>OX276458.1:34089664-34618747 GCA_946251905.1 Cryptocephalus moraei
TACTGGTGTAACGAATTTTAAGAATTTTATTCGAAACATTTGTGATATCTGCTATGACAACATAATTTATTGAAAATTTGTTCCGAGTGCTAGGGTAAATTTTTACTTTAGGTGCTTTTGAATTTTACAATTTTTTAGCAGAAATATGATATTAATGCATATACGAGTTATTATTGAATGAAAATGGGCCTGAGAAGTAAAAACAGGGTAAATGTTGCGCTAAAATGGAAAAAGGGTGTGTCGTCGATAATAGCTATCGAATATTGAGCGAACTGTCTGACATAATTGGTGAATTTGTGTGATGCACAAATCGAATACCATACGCTCATACCCGTTTTAGTTTGAGTGAACTAAGTGAACTTCCGCTGATATCAGATTTGTTTAGGTTATCGAGCCAACACCAAGTTACTCATAAGGCCTCTTTTGATAAAATTTCATTATTGGGTCATGTTTATATGAGGGAATGTGTAGTAGAGACAAATTTATATGAACATCGCTAAGTGCGACGTTGCTACATTTAATTGCTATATATTCATATTAAATATTGTAAGGATTCGTTCTTTAATGACATAAATGAGTACCTACATTGTTTAGGTTTGGATTTTGATTATTCGTTCTAACTTTTTTTCTTAAAATGGACCAAGTCATTTTTAACGGACATAGCGCAGTATTTTGGGGGTGAGCGAAGAATGATGTGTCCATATAGTTTTGCTATTTCATCGATGACGTAGAACGTAGAAAATGTTTCTATTTACAAAATTTCGAAATATATCTAGGGTAAATAGCTCTCCATTAAACACGTTAGCGTTAGTTAGTTTTTTGTGAACCCTGCTCTAATATGTAGTATATAATATGTAGTATATCATCCCACTTTTAATTAATTGGTAGTATAATAATATATAATAACCCATATAAATCATAATATTGATATCTAATAATAATAATAATAAAATTACTAATAGTAATGAAAATAAATGGAGTAAGTAATTATTAATGAAATATATAAAAAAATGTATAAGCAAAAAAATTAACGTAATAAAATCTTAAGATCTTAATCTCAAGAACGTGCAATGAGTACTAAGGGAGAAACGCGCGAAGTACCCTGCCTTGAGATAAAAGGCGGCACTGTACTACCAGTGACTGACTAATGCTTGGAATACCAAATAGAGACAACTACGAATATTTCTCATTTCTAAATATCGATGGTTAATTAATTAAAGAGTTAGTTAGTTAATCAACAGTCTAAGAATAAATGGCTCAGTGATAAACTCACCAATTAGTGGCTACCTCTAATTACTTTGCTCAATATTACAGTCTTTGGCACAGTAAATAATTGTCACAGCACAACACAATCTCTCATGAACGATGATATAAGACTCACACGCCTTTTTAAAACGGTAACGTACTCATAATCTTCCCTTTTCCCGTTCTTCGGAACGGGCCAAAAACTTGAGTTGTGTTTAGATAAAATTCCACTTTTAGAACGAAATTTCGAGCTTAGTTCATATAAGGCGAACCACGTGTTACAATTTATATATTTTATCGTGTTGTTTTCCCCCGGCGAAATATAAATAAAAATTTGAAAAGCAGGAAGAATGGAAGTAAAAGAGGTAGAAAGTAATAAATGAATAAAATCAGTCTTACAAATAATATAATGATCCTGACTTCTGATGAATTATATAGTATGGTAATATATTATAAATAACTACTGTACTGGAAAGGGCGAAGGAAGAGATTTAAAAGTTAAATTATCTCTATAAATGATAATATTAATATGTAATAATAATACTAAAATTAAATATTAAAAAAAGTATAGGCACTTATCTATTAAAATTAATTGTGTGGGCCAGATGGCGAGGGTGAGATGGACTGAAACTGAGTCTGAGACCAATTGAGTACGAGACTGACACTGAGGTCGAGACGACGGCACTTCTGGGACAAAGAAATAAAAACAGCTTTGAGCAACTCATTCTCTCTCTGTTAATTTATAGGCAATAATAAACTCTATTACTTTATACTTGGTGAAATTGTAGGATCAAATAATTAGAACAAACATCAATCAAACAGTATAATAGTTCATCGTTTTTCTCTCTATTTTCGTCTGGCTTATGCAATGGATAATAGGAGAGTAACGCGCAAAATACCCACCAGACCTCAAACAAACTAGTACTGGGCGTTCAGGAGGTACTAAGGGAGAGACGCGCGAAGTACCCGCCCCAGCTACTAGTAAACAACAATCTCATAAACTTCTAGGGTCGACTGTGCAATGATACTAAGGGAGAGACGTCCGAAGTACCTACCCGAGGCCTTAGCAAACGCAATACATTAGTACTGATCGTGCAATGGTACCAGGGGAGGGACGCGCATGGGAAATTATCCCAAGAACGTGCAATGAGTACTAAGAGAGAGACGCGCGACGTACCCTGCCTTGAGATAGAATGCGGCACTGTACTAACAGTGACTAACTATTGTTTGGATACCAAATAGAGACAACTACGATTACACAGCCCCACAAAAAAATAAAGTCCTGATCTGTAGATCACACATGCATATCCTGATGTATTTTTCACCGCTGAATCGAATCCGAGGTCTGAAAAAGGCCTACACCCCTGGAATTGGCCCCAAAGGTCAATCGGGGGCCGGAAAATCGAAATTCACAGGTCGGGATCGCAGCACTCGGATTTTCATGTACTTTCAAACTTTAACAACGCCGACGACGGTGAAACAATTCGAGGCCATTGGAATTCACGCTCTGGGTCCAGAAAATAGGCCCTCGGGGGCCGGAAAATCGAGATTCACAGGTCGGGATGGCAGCACTCAGATTTTCATGTACTTCCAAACTTCAACAACACAGACGGTGGTGAAACAGTTCGAAGCCAATTGGAATTCACCCTCTGGGTCCAGAGAACAATTTCACCTTCGTCTTCGTTGCTAAAGTTTGAAAGTACATGAAAATCCGAGTGCTGCGATCCCGACAAGCGATTCTCGATTTTCTGGCCTCCGACGGCCCATTTTCCGACCTCAGAGGGAAATCCCAGTCGGTTCTAAACTTTTTTGACCACGAATTTGGCTTTGGCTTGGGAATGAATCGACCTCGCCTGAGCATCCGTCATCCCGGAATTCACATTTCACACCTTATGGCGCCCATTTTCGGCCTCTGGGGCCAATTCCAGGGGTGCAGGCTTTTTTCTAACCCCGGATTCTGATTCAGCGGTGAAAATTGCCTAAGGATACACATGTCTGATCTACAGATCCGGATTTTATTATATTTTTGTGGGGTGTGTTATTTCTCAGCTCTAAATATTGTTGGTTAATAATTTAAAGAGTTAGTTTGTTAATCAACAGTAGAAGAATGAATGGCTCAGTGATCAAATCACCAATTAGTGGCTTCTTCCAATTACTCTGCTCAATATTAATGTCTTGGCCTAGTTAAATAAACATCAAATCACAACACAATCTCTCATCTCTCATGAAGGGCGATCTAAGACTAAAACACACGGGCAAGCCTTTTCTTTAAAACCATAAGGTAATCATATCTTCACGTTCGGGACGTGCCACCCTCTTGAGTTGTGTTTAGATAGAGATTTTATTTTTAGAACAGAATTTCGGGCTTAGCTTATATGCTGCTAACAAAGTATTACAATTTATATTTTTTGTTGTTTCACCGGGCGTAATATACATAAAAATTTGAATAGGCTAAAGAATGGAAGGAAAAGAGGTAGATAGCAATAGATATAAAAATCGTTCTTACAAAAATTGAAACTGTTCGGATTAGCTTGAGTAATAAAGGGTGTTCCATCCACTTTTCAAACTTGCTGAAAAGCATAGCATAGTGGTAGTCCAACCTGCATTCTTGAAGACCACAATAGACAGTGTGGAATCCATTCATTGTTGAATCCACAATTTTAAACAGAAACTATTCTACCTAGCTAGAACGTCTGAAATGCTTAACCAAATTATCCTTCCAAGGTTTCTTTGTTACATCGTGTTAATCAAAGTTCGTTTAATTTCTGTAAAATGTCAACCTACCTGATTTGCCTTACTGGGCAATACTCAACAACAAGTATATTTTGTCTTCCCAAATTCTGTGTCAAAACAAATGTTTTTTACAAAACTGACAAAGATGACATAATTCTATCCTATAAGAGAATAGTATGCTCAAATTACTTCTCGAGAAATTCAATGGTGCAGAACTGGATTAAAAGATATGAACTTGCGCAATAAGTCAAAACCCGAATAAAAATAATTCTCAAAATATTCAAGAGAGGCAAGTGTATAACTTCACTTATGTAATTCGTTACTAATTTATTTTCCAGAGACGTCAAATTTCTGCTTAATTGTTAGCAGTAATTCCTTATGCAAGCAAACAATCTCAAGTTGAAGCTTTCGTATTCTTATTCATACGTTTATAGTCGACAATAGCACTTTGGCTAAACAAATCGATTGTAATCAAAGTTATAAATTAATATAGGATTCTATACAATATACTTATACAAATTTCTGGTTATTCCAAGTTAAAGTCTAGTTATTTTCTGAAATAAAATTTTGACTTTTTAATTTTATTAAATGTTTAATGAAATCAAACTTTTATTATTAATGAATGGGTAGCTAAAAGAAGAAAAAACCAAGAAGCTCAAAAATTTTCAATACAAATTTGAACGGAAAAAAAACTGAACTATAAAACGAAATAAACAATCGGCAGTGAATGCGTAGTAAATAAACAAACACGGAAAGTCGACAAAGGACAAAGAAAATAAAAAACCTCTATTTTGACTTTTGAGAATTTTTTTTAGATGATTAAAAAATATGTATAAAAAGTTACATAAATATGATTTAGTAAAAAAAAGTATTGTAGAGAAATAAGTGAAATTGACTGACTCTCCAAATGAGTCATTTGTCGATAAAACTGATCTACAAATGCACTATAAGTATTTGGCTAAAACTCCGACTTCTCTAGGTAGATTGTTTAGTGTGTTCCAAAAATTATGCAATATTTAAAAATCTTGTTTATTATCAGTTTAAATGTGGTGTTCTATAAGATGGATACACTATCAACAATATTTAAGGTATATTCACACTTAGAATATCCCTGAAATTGTTATATGTGTTAGATTAAATATTTCATGTAAGTTTTGAAAATATAAAAATTTTTCAGTGTCTATAATTTAGTATATGAACAGGAGAATTTTCCCAAAGAATAATGGCGACTCTGTTTATCATAAAGAATACTATAAGTACATCGTACCATTTAAACATGGGGTTGTCATTTGTTTTCGTTGTGAGGAGATATGGTGTAAACACTGAATACCATCTGCAATAATATATTAAGAAAATGAGATAATACTGTTCATTTTCGTAATCAATTTAGAGAATTTAAATTTTCGTTGATGTTTCGCTTGATAGTTCGCTAATAACCTAACCTAACCGGAAATTATAAATTATTATAAAAAAAATCGAATGTCCTCAAAAGAATCTTGTACCATCTCTTGAAGTAATCAAAAATTTCAAATGAGGTCAGTAATAGAAAATTTAAAACGTCAGTATGATCACGCAGAAACGAATATATTATCAAATTTTAGAGCAGGGTAAATGGTTAAATATTGGTTTTTTGGAATTATTGGTTAAATAGGAACTTAACAAATTTCAACTAAAAACTCAGAATTAATCTTCTTCCCATTCCCTGTTAATTGGTTCTTACACTGAAGATCTTTGATTTACTTATTTTAAGCATGACTGGATGAAGAAATGAACCAAGGTTCATTGGTAATGTATTCCTGCGCATAATTGGATGGTAGGTTTAATACTACTGTTCAATTTACTGACGAAAGCGCACTATCAGCCCAAAGAATAGAGAAATAAAAAGAAGGGAAAGCCCCGACCCTCTCTATTGTTTTGAGTATACCGTTTTCAATGACCTTGAAGACTTATATTGGGGGACAATCAGAGCCGGACTGTCAACTATTGCGGCGACAGCAAGGGTCGGCGCACAGGACCGCAATAAGTGTCGAACGGGTATTGATTCAAACATGTTTAAATAGATGTGTAACAAACGTGATCACACGAAACAGGTATGTACCGTGATGTCCCGATGTTTTTTTAAATTCCATTATGAAAATTAGAATAAAAACCGCGAAGACTCTAATGCTTATACAAAATTCGCTACCTACGCCTCTGGTTATCATAATGATATTGAGGTAAATATGTATTGCACACCTACGCCACTGGTGCATTTTCCACCAATGTTACCCTGCGCGGACAGATCTGCGCGACCATCGGACCTCTCTCTCTGTTTCCCTTCTTGTTCTTTCCCTATTCTTTGATCAGCTCACAATTAATAGAGAATTGACCTACGAAATGCAAATCAAATTATATTCCCAGCTGCTTGTTGGCGGCTAAAGGTGAAGACGAATGGGACGCTAGGACCTTCCCCGAAAATTTCATGTTCGGCGTCGCGACGGCGGCCTACCAGATCGAGGGAGCCTGGGACGAAGATTCCAAAGGGGAGAACATCTGGGACCATTTCGTCCATCAAAGTCCATCGGTCATCGACGACAACCAAACCGCCGACGTCGCCTGCGACTCGTACCATAAATATAAGGAGGACGTGGCGCTCTTGGCGGACCTCGGGGTGAGCCATTACAGGTTCTCCATTTCGTGGACTAGGTAACTTTGGAATTTTGGACATTTTATATAGTTCCGTATTGCACATTGTCAAAATCAAAAATTTGATTTTCCTCCCTATTTCGGAAACCATTCATTCCGATATGGTTTAGAGACCCAGTAATTTTTTATGGAGGACTGAAATGAAAACTTCTCTATTATGGAAATTTTACTCCAGAAAAAAGAGAGACGACCATTGTATTTAACGGCTTACCTGGCTATATTTCACAAATTGACATAAAGTTTTAAAATATTTCCAACTAGTAATAAATTAATAATTGAGATAACATAAAGTTAATCTTCCCCCTTTAAACCGTTACATGGGTTCAAAGTTTGTTGACTAGTAGAATTTATAATTTTGTGGTCTACGTATATGCCACTTTTCTCCGTACTAAAGAGCCGGCCAAATTGCTCTAACTTTTGTTGTAGGCCTAACCTCTCTCTGCGTAAGACATAGATGAAATGATTCTATAGTACAATGTTTCTCATTTGTGAAATATATATATAGCTTCTTTATTACAACTCTTTGTCATTTACCTCATCTTATCTCCCAAAGGGTTCTATCCATATAGTTACCTTCCTCTAGACTCTAGACCCTTTTTATCCATAGCATTCTTTATTTCAGTGTTCCCTCTCTTTTTCACTATGTTATGGAGGTTTCCTTTGCCAAAATATGTTTGGTATTATATTTTCGTTCATTCGTCTAAAGTGCTCATATCGTAAAAGTCGACGTTGCTGTATTTTATCCATCAGTGAAAATTTTACTATCAATTCCTCTTACTTGTGTAGTTTCGCACGTGACCCATTATTGTTAGTTTACAGCATCTTGTAACGTACTTTGTTCGGTAGGGCAGAGTCGTTGGCGGCACAACGACTCTGGCGGAATGTTACGTCATTTATTTAAATTGGCGCAAGTTGCGGAGTTCGGGAATATACAACATACAATAGACAATATAAGCGGATTTTGAGTACTCACACTGGAAGATGAAACTATCGGCGGAGGCACTTGCTTGCTGAAAACTCACTTCGCGAAAGATGGGCGACGAGCGATCGGGCGGCGGAGATTCTCTCGTATCGCGTGAAAAGTAAACGACAGCACGGGCACTTGGTTCGGCGGAGAAAACTTTCGGACTCGGACTACTCGCGCAAAAACGGACGGTTGGCACTGCAGTGGCACTCTAGGACTACTCATAGGAGCGGCGACTACACCAGATACATTCGATACTTTTCGTTCATATTTAGAGCTCCCAGATAAACAGGGAGGGGTAATTTGCAGCTCGTAATTAAAGAGACAACTGGTGGTCTTTTGTTTAAACTCGGTCTTCGAAATTTGCAGGTGTCACGGCGGAGAGACAATGGTTATTTATTTGAATTTACGGGTTTTCCGCAAACGGTAACAGAGGGAGACAAGGGAAAAATATGCTTCATTACAATCTCCTTCAGTACATCGTCTCTGTAGAACAAATCCTTTTTTTAATTTTTTATTTATCGTCCAACTTTCTGCACCATATGTGATGGTACTTTCAACAAATATTCCAAATAACTTCTTTTTTGTATGTCTGATTTGTCTGAATATCTGGTCGTTCCACAGCATTGGATGGAGTCGTCTAAGTATAGTTTTTGACCCCATAATATGGTTTTGAATATCAACGTCATCCTTCCTGTTCTTCGATGCTAGTGGACTGTATTTTTCTTGTACGTGATCGTGAGTGTGGTACGAACACCCTGGCTGCTGGGGTTCGTTGGGAAGGTAATAAAAACCTTGAGGCTGATTATTTATTCTTCCCGTAATGTGCGCTCGACGGAGACTCACACTCGACTCTCTCCGAGCGTCGGTTTTCCTACGCTCTACGCTACCTACTCCTACTGATACACTAGTTAACTAAGTGGGAGCGTTCCATGCGCGTACATCGCCGCCCACCTTGAAAGTTCATAGCTTTCAACAACTTAAGTATTACTACTGACAATAATGAGAATTATGTATATCAATAACGAGATTTAAAACAAAAATAAACTTAATTCCAATTAGCAACATTAACCTAAAAGTAAACAAACTTAATCTACTGTAGCGTCCATAGGTAATAAACACACCTTGGCGCAAGACCTTCGAAACACACTGCCACTAGAAACCTTCACCGATAGCACTCGCACTACTCCGTCTCTTCCTTCGTGAAGATCTACGATGCGTGCCATGGGCCATCGTAGAGGCGGTATGTTGTCTTCTATCAGGATTACCAAGTCTCCTATCCTTGGTGGCTGTTCTGCGTTGGCCTTCCACTTGCTTCTGCGTTGCAAGGTGGTGAGGTATTCACGGGACCATCGGGCCCAGAAGTGTTGAGCCAGTTGCTGTATGCGATGATATCTAGACAGTCTATTGATATTAATATCTTTTACATCTTCTTGAGGGGTTGCCATCAAAGAATCTCCAATGAGAAAATGAGCTGGGGTGAGAGGAAGGTAGTCATTAGGTTCAGTGGATAGAGGAGATATAGGTCTGGAGTTCAAACAAGCTTCAATTTGAATCAGAACTGTATTCATTTCCTCGTAAGTGACTGACGTATCCCCTAAAATTCTCTTTAGATGATATTTAGTTGACCGAACTACGGATTCCCATAATCCTCCCATGTGAGGTGATCGAGGCGGTATAAAATTCCAACGAATTTCTTGGTTAGCTAAAAAGGTTGTGACATGGCTATTATGCTCACCATTGCAAAGCAGTTTTCGTAGCTCCGCAAGATGATTGCGTGCTCCTACAAAATTGAGACCATTATCTGAATGAATCTCACTAGGTCGTCCCCTTCTTGCAATAAATCTCTTTAGACAATTCAAAAAGCCTTCAGTAGTTAGATCCTTAACTAGCTCTATGTGAACTGCACGTACTGCAAAACACACAAAGATGCATATATAAGCCTTAACCAATTTGGTTTGTCTCAAGGTACCATCCTTAATTAGGATTGGTCCAGCATAATCAATACCACATATAGAAAAAGGTCTGCTCGGTGTAACGCGATTAGTTGGCAATTCGCCCATTAAAAATTTAATAGGTTTGGGACTTGCTCGAAAGCATCTAACACAATTTCGAATAACGCCCTTGACTGTAGATTTCCCATCGATCGGCCAATATCTAAGTCTTAAGATAGCCAACAAATTCTGACTTCCGACATGAAAATACTTAAGATGCTCGTGCATTATAATAAGCTTAGTTAAAATATGTCCCCTTGGTAATATTATTGGATGTTTTTGACTGAATGATAAATTTGAGTTTTCCAAACGCCCACCTACCCGTAGTAAATCTGGGTTAGTGTCTAAAAACGGATTTAAACTAAGTAACTTACTACTGGCCTTAAGACTACCCTTGGTCCTTAAGGCTCTAATTTCTTCTGAATATGTTTCCATTTGCGCAAAACTGATCAATCGATGCAATGTATTTTGGATTTCTTCCTGCGTTAGTCCTACCGAATTGAATTTCTGTTTGTTTAACGTCGCGAGTTTGAATCTATAGCAATATGCTACCACATGTAATAATCTTGTCAAAGTCGAAAATACTGAAAAGAGTTCAAACTTATCTTGTCTTGCAGTCGTTAATGTGATAGGGTTGAGTTTTAATTCTGGCAAATCTTCTGTTGGTGTTAGATCACATGTATTTTCAGGAGATCGCTCAGCTCTACTTAGCAAAAATGTTGGACCGTGCCACCAAATGTCTAAGTTCTGTAATTCTTGTGGACCAACACCTCGTGAAATTACGTCCGCTGGATTGCTTGTTGATGCCACGTGTTGCCAATCATTGAGATCGGTGTGCTCAGTAATTTCTATAATGCGATTTGCTACAAATGTTTTTAACTGACTCGGGTCAATACGTAACCATGCGAGGACTATCGTCGAGTCACTATAGAGTCTAGTTCTTGTGGTTCTTATTCTTAACGTTTGTCGAACGGAAGACGTTAAGTTTGCGAGTACAACCACTGCTAACAGTTCCAACCGAGGTAAAGTACATTTTTTATGTGGTGCTACCTTAGATTTTGCGCATAATAATCTTGACTGGTCATGTTCGGTTTTTCCTCTAGAGACCAAATATATACAAGCACCATATGCCCTTTCACTAGCGTCACAGAACCCATGAAGCTCAATCTCTCCTGGTTCATCACATAGTACCTGTCTAGGAATGCAAATATCGTTAATTCCTTTGAGTTGTTCTTGAAAACTTCTCCACCACTCATTAAGATCTTCTGTTAGTGGTTCATCCCAGTCACTTTGCTGTCTCCACAAGTGCTGCATAAATAGCTTACCACGAATTGTCGTAGGACCTACGAGCCCCAACGGATCGAAGATTCTAGCGATACTTGCTAGCACTGTTCGCTTCGTTGCTACCTTGTCGTTGCTTGTTAAATTCACCGAATATTTTAACAAATCTGATTCAGGACTCCATACAACACCTAAAGTTTTTAGCTCCTTGCTATTAAACTCTACTAGCTTGTCTCTGTTATCACTGTCGCCTAGGATTTTTGACAATATGTGGGAACAATTTGAAGACCATTTTCGTAAATGGAATCCAGCACTTATCATTATTGTGTTCAGTTCATCGTATACTTCTAGTGCCTCTTCCGCACTGGTTAGACTTACCAACAAGTCATCCATGTAAAATGAAGATTTGATAATTTCCGCTGTACGTGGGTATTTCTGCTCATGCTGAACGGCTAATTCCTGTAGAACTCTTGTGGCGAGAAATGGTGCAGATGCGGTGCCATACGTGACCGTATTCAGTGTGTACAAGTCTATCGGAGCCTTGGGACTTGACCGCCATAAAATCATCTGATATCTTCTGTCGTCTGTATGAACCCAAATTTGTCTGAACATCATTTTTATGTCGGCACTTAGTACATATCTGTGTAGTCTAAGTCGCATTACGATAGCAAATAACTCGTCTTGAAGTGTACAGCCAATTAACAAATTGTCATTCAATGAGACGTTTAGATTAGTTCGACTCGATGCATCGAACACTACCCTGCATTTCGTTGTTGAGCTCGTTTCCTTAATAACAGCATGATGCGGTAAACAATAGGATGGTTGTGATAAAAGGTCGTTAACTCCTTCACTACTGACGATAGACATGTGTCCCAGTGTCTCATACTCATTCATGAATTCCGTATAGTCGTGCTTGAGATTTGTATTTTTGGACAGTTTATTTTCCAATAATTGAAACCGTTTTTTCGCAATTGAATATGAATCACCATAGTTATCAATATGCCTTGAAAATGGCAATCTAACAATAAACCTTCCTGTCGAATCTCTCGTCGTTGTCTCTCTGAAATAGGTTTCCGCCGCTAGTACTTCCGGTGTGACATGTTTTAATCTTGGAACTTCTTCAAGCTCCCAAAATCTTTTCAAGGATTGATTCAGTTTCTCGTTTGATAACTGGAATGCTACGTTACAAACTTCTTGTTCACCAGTTTTACGTGGTCCCTGCTGTGCTAATTTTAGTAGCCCTGTGAAAATCCAACCTAACTTTGTCTCGAGTAACATCGGCATGTTTTTTCCTAGATCTACCCTACCATTTTCTAATAGATGATAAAAAATACCTGCCCCCAATAGAACATCAATTCTCTTAGGCGTGTTAAAATATTTATCTGCTATATCCAAGTGTTTTGGATAATCAACCGATTTTCTAGGAAAAGCACATAATGGTAAATTAGCTGTGATGTTTTGCATGATTAAAAACGACAAGTTTGTTGCGAAATTATTGAATCGAGACCTTACCATTGTGGTTGTCTTATTATTAACATTGTTGATTACTTGATTAACTCCGCCGACCGCTATACAGTAATCTTCTAAGTTCAAATCTAGTTTTTCTGCCAATGACCTTGTCATTATGTTTACCTGGCTACCCGAATCAAGTAATGCGTTGCATTCGTGTAATTGACCAACACTATCTGCTATTAGGATGGTTGCCGTTGACAGTAATACTTGATTTGGAACTACCGATATGCCTTGAGTTGCATGAGTGTTTAATACAACAGTTGAAGTATCTGCAAGGTTACCGTCACTTACAGCTGTCTTACTTGAGCAGGCAGTTGTAAGCGTTTGCACTTGAGACTGTGCGTTTTGTTTATTGTCATTACTTGCCGATTGATCTCTCACTTGAGCATTAGAGTTATGCAGCAACGTATTATGCCTTGCTTGACAAATCTTGCAAGTACTTGACCGACAATCCTTGTTCTGATGACCTGGACGAAGACAATTACTGCACAACTTATTGTTTTTTACCACCTCATACCTTTTCTGCCATGGTAATTGTGCATATTGCTGGCATTGATAAAGATAATGGTGTTGTTTGCAATAGTAGCAAGAAAACGCACTTTCTACATTAGTTACATTCACCGATATGGCTGGACGTGTCTGAGCGCGACTATTACCTACTTGATTGGATTGATAATTCCTTTGAACCGATTGTGCATTACTTGCATTGCTATTTGCACTATTCTCTAATGCTAGGCATCTTTTTAATAGAAACTTTCGTATCTCCTCGTATTGTGGCAGACTAGATACCTCTAACGATTCTTCCCATGCGAAATTTGAAACTGCGTCCAGTTTTGAAGTGATTATATATACCAAAACCCAATCCCAAGACGATGCTGTCAAACCTAATTTTTCTAATGCACTCACGTGAGTGTGAACGTTGTCTGTCAACTCTCTCAAAGCTACTGGTGATTGCTTTACTAATTTTGGCAAATTAAATATGGCTTTAATATGTTCATTGATTAATATGCGTTTGTTCTCGAACCGTTCTACTAATAACTTCCACGCAATGTCATAATTGTCGTCCGTAACTGTGATATTTGAGATTACATTCAACGCTACGCCTTTTAAACATGCTTTCAAATGATGCAACTTTTCTACCTCCTTGAGAACTGAGTTTTCATGAATTAATCGCTTGAATGTATCATGAAACGTAGGCCAATCCTGATAATCTCCCGAAAAACTTGGCAAACGAATGGATGGTAGCTTAAGATTATTACCTGATGATTCTAATGATATCTGGTTCACATTGAGCGTGTTACTTTGATCTTCGCAAACTAATTGTGCCCGTGCACCCCTATCTATGAGTTCTCTTGCCTTTGCAATGGCCGCATAATACCGATCTTCAATTTCCAACCTAGAATCTGCTTCTGATTCCTCTAATAGTTCGATGTTTGTTTGAATTATGTCAAATTCCGCGAAAGCCTCTTCAATTTTCTGTAAACGGATGCCTAATTCTGCTAAATTCGTTATCTTCTCCGGAGTGCTTAAGAAACTTTCAAATCTAGTTAACCCCGATTTTAGAATGGTTCTTCTTGCCTTATCTTTGGCTGCCGCCATTTTAATGTATGCGATATTAAACTAAACTTGTTTGAACAATGGGATTGAAATAAGGAATAAGGATACAGCTCACCTTCCCTTGTCACTCTGTCTCGGTCTGGTTCTGACCCAACTTCTCGTGTCTCGTGTCTATGCGAATTTTCTACTGCTACCTGCTACGTCGCTGCCTGCTGCGCCGTGGATAGATTAGATAGATGGCTTCTCGTGTCGCCCTGTCTCGTTCCGACCTGCTACGCCGCTGCCTGCTGCGTCGTGAATAAATGGCTTCTCGTGCGCCCTGTCTCGTTCCGACCTGCTACGCCGCTGCCTGCTACGTCGCCTGCGATCGCGTCCGTCGTCCGTTGCTCGGATGATCGGCCGCGTGCTCTCTCTCTCTCGATTCTCGTTATCGGCTTACCAATGGCTGCCGGCTCGATGCGATTTCTTCAATGTGGATGGATCCGTCTCGTTGGGACCAAATGTTCTTCGATGCTAGTGGACTGTATTTTTCTTGTACGTGATCGTGAGTGTGGTACGAACACCCTGGCTGCTGGGGTTCGTTGGGAAGGTAATAAAAACCTTGAGGCTGATTATTTATTCTTCCCGTAATGTGCGCTCGACGGAGACTCACACTCGACTCGACTCTCTCCGAGCCAGGGTTGCCAGTTCGATTTTCATTTCATCAGTAAATATCTTGTGAAAAATTCAGTAGATTTCAGTAGATTTATTTTAGGCTATACAAATTTCAGGAAAGGATAATGAAATAAACCTATGGTGTCGAAAAAATATGTATATTTTACAAAATAAAGAAAAGTAACATATACCCAACAAAATAGGAACAAACAAATCAAACATTTTCATAAAAAAGTAAACCGATACCTAAGTCCCGCTCCGTCCACACAAGGCGGATGAAGACCCTCTAACGCTCTAACAGTGTGAAGTCCCACTTATCAACACAGGACAGGGAAGTCCCGCTAACAAAATATCAAACAAAATTTCTTTTGAAAACGGAAACGAAACAAAACCGAATTACGAATACAGTCGCGTCGCGGAGAGCTGGGAAGTCCCGGTTCACGTATCAATAACAGGTGATTCCCCGTGGTGGTGACATATTACCAACATATCAAGCGCTAAACGCGTTCAAATTTATAATCGGTGGTGCCCGTAAATTAATTTAAACAGAACATTCGGAAATATCATGCAAGAGAAGTGTATGTGATTAACTAAAAATTAATAATAAGTGTCATAATTTTTTTTCAGTAGATTATGAAATGTTTCAGTAGATCAGTAGATCAATATGCAAATCAGTAGATCTACTGAAAATTCAGTAGAACTGGCAACCCTGCTCCGAGCGTCGGTTTTCCTACGCTCTACGCTACCTACCAGCGTTGCCAGGTCTGGTGAAAATTCACCAGATTTGGTGATTTTATAACCCGTTTGGTGAAATGGTGAAAACTTTTTAAAAAAGCCCGATTTCTGGTGATTTTATTGGCACGACACTGACCTACTTATGAGTTTTAATTTATATTAAAAAAAATTGAAATTATGTATTTTATTCTTATCGACAAAAATTCTGTCATATAGGTACATATATTATACAAAAAGTCTAATTTATACATAGGTAGGTACACGACTGTATTAATTAATAATATTTTTGTATCCGGTCCAATGTTCGAAGCATGCTTGGTTGCCGACGTTCGATATGGAGCTCGGCTGTGACTCGAGGAACATACAGAGAACACACAGAGACACGGAGGGTATTCCCCGAGACGGTGGAATTCACGCGACGGAACAGGGGAAATCGGGGAGACGGGGAATTGGGGAATCGGCAATCGGCATTCGATAGCAACTTACGATCGCGTATATACGTGGCCACGCAAATAAATTTGTTTTTTGTATTTCTGTTTCAAATTCCATTCCACTGCATTGCTTAAACCGGGGATAACCTGTGCGAGACGCGAGGATTCCCCGTGATCGCCTGATTGTTTGATCGTTGCCATTTGTAATTTGATTATTGTGGATGGTAATTTAAAAGGTAGGTATATTTTTTTAGTTTTTGTTTTTATCACGAAATTTGGTTATGTAACGGAAAATATTTTTGAAAACAATTTTGGGTAAACTGAAATTATATTAAAAGTAGTATTATGTCGGTGAAAAACATTTTTTTTTTAGTAACAGCGAAATATGGACAAATTTTTAATTAAAAAAAATCAAGAACTTGTTGATCGTTCAGATTCTCCACATCCAAGCACAAGCAAAGTTGACGCAAAACAAGTTCTAGCACATGAGTCTGACTCCGATTCAATTTCCGATTCTGTTCTTGATCAAAATGCTGATTCCCAAAAAAAGAAGAAAAAGAAGTTTTACGAGCATAAATATAAGGCCGAGTGGGAAAAACAGGAAGATTTCCGAAAATGGATACAGCCAAGCTCTCGAGGTATACATCATTTTAAATGCAAAATATGTAATAAAGACTACATAGGTGGTGTAGCTGCTGTTAAAAAACATAGCATATCAAAAAAACATATTAGCAACATGAGTGCAATGCGCAGCCAAACAACTTTGTCGAAAAAAGTAATTAATATTTCGTCTGATAAAATTGTGAAAAAAAATGAAATTAGAATAGCTTCATTTATTGCAGAGCATAGTCTTGCAATTAACGTTTCTGATCATTTGACTGAACTTATTAAATCTATTTGTTTATCTGGAATGGAGCCTAGCCAAGTTTCTAAAATGTCTTGTGACAGAACAAAATGCACTGCAATTATCAACAACGTTATAGGAAAAACAAGTTTTGAGCACCTTATTTCTGAGCTTAAAGTTAAAAAATTTTCACTGATTGTCGATGAATCGGCAGACATTTCCTCGGAAAAACATTTAGCCATAGTAGTTCGATACAATGATAACTTTAAGATAAGAGATGAATTTCTTGGACTTATATTAGTTGAGACAGGTACTGCCCAAAATCTATATAATGTTATAATACATTTTTTCACCGAAAATGATATTCCCTATAAAAATAATTTAGTAGGATTTGCAGCCGATGGGGCAAATGCTATGATGGGTGCGCATAATTCGCTGAAAACTCTTTTAGTTAATGACATTCCTGATCTTTATACTATGAAATGTATTTGTCACTCTTTGGCATTATGTGCTTCTTATGCATGTGAAAAATTGCCAGATGATGCCGAGAAGCTTGTTAGAAGCATTTATTCATATATGCATCATAGTTATAAAAGGCAATCAGAATTCAAACAATTTCAATCATTTCTTAATATAAAACCCCATAAGCTGTTGCATGCTTCACTGACCAGGTGGCTGTCATTGATTTCTGCTGTTTCTAGAATCCTAGAACAATATGATGCTCTTCAGCATTATTTTAAAATCGAAGCCTTTGATCAAGTATCAGGGGCAGGTGAAATCAATGATATGTTAAACAACCCACTAAATAAAATATATCTTCTCTTTCTTGAATACATATTACCAACTTATACCAATCTGAATTTAGAATTTCAATCTGAAAATCCAAAAATTCACCTTTTGTACACAAGAATGGCGTCTTCTTACAGATTGTTACTAAGTTACTATATTAAACCCGATTATTTAAAAAATACAGATGTTTCCAAACTACAATACAGAAATCCCATCCATTTTTTACCACTTGATAAAATCTACTTAGGGCCAAAGGTAACAGTTGCATAAAACTTTATCGGAATTGGAAGAAGAAACTTTTAGAAAAAACTGTTTAAATTTTTATATAGAAGCCGCAAATCAAATATATAAAAGGTTTTCTTTTAATTCACGAGAGATGGAGATTTTAAAAATGCTATCTTTTTTAAATCCATCCGAAATTCAATCAACAGAAAGTCTTGGTCCAGTTGGGGCCAAGTTTCCCAATAATATAAAAAATTTGAACGAATTAGACCGAGAGTTTAGACTTCTGAAAAATTCAGAACTAAACTTTGAATTAGAGGGCATGTCTTTTTGGAAAGAAGTGTCTAAAGTAAAGAAAGGAGATGGTACTCCGGCTTTCCCAGAGTTAATTAGAGTAGTCTCCATGTTTTTAACGTTACCACATAGTAGTGCTTGTGTGGAGAGAGTTTTTAGCACCATAAATTTAATCAAAACAAAACTACGAAACAGACTGGGTGCGAACACGTTAAGTGGTCTGCTACATACTAAGCGTTACATAAAGAAAGACGGTAAAGACTGTTACAATTTTGAAATACCTCCCCAAATTATTTCAAAACATAATAATGATATGTACAGATAATTACTTTTATTTGTTTGTTGTAATATTTTTTAGTTGGTTTTCGTTTTTGGTTATCGTTTTGTTTGCTAGAAATTTTATGTAAACATCTTTAGTTTTTGTTCCAATGCAAACTGAATTTATTTTTATTATAGAATGTTAATCTTTTTAGTTTGAAAATAAATCTTTTTAATTTCCAGTGTTTTTTATTATTGCTATTATTTATTATTATTATTATTATTATTATTACTATTATTATTTTACTCTGCATCGATAATTGTTAAAAAATTGTATCTGGTGAAAAGTAATGTAAATCTGGCAACTTTTTAACGCCAGATCTGGTGAAATTAAAATTTTTGACCTGGCAGCACTGCTACCTACTCCTACTGATACACTAGTTAACTAAGTGGGAGCGTTCCATGCGCGTACACTTCCCATTAGCTGTTATGATTACACCTTACACCAAAGTATTTGTATTCATTACAATGTTGATATAACCCTTTTCTGTCTGTATGTCGTCTGATTGTCCCAGTATGACCATATATGGTTATATTTATATTTATAGCTAGACCTTATTTCTCAAATTCGTCTATCAATTTTCGGAACATGTAGTTTGTCATGTCGATACTGAACTATTATTATGTGATCGTCAGCAAATAAAAACTATATAGACCATCTTTTCCATCTAAGGACCATCTAAGTAAACTTAGACTGTCCGTTATTTTCCAGTTTTTTGTAGTATTTACATATGTTTGTTTTATATTATTTTTTCATCATATCGCAGTGTTTTCCGACTGGTATAGCCTTTTTTAAGACTGTGAGTATAATATGTTGTTCTCATCCATATGTTATAGTTTTGTCTGTTAATTGTTTTACCGAGAAACTATTGTCTACCCAAGATCACCTTGGTCACCCACTCTGTTGTTCTGATATGACCGGGTTCTCTTCTACCTTTAAATTCAATATACGTCATTAGAGTCTACTCATGGGGGATGTGATGCTATTTTCTCTACATTTATCTGATTCCCTTTTGTTTCCTTTCTTATGAATCGAGCTAGCATAGGCTACTTTCCATTTTTCTGGAATATATGCTCCACGTATACATTCATACTGTAACATGTACACATACTCACACTGTTACATATACTGTAACGTTTATTCTAATTTATTTACACACAGCTCTAAACACTACTTAATTTACTTAGACTTTTACTTAACTAATTAATTTATATTACATACTTACCTCTTTAATTCATTTGTACACTTCTCACTTGTCCGCTTATCGCACTAGTCGGCGGCTTCTCTGCTAATAATCATTTTCCAAGCAGCGTTTCGTTTTTATAGCCTTCACATAGTTTTGGGCAGCTACTCGATTATTCATTCCCTAATAATGTTTGTTATAGAAAGGCGCCGAGCGGAGTAAATCATTCTTTCTTTAATTTGACGTTTCCGGAACATTCGGGAAGGTTTTTATGGTCCCGCCTTTGAACTATGCCGCCTGCATCAGATAAGAAACACGCTTCGCGCTTTTGTTTACATTTCGCGTTACAATACCAACAAGAGTTTCAAGAGTTATCCTAGGGGAATTTTTATTTAGCTCAATAGGTATCTTTCCAGGACCTGGTTACTTATTGTTTTTCATAGACTATTGCTTTTGTGACTTTATCGACGGCTACTGGGTTTATTTCGGCAAATGTGATTTCAACCTCCTCAAAAAAAATGTTTTTGAGTTCCGTTTAATATTCTGTCAGGTCTCCGTAATGTTCCTTCCAGGTGTCTATGCCAATAGTCAATTTTTTTAAAATTTTGTTGTCATTATTTAGTGTTTTCAACATTTTCCAAGTCAATCTAGATCTCCGACCCCCGATTAGTACATCTATTTCTGTGCAATAATTATTTCCCACAATTGGTTTTTAGCCTTCCTAAGTTCTTTTTTTACTTCATAGGTGTGTCTCGTACAACTTTTCCTATTTTCTTGTTCTCCGGTCTTTAACCACTTATGATATACTCCTCTTTTGTCATCCATTAAACTTTTCAATTTTTCTGTTAATCATACGTCCCTAATGTTATGATTTACCTGGGTTTTTTTGGCCTTATGCTTAATTTGCAGCTTCTTGTACGCATTCGTTTAGAAATGTATAACGTTCTGCGATCGTGCCCACTTTTTGAATTTTAATTTTTTCCGTTAATCTAAGTTTATATAAATATACAAAAGAGCTATCTCTTAGCCTATCTAGGTTATATTGTGGCCATTTTGAAAGCGTACTATACGATTTGAGAATTGTTGTTGTTTGTGTCCTTTTTGTAATCTAAATGTAACTTGCCTTAACAGGAAAATGGTGTGCAATACAAATTAGCCCTCGCTACATCTTGACATCCTAGAATTTTACGGCAATGTTCTGTTTGACGATAATATAGTCAATTTCAATTTAAAGCTTTAACTAAGTCGTCTTTCACATCAGTTGATGATCGTCAGGGAGGGCATATACAATATTAATTGCTATTTTATAGCCTACGTAGCACAGATCTACGGTGATTAGTCGTTCGTTTACTGCGTTCCAGTTAGTAATATTTTTTAAACCTTCTATTTATCGCTATTAAAACGTTTATCTTTACTTATACCATTGTAAAAGTGTGTGTAGCTATCCAATGTTTCATTGCCATTTTCCTGTTTTTTTTTTGTTTCACTAAAGAGTGCTATATCCATCTTATAATCAGCTAATGTTTTAATGATCTTAAATATTAGCTATTTATTCCTTGAATATTCCACAGTCCGATATTTATATTCCAAGTAGTTTGCTTGAGTTCTATACCGGTTAAATCTGTGCTATCTCGAGGCTCTAAGCTGACACTTTTTAATTGTCTTCTTTAATGAGGAGCAGGCTCATCGTTCCATCCCCCTTCTAGGAGTACCCAAATTTTCTGTTAAGATTTTTTTCCTTAGCAGTTTTTCCAGTTTGTAGGCGCCAGAAAATCGCCTTTCAACCTTTTCCGTCTGCTACATAACGAACATCCATTGCACGCCAGAGATCACGCGGCGTATGCCTTCTAGGACGTGGAAGTAGATTTGTTAGCAGAGCTGATACATCAGTGCGCAGTTCTCAAGGCTTTGCTGCTATGGACATACCTGCAATCCTTATAGCCCCTCAGATTCATTACTAAGCTTTGATCTCCGAAATTTTATATAAATTTATAATTCACATGTTTATGTAACTAAGGTAAAATAGGACTGAATTCTAGCATATATGTTATCATGTGTGTCAGTGGCAGAAAGTTGCGGGTGTGAATCCCACCTAACGTCACAACTTTTTTTTGTCATTTCCTGATTGGTATGATGTGTTAAGTACTAAAAAGTTTTAAACCCCATTATTTGTTTTACAGGATTTTGCCAACTGGTTTCGACGACCATATTCAATACAAAGGAATTTCTTACTACCAAAACCTTTTGCTCGAACTCGAGAAATACAACATCGTACCTGTGGTGACTTTGTACCATTGGGACTTGCCTCAATCATTACAGGAAGTGGGAGGATGGCTAAATTCAACGATTGTCGATCGTTTCACCGATTATGCAAGGTTATTACTTCGAATTAGGAAATCAATTTTTGGTTTTAGATTTTTATGAGGGACACAAGTTTTTCTGCAGCTTGGTCTTCTATTGGTTTAAAAAAGAATATATATATATATATATATATGTATATATTATTATTAATATTGTTATATTACAAATTTTTGTATATTAATAATAATATAATAATAATTAATATTATGTTAATTATATATATATAAATATAGCGTCAGCATTGAAATAACTGTTCCCTTGAGAACGTATTTCAGAAAGTATATTTTCAGGGTGATATTTGGGACCTTTGGTGACAAAGTAAACTACTGGATAACAATCAATGAACCGAAGCAAGTGTGCACGAGCGGTTACGGAAAAGGTTCAATGGCTCCCGGTTTAATGGAGGATGGCACTGCAGATTACATCTGCGCCTCCAACGTACTAAAAGCTCATGCGTCCGTCTACCATCTCTACAAGGAACTCGATTTGAACGGTATAAACATTTGGTTAATGTTTTGTGATGAGGACTGATTCATATAAAGCATAATTTGTTTTGCAGCAAGTTCACTAAGCTAAAACTTAAACTCGTTTAGTATTCAATCGGTAGAATAGAGTAATACACAATACATTACTAATAATAGTCATATAGTCATTATAATGCAGTAGTTATAATAGTTTCCATATCACACTTGTGCCGATGGGACAGAAAATATCGTCATCTAGTGCAGCTTATCGCAAAACTTGGTTATTTACTATTTTTTATTCATTGGGAAATTAAGCTTTTACAATAAATAATACAAAACTCGAATTCCCCACAATAAAACAAGTGGGAATTCACAAACTACGCGACATTATGATCCGGTAGGCACGCATCTTCACTTCCCAGCACAATTCGACACTTTCATGACTTGCTCACGAGAACGGCAATGTCGCTTCTTTACGTCTTACGACCGATCTTACAGCATTGCATTGCGTCTACTTCGATGCTGGCAATGTCGTCGTCGTACATTTTATTTTGCTGACAGTACACTCCTCTCATGATTAGATTGTTTATCCCTAATATCAATAAAAAATGACAATCTTTGGCAATCATATCTTACCAACTCAGACGCAGCTGCTCCACTAATTAGTTTGTGGCAAGCCGGAAAGTCTTTCGTGTGACACTGAAGTTGGACCTTTGATACTCCTCCTCCAAATTAGTTCGCCCTGGTCACGACCCGCTTTTAATATATTATAGTCTTTGAGAACAAAACATATGTGAGTTGCAATCGCTTTAGCAGAAAATTTAAAAATGTTATTTTTTTACTTGGAAATGTGATAATTTTATTTAGAGAATAATTTTCCACATATTTAAGATGAACTAAGGAACAGCTTTAAATATTTTTGAATAATTCAAAAATAGGTTGTCAATCGATTGGATAACCAAATGTCCTCTAACTGTTGGTAAATGCATTACGTCTTCCAAAATAAACTGTTTAATCCACCAAGCATATTTTCGCAATTTTACAATTGCATGCCTTGGGCAATAATGTATGTGGTCAAGCATTTCAAAAAGGGGTCATTGAAGTCTCATCTAGTAAAAGACAAGCAATCTATATCCATTCACATTTCATCTGTTTTACAGATAATTTCCACTCAGCTGTATGTTCTTCCATACTTCTCTACAAGTAACTTTAATGTGCTGTACATCGTCAAACCACGGTCTAATTGAGCAGCAACTCCACTCAAGGCACATAATTTCACAGCGTTTCGACAGCAGCAGCAATCTGGCACTTTAAAAGATTAATTAAACATGTTGTCAGCACCAGCTTCTCTAGCAACCAAATGCCACATAATATAAAACGGCGGTCCTACAGCTACTGCCGCGTTCCACACCTCACTGGCCATAATTTGCTATCATGCCAGTCGTTTTCTCTCGGGTCTGTTTTTGCCATAGCTTTTTCTGTCCTTTTCTTCTTCTTTTCTTCTAAAGTCTTAAAATAGAACAAACGGTTTTTCATACAAATCTAGGATCACAACAAAACATTATTAGCGCAGAACCAAAGTTTATTTTGTACAGTTCCCTGACTCAGAGAAATCGGAGTTGAATACAAAGACGACGCTCTACCGTTGCCAAAATAATCTCAAAATCTTTTTTCTTAGGTTCGATATCTATAGCTCTCGATGCGGTCTGGCCGATACCGAGGTCGACTAAGCAGGAGGACCAAAAGGCTGCCGACAGGAAATTACAATTCGAAGTAAAACATAATCTAATATTTTGAATGATAAAAAATTAAGCACTTTTATTTCAATATTCTAGATACTTATTTTTAAAAACTTAATTGCAGATCGGTCTTTACGCTCACCCGATCTTTAACGGCGACTGGCCAGAAACGGTCAAAGAGAGAATTCAAACCAGGAGCACAAAGGAGGATTCAGGTGATTCCAGGCTACCCACCTTCTCAAAAGAGGAGATCGAGTATATTAAAGGTACGGCGGACTACCTCGCCTTTAACTTCTACGAAGCGAACATAGTCGAAGACACCGAGGAAGATTCGAATTATACGTCACCATCGGTTGCTAAAGATGTGAGGGTTGCCTCTTCGAAGGAACTAAGTTGGGATCGTGGATCGAACGGAAATGCTGTAAGTAGATTTTGTAATTAATATTACATATGTTATTTATAGTTTGATTCAGTATTTGCAATAAGAATAATCCAATGAATTGTTAGGGTTGAAACGCATGAATTTTTCGTACTTAATGATTAAAGCTTAAAAGTTCCTCGGCCGGCTAGCTCGAACTAATAAGTGACTCAGGTGTGGTCCACAAGAAATGTCAAAATCAAATTATAGCTGTTTAATTGAATAAGTCAAATAACCAAAATAAGAACTCAACAATGTCCAAATACATGAGTGATTCAGATTACCAAAACAATACCTAATAAATGTCCAAATATATATTCCCAAAAGTTCAAAAAGGAGTTATCTACATTTATTACCAAAGTACTAA
Organism: Cryptocephalus moraei; assembly: GCA_946251905.1. Lineage (NCBI taxonomy): Eukaryota > Metazoa > Arthropoda > Insecta > Coleoptera > Chrysomelidae > Cryptocephalus > Cryptocephalus moraei. The sequence continues at coordinate 34,114,456 of OX276458.1, forward strand.
AATACTTAAAACTTCGCAAAGAAATAGCAGAAACACATAATTACTTAAAGTTTGTTACTAATTAATAGAGGGATCGATCGATTAAACGTTTCAACTTAAAGGCCTTTAAGGGGGGGGGGGGGGGGAAATACCTGTCACATAGCGTTCGCTCATGCAGACTGGACTCAAGGCGGATCGCCCTGTTCTGGTGCCGCACGTAGACATTTCACGTTGCAAACGGCCACGTTATTCGTTGGCGAGTTGAACAGTGATTCACTCCGAAAGGCACTCGAAATCAAAGCACTGATTGGACACTGAGTCTACGCTAACACTGTACCCATCAAATTATTAGGGTTCATCCAGTAAAAGCTTGTCAACATAACTGTTAATTGCTGATTTCACTGACCAGACCAATACACCAATCAATTCACCAAGACCAATCAAAATTTAAACTAAACTTAGCTAAACTCAAAATAGCACATCGGGGGAAGCAAGTTGCCTCCCCCGAGGCTCGAAATTTTGAGCTATTCTCGAAATAAAAGAAAAGAAACACGAAATAATTAAAAGTTTATTCGAGTTCCTAATCTTCAATTAAATTTTGTAATCTCTCGCGTCACGTCTCGATCACCGTCTCTTCGCTTCTCCCTTCCGCCGTCCGTTCTCGCGGTATCGAGAACTCCTACCTCGTCTTTCCTCCGCGGTTCCCGGGTCTTCACCGCAGGACTAGTGCAGACGAAGCACTACGTGCTAACACGGCCCTTCCTGACGAAGTAGAGTGTCCTCACTCGACCAGTCCACTGTACTCCTATTGACCAATACGATCTGAAACTCAATTGTTGGACTAAGTACTTGTCGTGCAACATTATGATAAAATTAAAATTTATTGATGTGTCCACTGACAGGAACAATCGAACATCCTGAAAATTTTCGAAACTTGGGCCCAAGTTTAAAAGTATTAATACAACTAGACTAATTAAGAATATAATTTGAGAACGATACCATACCATAATATTGATAAACCTTTATTCTAAGGGAACTTAACTCGGGATGAGGAGCTTAACCTACGTGGTCACGTTGTCCCCAACCTCGGTGCGGACCCGTGTGACCTGGGTCAGACACCCGCGTTACCAGCTGGTCAACACCTCATAAGGAGGTGGAAATTTCAGGACCACCTACACCAGCCAGTGCACCAACACCAGCCAGTGCCGCTAGTGCACCAACACCAGCCAGTGGTCCTTCCGTCCGCTGGTCGCCCAGGGCTGACCTCCAGGGAAGAGCCTTACTCTCCACTCTTCCCTACCCATGCCTCCCTCGCATGGCCATTACTCTCCGTAATGTATCCACGGCATCATGTTCTCGGGCGCCGCCACCCCTTGATATCGTACTCTGGCTCGAGTGCTACCGGGTATCTCAGCCACCTCGTATCGGTCATGGTCCAACACTGCCGTCACTCTGAATGGACCTCGCCATTTGGGAAGTAATTTCCGGCTGACACCAGTTGCGGGTTGACTGCCAATACGGGTCATCACTAGGTCTCCGACAATATATGGTTGGGAATGAGACCGTTTCTGATCGAACCGTTCTTTCTGCCTGGTCTGGTAGACGACAATCTCCCTTTCCGCACGTGTCCGTGCTGCCGTTACGTCAATTACTTCACCTCCCTCTGGTTGTAATAATCTCTGTGAAACAACACGGTACCCCATTAGTAGTTGGCTCAGCGTAACCCCAATAGCCTTATTCAACGTGCCATTCAGCCCTAACTGAATATTTGTTAAGTTATTGTACCAACGATCATCATCTGAGTTCGCGCCCATTGTGGCAAGCGAGTTAAGTATGGTTCGGTTATATCTCTCAACTTGTCCGTTACCCCTCGGCATACCTGTGGCGTTTAAGTGATGCGTTGTATTTTTCTCGTGACAGAACTTGTTAAAGGTTGTACTAGTGAATGCTGTACCCCTATCGCTAATAATACGACGAGGTATGCCAAATGTTTTTATGACATCGCATAGCGCTTGTATTGCATGTTTACTTTTGGTAGTTTTAACCGCATATAACAGAATAAACTTCGTAAAAGTGTCTATTACTACAAGAATATACATGTTACCTTTCTTTGTTTTATTAAAAGGACCTAAATGATCCACGTGAATTGTGTGAAAGGGTATTGGGGTTTTCTTTATTGGATGCCATTCCCCAGGTAATTTTCCGCCAGGTGATTTGAAATAAATGCAATTTAGACAGTTTTTAACGTACTTTTTGATAAAACGTCGCATGTTTTTAAACCAATATTGACTTGATATTAATTCAAAAGTCTTTTCGAATGCAAAATGTCCAGTCTCGTCATGTGCCCATCGTAACAACTGATAACGACCTAATTCTGATACCACCCATCGGAGACCATAATGTGTAATTTTATAAACCTTACCACCTTTTAGCGCAAAACTTTTAAAAATCTGTTTACTTCCGTTTTTATATTCTGCATATATTTATCCTGTTGTTGTGCGGCCAATAACCAGTATCCGGTCGCACCAATATTCCTGCCAGGATACCCACTGACTAGCGTCGGTGTTAAATAAAATGTCCTTTCCTGGTTCAAATAAGGCTAACACCGGCGCTGAGATCAAACTCTCCCTCAACGTTTGGAATGCCTTCTCATGGGATGCACCCCATTCCCACTTAGCGTTCTTCAGTAGCAAACCACTCAACGGCTTGGCCTTATCAGCATAGTTTGGTATGAATTTTCTGAAGTAGCCAGTCAATCCCAGAAATTGTCGCACCTGATGTACTTTTGATGGCTTCGGAAAATGTTTTACGGCAGTTAATTTACGAGGACTTGGTTGGATCGAGGAATCACTAATTACATAACCTAAATATTCGATTTTGGTTTGTAAGAAAAAACATTTTGATGTTGTGTTCTTTGAAATAGTTTAAAACTTCACGTAATATAGTTCATCAATGATTTTTCGAATTTCAACACGTTTGTAATCTGAAAACTGCCGAGGTCGATGATTTATTGGAGTAGTTGACGTTACCACAATTTTCATCTTTACAAGTGATGTTTGTCCTATTTCAGACATATCCCTCGCCACACATTCAGAGTACTCATTAAAAATGCTTACGAGTTCAGTGACTGCTTCATCATCTTACCGACATTAAGTTCTGTTTTCGTTAACAAGTTAACCTTTTTCACTCTTTCTGTAAATATTAATTTATCGCGCTTTTTATAATTAATGAACACTCGCTCCCAAAGTCTATGAATGCCTTTATGTTTTGAAAATTGATTAAAATGGTTTTGAAAAATTTTTCATTTGTATTGTCACCCAAAAAGTTAACGTATTTTGGCTCAATAGTCATCTTTTTTTTTTTCGGGGCGATTTGAGGACACGATCGCCTGTAATGGCCCTCTTGGTGACAGATAAAACATCGGACCGTCTGTTTAAAATCCGTTGCTTTAGATTTTGGGAAATGTCGAGTGGTTGTTAAATGTTGTTCAGTCATTAATGATGAAGTTGACGGCGCTGTTAATGTTTTAAAGTGACTCGCAAGTGTTTGTGGGTCACTGATACCTGCTGTTCAAATGGCAAATCTTATTTGTTGGTCTTTAATGCCCACTAATATTAAGTTTACCTGATCCCTTGAAGAGAGGTTGATTTTTAATTGATTAATTAACGCCAATTTTTCAAATGTGTATTCGTATAGGGACTGGTTTGATTTAGCGGTACAAACGATCTTCGCTTGTAATGCTGAATGTAAGTCACGCTTTGGGACAAAATTTTTAGTCAACATTTCCTTCCACTCACCCCACGTGAATAAATGAGTAGAAAGACCACGATACCAAGTCTCGGCAGGTCCCCGCAATTTGGTTAGGGCCAAATGGCTCGTAGTACGATCGCTCCACCCATATAAATAAGAGTACTCATCGACTGACTTAATCCAGTCATTAATATTCATCGATATTGGGTTAAACTCCTGAATAATGGTCTGTGAAATAGGGCCGGCACTTACCTCCTCCCGCCGGGGTGTTACATATCTTACTACCTCTGATATTCCTTTTGATATCGCCTCACTCAATTGGATGACTGTCTCCTCTGTGCGCCTCGATTGGTGTTTAGATTTCCTCGACTTGAGTCCAGACTTGGAGCTTGGCCCTTTATGACGGTGGTATCGCCTTCCCTTGGTCGTCCTGCGACGCATCTCACGGGATCCCGACCTGGATCTGCTATGATGCCTGCGATCCCTCGTGGCTGTTTCGTCGCCGTCGAAACCAGATGCCGAATCTCGTCCTCGCTGACGCCCCTCGTACGATCTCGACCTGGATCTGCTTCGATCCATGGTTATTTCGTCGGAACCAGAATTCCAACAACACCACACCTCACTAATACTAATCGTTTATATGGATCTTCGAATCCCACTTCCGATTTTGAGTTATTCTCGAAATAAAAGAAAAGAAACACGAAATAATTAAAGTTTATTCGAGTTCCTAATCTTCAATTATATTTTGTAATCTCTCGCGTCACGTCTCGATCACCGTCTCTTCGCTTCTCCCTTCCGCCGTCCGTTCTCGCGGTACCGAGACCTCCTACCTCGTCTTGCCTCCGCGGTTCCCGGGTCTTCACCGCAGGACTAGTGCAGACGAAGCATTACGTGCTAACAGAAACAAAGTCCTTCCTCTTTCTCACCGCTCCTAACTCTCCCACTTATTCACCAACATCCAATTTCAAAATCCCTTCTTTTCGCTTTCCAACCCATCACCGGCACGTAAAAATATCATTGGGGCGTAACAAATCTCCCCTCTTTACAAAACATATCATTCTCGGAGCACGTCAAACACGTGATTATATTAACGGTATTCGAATTCCTAGAAATATAATTATCCAAAAGTAAATATTGCGAACGAACCTCCAAGAGATTGTAAGAGGCGCCCCAATGTCGCTTCTTCCTAACAAAAAAGTAGTCTACACATACTAAATAAACAAGCTCGAGTTTGGCTTCGGAGTGCTGTGGCGATGCAAAAATTCAAACTGTTGGTTAGCCAAATTAAATTAACGGAGAGAGAGAAAATCACTACCTAACAGGGTTTAGTAGCCTACGCTACAATGTTTTCTGTTTAATATTTTCAAACACAATTGACACATATACTATTTTGCATATATGGACACTGTATATGGACATTGTGTTCTCATGTTTATTGTTTCATGGGAGCTTTAAGTCGTCTTCGTGGCCCATTACTTGCGAAGCATGTAGTGCATTTCCTACACCAGTCTTTCACGTCGTCTGAACAATTTATCCAGTAGAATCGCTCCCGTGCTTTCTGCCGGGTTTTCTTGACCCCTGAATGTTCACCAGACGATTCACCATGAAGGCGCTGCAACACCTCCGGGATTTAACTGGAGGAAATTACCAACTGCCGTCTTTCCTCCGCTCCGTCCTGGCTCTCCAGTACACGTTTTATATTCCATCCTCAACTACTAACGAGTCCCACTTCGCCCAATAACTGAGATTTGGCGAAACAGGTTAGACCTTTTGCCACTCCGGACGCCGCTCCCTCTTTCCATGCGTGAATTTCTTTCAGAACCGAGTGCTTGTTCTCGTTTTTCTTTTCTTTTTCCTGTTCCTTGTCCTTTTCCTTTTCTTTCCTTTTCCCCTTTCTTGTTCTCATCTTAACGTGATGGCGTCCATTCCTCGGCGACCATAGTAGTTCGGTATACTTTCTCTGATTTTTCCTCGGCTTTGTGGCAATGAGATGGGCATGGTCTTCTCGAGAGTGCGTCTGCGTTTCCATGACTCTGTCCAGGCTGATGTTCTATGACATAGCCTTACTCCTGAAGCCTCTCGATCCAACGAGCTATCTGTTCTTCGGGATTATTGAACTGGAGGAGCCAGTTCCTTCCACACAAATATTTATAAAAGTGTTCGATGGACTTGGCAATGGCCAATAATTCGCGCCGGGTGACGCAGTAATTCTTCTCCGGTTTGGAGATTACCATGTTAGAGTATCCAATGACACGTTCTTGTCCCTCCTGACGCTGCGACAGAACACTTCCAATTCCCACATTGCTCGCGTCGGTTTCCAGAATGAACTGTTCTCCTCATCCCAAAAGAAGTTTCGGCCTTCTTCTGTGAGCCTCGACAACGGCTTGGTGACATCGGAAATATCCGGACATAGCGTCGGTAGCACGTACAGAGTCCAAGAAAATTTCTCAACTGGTGTTTGTCTGCCGATATCGGCCACTTCTCCACCACAATTATCTTGTCCGGATCAAAGGCAACTCCTTCTCTGCTTACTATTGTGCCCTAAGTATGAGACTTTCCTTCTGAAGAGCTGACATTTCCTAGGGTTTCAGTTTTAGTCCCGCACCTCGCAGGCTCTGGAAGACGTCCTCTAAGTTTTTCAGATGTCCTTCGAAGGTCTTGCCTATCACGATGACATCGTCCAAATAGACTAGGCACGTTTTCTACGTCAAACCCATTAACACGCTCTCCATCAGCCTCTCAAACGTGGCTGGGACATTACAAAGTCCGAATGGCATTACTGTAAAGTGCCACAGGCTGTTACCGAAGGTAAATGCTGACTTTTCCTTATCGGCAAGGTCCATTTCCACTTACCAGTACCCGCATTTTAAATCAAGGGTCGAAAAATCATGGATCCAGCAAGAGCATCGAGTGTATCGTCGATACGTGGTAGCGGGTAGCTGTCCTTTTTGGTGACACTGTTCACCTGCCGGTAGTCTACACAGAATCGAGTAGTCCCATCCTTTTTCTTCACCAGTACTACCGGCGAGGCCCATGGACTGCTTGACGGCTCGATGACCCCGTCCCGCTCTAGGTCCTTGATGATTTTCTCGGCTTCTTCCCGTTTGGCCAAGGGTAGTCGTCTTGCTGTTTGTCGAATCGGTCGTGTCTCGCCCGTGTCAATTTTGTGTGTCACGACCTTGGTCTTTCCCAGCTTTCCATTCTCGGTGGTAAATATGTCCTGGTACTTTTGTTTCTGTGTGGGCGAGAGAAACGCACTGGTCTGGGAAAGAATTTGTTTCAAGTCCTGCGGAGTGTGTCTGGACCTTTCTTCCTCACTAACGCCCCTTACGATGGCCGAAGTGGCTATACATGTGCACAGCTTCTCACCCTTCTTGATGGTGACCGGGTACTGATTGATGTTGAGTAGTCGCACAGGCACTTCACTTGAGAGAGTAACGAGCGCCTTTCCTACCAGTACCCCCCGAGCCAGTCGATTGTCATCGTTTTCTGGTTCGATCACGGCTGGAATTCCCTCTTCCACAACACCCCTCAGACAGGTAGAGGTGATCGTTTCGCTTCGTTCCGGGAGAATCACATCTTCTGCCATTATTACGTCTAACACAAAGTTGTCACGATTGTGTAGCAGTAATTCTTCTTGACCGATCCTCAACACTCGGTGTCCGAAATCCAACTGGAATCCATGATTCCTCATGACGTCCATCCCCAGTATGACGTCTTCCTCAATTTCGGCTAGGAGAACAGGATGGTCAAACTTTACTCGTCCCAACGTCATGCTAACCGTCGCTTCACCGTGTATTACTGCCTTCTCCCCAGTGGCAGTTCTCAATTGCCACCTACTTGGCCTAATCTTCCTACGGTCCCTCACAACTTCCGAGCGTACGATCGTCTTCGTAGCTCCCGTGTCCACAAGCATGGCGTGGGATCTCCCGTCGATAGTGCCATCGACGTACGCGCTCCCCAATTGGTGGGAAAACGAGGCTATACTCGCCCGGGGGTTCCTATTGCCACGGGTCGACGTCCCCTCCCTTTTATCGACCCGCATTAGTTTTTCCGGGTCCTTTTTAGTGACACTGTTCACCTGCCGGTAGTATACGCAGAATCTCGCGGTCCCATCCTTTTTCTTCACTAGTACTACCATCGAGGCGCATAGACTGCTTGACAGCTCGATGTCGCCGTCCCGCTCTAGGTCCCTGATGATTTTCTCAGCTTCCTCCCGTTTGCCGTTAAGCCCGCTTACGATCGTCTGCACTGCGAGGCACTCCATCATCTGCTCCGATGCCGAGGGATACGCTAGCCTTATTAGTCTGGCTACGTTTGCTTCGAAACCTTGCAGGGTCTCGTTCGATCTCTAACGAAAATTGGACATCTGGGGTTGATACACTTGCTACAGATGTGTTTGGCCGAACCGCATTTCTCATGAGGGGACCAAGCGTTAGCCTCCGCTGCTGCTTCGAATTGCTTCCTGTAGCTGGTCCAAGGGATTTTTACATCGAACGTTGGGATTGTTATATATGGGCGAATCTTTTGAAAAATGATCCGATACACTGTTGTTTAGAAAATCGTACCATATTTAAATATTGATCAAATTTATTTACACACCAACAGTATACAAACAAAAATGATTTTATTCAACAACTAGAGCTCTTTTTATTTCAAGGCAATGGCCGTTAGGTAATTAATAAGTATAAATGCACATATTCTTAGTATAATAATTACATTACACTTAAAAATTCTGACGGGTGGTGTGTAGGGATGAGGGGTAAATGATGTGCATCTCAAGATAGGTCAGAAGATATTCCCCCTTTGATCAACCTCGTCACGTTTCAGGAATTTCTTATTGTTCTTTTATTTTGGAAGATATTCGGGTTGGTTCTCTTGAAAAAAATCATCTTGTTTTATATTTTAGTCAAGACATAATAATTAGACGGGTATTCAATATAAATATGAAAGATCTAGGTTCAATCGTAATACTGAATCCTCCCCGTAATTATTACTTTTAATTATTTTTATGATTATAATCTAATTTAAATATTTGCAGATCGTTCCTTGGACTTTCAAAAGTATCCTGAGATGGATCAAGACAAACTACAATAATCCGCCTATTTTAATAACGGAAAATGGGGTCGGCGACGACGGAAGCACTTTGGATGACAATAAGCGAATTAAATTTATAGCGGTAAGAATCTTAAACGAATAAAAAAACACAACTGTTATAAACAGATAAGCATTTTTTAATTAACCATATGATTTCCGCTATTATAAAAAAAGTGGAATATAGTAACTAAATTTATGAAGAACTTTAAACAAGTCACACATTTAAGTAAATCTTTTGCTATTTAATTAATATGACAAGAATTAATTGTCGACGTCTTAAAGGAATGGTTTAATGCCATCGCCGAAGTCAAATGCAAGCACCAACTCCAGCTTACCATGGAGGTTCTTAGATGTAATAATTAAATGCTTATTTTGTATAACATATCCGAGTCAGAAATGATTAAGGAAATTTTATCTTTTGTTGCATCTATTAGAACGCTTGTACAACACAATTTGATATTTTCATTTATAATTATCCCTTAAACCTTAAAATTAAGAAAAAAACATAACTTTTAAATAATTAATCCTTAGCCTTTTAACGAAACAGCATTTTCACAAATTACTGAAAAAAGTTTTAGATGGTTAAATAAAGTACATCGGAGAATATTTTTAAATTTTGGTCGAGCGGTTTAAGAGGTAAAAGGTGGAAAATTATCCCTCACGACTTTGAACTGGAGAGAACGAATTGCGAAATATGATCAGATATTTTTAATCATCCACATGAGTACCCAACCACCTCTAAAGCTATCTTAATCCCTTTTACTCAAATTTCGAACCCTTTCTTGGACTGGCTTATTCAGTTACCCAAATTGCGAATTAGGAAAAATATAAATAAATATGTAGTGATATTTGTTTGAAACTTAATTGTGAAAAGTTTATATACATAATGCAACATGATTTTTGGTGTAACTTTCTGTTTTAAATAACATCATTACAAATAAGCATTGTGGTCATTATTCCCTAATTTCCTTGACTGAAGTGGAAAGACTTAGTTCTACAATTCTTCCTTGTGTTATACTAGAATATTTCACAAATTTATTTCAGTTCTTTTATTTACAATTTTAATTACTTTCATGTATTAAAATTATCTTCTGTCCCGTTGGTTTTGTCCCGTTGTTTCATGTCTAGTGGTCTAACACCTATTCATGAAACACTCAATAGTATGTTCGTTCTGGATATATTTGTCAATTGTGTGAAAAAGTAATTAAAAGTACACAGAATCTGATAACAGTCACAAATCTTTAATTGTAGGTAGTAAAATGTAGTCACTGAGAAATTATGTACACCCAGAGAAATCAGATACAGCTAGGTAATTTTTGAGACGTCAGCCTAAACAAATCAAAAATAAAATTAAAATGCTCACCTTTCATAAAGTTGAAATACCGAGTCATTTCTTGTGAAAGTGGTCTTCCTCATTGCTATAAAATTATATGCTGTCTAAAATATATTTCGGAATTCGTGTAACGGATTTACTCTGCCAGAGAAGTATGGTTAGCAATTCAGGTATTCAGGATTAGCGGTAAATGCACTGATAGCGTACTTATTTTTAACCATAGGTAGTTCGAAATTCGTGTTCCACTCTATAAACGAAACTTTTTACTTTTTGAAGTACATGAAATAGATAACTTAATACCGCTCTCAAATATGTTTACTTTGCCGATATCTATGAAATGAAACCAATACATCCCTCCCTCTTCCCCCCGAAATACGTTATAAATTAAAACTAGGAAAATATTTTAACGTTTATTTTTAATTTATTTACACTATCCTACTTATACACTAACAGTACACACTACTTAATTTATCTTAGACTATTACTGAACTAATTTATATAGCACACTTAACTATTTCCTATCTAATTAATTTATATCACTCTTAAATGTAATTTATTTCATTGGTCCGTTTTTCGCCTGTTTACTATATTGCGGCTTCACGTCTCATCCCATCTCCGACCGCAAACCGCTTATATACACCTCAATTGTATTCGCTATAGTTCCAGATCATTCCTTTCTCAAATAATGTTTACCTAGAGACGTCCAGAAAGGTCTAGGAGGTAATAAATCATTCCTTCTTTAATAAGATATTGACGGCAGGCTCGAGACGGTTTTTATTGCTCAATTAGCATGGCGGCGTTCTTTTGAGGTAAGGCGCCGTCCGATACAAGTAAACACGTTTCGCGCTGCTGTTTACATTTCGCGTTACAATATGTAATAAATGAAAACTGTAATTAAAGAAGGCAGTTGAAGTAAATTAAGTCGTTCGATTTTATTCCAATGCACACACAAAATTTATGTAATCTTCCCAAGGAAGGAAATAAATTGTTAACAGAATCAGGACATTTAGTAGGATTTTCCTATTTTAAAATTAAAAAAATTCCATATACTTATAATATTCAATTTTTTTGTAATTTGGAAATATTACCATTTCAGGACTATCTGATGTCTTTACTCGGAGCAATCAAAGAAGATGGTGTAAATGTCTTTGGATATACTCATTGGAGCCTCCTGGATAATTTCGAATGGACTCACGGCTATATGTAAGTATTGACTACATTTAATCTGCTTTAATTAAATTTACTACGTTGTCTACTACTACTTTGGAGTTGCCTGTGAATCATATAGAATTTGACTTTTACTTCTTAATTTATTGGAAGCATAGCTTTCTTATGGCGGGCTTCGCTCGAAGCGCTGAATCGGTGAGAGGTGTAAACGCGCCGCGCTAGCTGTTTATTGACAACGTGTTACAATTGTTTTTGTATTGTCAGTTGACTTCTCCGTGGTGACGCTAGCTATCAATCGTTTCACAAAATGCTTTAACTGTACAATAACAAAAATTATATCAACAGAATCAGCGTCTAAAGAAGAAACCTACCTGAGTGTGGCAATTACTTTATTTCTTCTATCAACCGAGATATTTCATTATAAAATTTGATCTTAAACGTAAACAGACAGTAGACACCTTGGATTGAGATCTACACGGAATAAGAAAATCCTTTACCGAAACGTTTCTGGGCCTACGACTGCGGTCCGGAAGGTTAGGTTTGTTTGGTTTAGCTTGGGTAAAAGTATAAAGAAGAATAACTAATACATTATATTATACTAGTTCAATAAGACGGAGTATTGTCACACGAGAATTTTAAAGCAGGACGAGCGAAACGAGGAGTGCTTTAATAGAACGAGTGTGACAATACGTCTTATTAAACGAGTGTAATATACTATTTTATCTACTTTGCTTTATTAATTCGTTAAATTTTGGCTGCTCAAGTTTTCGTATTACACTAGGGAATTTTGCGTGGGTTGGTTACACTGACATCACTGACATTGACGTTTCGTATTTCAATTTTAAAATCTAGTAGCCCTGGGACAAATTCAATAACTACTTACTTACGTGAGCGAATTGGAAGACAAGAATGTATATTCATGTAATTTTAGAAGTTATGTTTATTGAAATACTAATAATTTAACCTTGACGTCTACGCATGTCTACGCGCAAATGTGCTTTGCTGCCTACTGTTTGCGTTTCTTTTTTGAGTTGCATAATTTTTTTCCAAGTGTCAAACATCGTTGTCATTCAAAACTTGGTTATACCACCCTGAAGAAGCTAGTAATATTAAAATTTTCTAGTCCATGCATAACATTATAATACCAGTTTGACACCACTCGGACGTTCTTAAACGTATTTGTTAAATTCATGAAACCCAACTCGTATATCTAAAATATCTTTCTTTTCTATATGTTCGAAATAAGAAATACAAAAACGAAAATTCCCAACGTTTTTTATGAACAGCTATTAGTGCTATTACTAAAATTAATCACCAATACTTTGTATTTGCCCAACCACCGAAAATCACCATCGGTGACCCTCGTATCACATATTACCGAATTCTTCTTCAAGTTTTCTTATATTATTTTTATCGTAAAATTTTCTGAAACCTAAACTTATTTTACGTCATTGTACTTATGCTTTCAGACCACATTTTGGACTTTACTCAGTTAATTTCACCGATGATGATCGTCAAAGAAGCGCTAAAAAATCAGCCAGTTTTTACAAACAAATAGCGACCACACTCTACGTACCGGAAGTGGATGAAGACTTACCAACTCCTAGCGTTTCGAGTACAAATGAAGAAGTAACGAACAGCGATACCGAAGTGACAACTGAAAGAACTAAAGCAACAACAGTAACAAAAATTATTAGTACTGCAGAGCCTCCTACCACTCCAGGCGGAGCTTTTATTTTTCTTAACAATTGTCTTTTGACTATAATATTAGTCATGATAGTAATTAAGTTAAATTAAAAATGATTTGTAGCTTAACCGCGTAAAAAATGAAGCACAAGTAATGTGACGTTAAGCGTGGTTTAATAGCTATATGTAAAAAAATATTTAATTAAATATAAATCCTGTGCACAAATTTAAAATTGTAATGTAGATTCAAACCAAAGGTACTTAAGTAGTCGATTTAGTTGTCTTTGATTTTCGGCTGGATTGGAAAATGGATCGCACAGTTTGCCTCGGGCGTCAAATTTTTGAAGCAAGCAGCTCCACTCACCGTAATAATTAATTTGTATTGTACTTAGGCAAATTAAATTTGTAGGGAAAGTGGTTAGTTCTAAGAACAAATTAATATTCTTTTAAAAGCCTCAAACTTTGCGTTTTGTTTTTCTTTTGGCCTTAACTTTGCCTTTTGGTTTTCCCTTTACTTTTAAAATTTCGTTCTGCTTTTTGCTTTTCTCTTCTATAAGACTGTCTTAATTGGCATGGAGGTCATAATGGTAGAATGTTGCTTGTTTCGATATTATCTTGTGCTAAAAATAGTGTTTTGGTGAGCAAGCTGATAAATTTTCAACCCCCCCTTGGTCGTTCTTTGGCGGTATTTCTTGCCCAGATGTGGATGCAACTACCAGTTGATCTTGTCCAGATGTTGATGCAACCTGGGAATCCTGTTCAGATGTTGATGCAACTATCGGGGATTCTTGTATTTATTGTGGGTAATGTGGGCAACAGGGTAATTGTGCAGATGTTGATGCAAACGCCAGTGGTTCTTGGGATGTCAGCGTTGCAGTTGTCTCAAAGGGAATAGATCTTTCGTTATCTTAAATTACCACTGGTTCGCCTTGCAGTATTTCAGTTGGTGAAAAGTGTTCATCACTGAACACATTTGAGTTCATTGGAAAAATACCAGTGACTCTAAATACAGACTCCCTTAATTATAAAAGCAACGTACGAATATGTCTTGTTGAACAACGATGCAATATCTTATGGTTTTATTCGTTCTGCGAAGTGGCTCTTCATAAAGCAGTCATATTCTCTTTTGTAAACAGCTTATAGAGGCCCGTAAAATGTCAAGTCCAACGGCTGCATTCTGTGGGACGTGTGTAGTAATATGGACAGCATGTGAATGTTGTTGGCTTTGCAGTGTTGTAAATATCTTGGGAAATGTGGCTAGCATGGTTGTCAACAAGACTGGTCCATCTGCAGAAGGTTTGGCAAATGTTGTGAAATGTTGAAGCCATTCCAAAAAAGAGTTTCATTGGTCCAGCCATTCTCTGAGGAGCATATATACCATGAGCAGGGTTATATTTTCCAGGAGATGGGGAATGCTTACTTGGGAAGATAAACATTGGAGGTATGAATGACGCACCAACTCTCATCGTACATATAACGGTGATATTTTTGCCTCTCTCCCAATTAGTAAGGGATCCTATCCTTTTCTATTGTTTTGGAGCTAGTATTTTTCCCGGATCTTGGACTGATGAGATCCCTGTCTCACTATAATTGAAAATATTCTTAGGGGTAAATTTATAGGTCTCCATAAGATTCTCCAAGTTCTTGTATAAAAGCGAAACTTCTGTTTTGTTAAAGGCCGTTATTCTATTTATACTGGTCGTTTCAAGCCCTGACGTGACTTTGGTGATTCGGTAAGGCAAAGCGGTGCTAAGCTAAGCTAAGGCGGAAGTTCTAACCGAAAATCTACGACGTTTAAAGTTGGAGTGGAACCAGTACGGCGGCGTGTGGTCCTGGCGGAGGACAGGGGACAGGTGAGGGTGAAAGAAAAGTGAATTAAGGCTATACGGCGAAAAAATTGGAAGCCAAGTCCTAATACTTTCGTTTGCTCTGAACATTCTGCTGAAAATTGCCTCAATCGTACGTTTGCCTCTGGTCACACTGAATTAAGAGAGAATTCAATACCGACTATCTTCCCAAGTTATCCACCATATTTACAGCCACGAAAGAAGAATGTGAGTCCTCTATTTCCTTATGATTTTTTAAGTTATGTTCACATGTTCCAGATACGCAATCCACCACAAACCCGCACATCAACTTCGTCACAGCCTTCTTTACATTGTGAAGAACCCATGGAAGTGTCTGAACTACCATCAAAAGAAGTTGGTGTGCAGGCACTGCTCGATTAAATAACTTACCTTCTGAACGAAAGTGTGAAGTGATCTCTATAGAGATTGGACTGTATGGAATCTCTCTCGTAGCTCGTGGGTGGCTGCGGAGATGAATCTTGTCTACAGGTTGTAAGGCTGAAGACGGTCTCGTAGTTTGGAGATCAGGGCGTGACGTGATCTCTGGTTGAAGTTCTCGAAGTATGGAGAGAGGGCGTAACGTGCTCTCCGGTTTAGATCTGAGGGCGTAACGTGCAGATCTGGGATTGAAGTTCTTGAAGTTAGAAGTTGTTGTAGTTTGAAGATCTCGTTGAACTCTCAGGGCGTAACGTGAGAGCTTGTAGGTTGGGGTGAAGAATCAAGACCACAACACACTGTCGTTTTGAGCATACTAGGTATACTGGTTTATTGTCCAAAATTCACACGCTTTTATACATCTTCAAATTACATTGGTTAAATGGTACATTAGTTTTTGTTTTCTTACAATGACCTAGCGTTGCAGAAACTGACCTTAACCGGAGCGCTTGTTATCACGTTCCATAAACGTTTTTGTTAAGCTGACTCTGTTAATTATTGTGATCCGAACTTGATTTGTTTACGTTCGGTCAGCGTTGTTATTCTTCGTAATAAAATAAGACGTGCTTATTAGTTGATTTAGCTATCCCAAAAACCTTGTTACCTAAGATGTGTCAACGATTATTATCTGTTTGTAAAACAAAACGTGTTGAAAAGTTCCCAAAATTAGTTCACTTAAGCTACTCAGTTGTTTTAATAGTTATTAATTACTTAATAGATGATTACTTTATAAGCATGTACACTAAAATATTTCCCTGACTAAGTTTGTTCTAATTAATTTTGATTACTTAATTTGCAAGTAGAAATTTCACCTAAGATGTTTTAATAACTAGTTGCTCTAGTTCCCTATTTAGCCTAAATCCCTATTAAATCCCTACAACCCTACTTAACTATATTTTATGTTGATCGTAGACTCAACACCTTCTCAATTTTCTTATTTGTATTTTAAGGTGAATATTATACCGCCTGAACAAATAACCAATTCTGACCAGACAAATTTCCATTCAAAGTGGAAAGTCAAAGAATTGTCTAGAAAATTATGCCAGAAGTCAATAATAATAAAAAAAAGTTAAGGAAACAGACCGGCCGACTACATGTTCGCATTTCATATATCACATCTTTGCTAAAGGAATTGCAGTCAAAAGATTTAATGGACAGTGAATGTGCTTTACGAATTCAGAAGCTGCCAGAAATACAAAAAGACTTGTTCTTAAGGAATGTGAGGAGGACCAAGAAGAAATTCCCACCAAGCATCCGTGCGTTTGCTCTAACTCTGGATTTTTATTCCCCAAAAGCACACAGGTATGCGTTATGATGCAAATAGTACATTGGTAAATTTATTGACATGTACCTACATTTCGTTTCAGATATATACGGGACAACTTTAATTCATGTCTGCCACATCCGCGAACACTTGCCCAGTGGTATACAACCGTTGATGCCGCTCCTGGCTTTTGTCTTCAAGCTTTTAATGCTCTACATGAAAAAAGTAATGGGAGTAGCCCTTTAATTTGCTTATTAATTGTTGATGAGATGGCAGTTAGAAAAAGGTTGGAACGGGATGGTAATAAATGTGTGGGGTATGTTGATGTTGGACACGGAGTTGAGAGAGAGAGAGAGAGAGAGAGAGAGAGAGAGAGAGAGAGAGAGAGAGAGAGAGAGAGACGGTAGCAAAGATGCTTTTGTCTTCATGTTGGTTTCAATTTAATAGGAATTGGAGAGTACCTTTGGGATATTTTTTAGTAGACGGAATCATTGGGGATCAAAGGAGCTTACTAGTTAAACATTGTTTACATCTCTTAAATGGAAAAAAACGTAAATGTTGTGAGTTTAACGTTCGATGGAACAATTAGTAATATTACTAATCATCTAGGATGCAACATATCAAAAACTGGATTACAAACCACCTTTCTGAACCCAGAGACAAACTTCAGAATAAACATTATTTTAGATCCTTGTCATATGTTAAAATTGGTTAGAAATACATTTGGTGAGTATAAAAGATTGTACGATATTGATGGAAGGGTAATTGATTGGAGTTCGTCAGTGGCCGATGCTTTGGTATGGTGTCATGACAATCACTTTGTTGGGTTTGAAGATGTTCACGATACTGTGCAGTTTATTCGAATTGTTCTAGGGTTTTTTTAGGGTTCGCTGATAATTATATTAGCGGTTTAAATAAAGAGACTGGCGTTCTAGTATGTTTAGGACGAAGATGGGCAGGGTTTGTAGGGTTTAGGTGTTGCATAAAAAGTATTTTGAACTTACATAAGGACCTCATTGAAATAGATCTCCACTTATGAAGTGTCTACTAACCTATAAATTATCCCAAGACAACCTGGATTTTTTTTGGCTAAATGAGATCAAAGTTCTATCAAATCAAATTGTTCTAAAAATTCCATTGAAAGAATGAATGCTTCCACGTCTCCTTTAGAATCCCCCTCCTCCTAGGTGCCTTCTCTATTGAGGTTGGCGATCAAAATGGCGTAACTTTCTCTGTCTTGTGCTTTATGAATTAGATTGTTCCCACTAGTATGTGTCCAGTCTCGTATGTTTCTGAGCCAAGATTTTTTCTTTCTTCCGATACCACGTCTCCCGTCGATCTTTCCCTCCAGTTTTAGTTGGATTTGCTCATACTCTTTGTGTCGCATGATATGACCTAGATAACTCGTTTTTCTGAGCTTTATAAAGTTGATTAAAAGTAGGCGGGTATTCATTTTGTTCAGAACTGTTTCATTGGTCGTTCTGCTTGTCCAGCTTATCCTTTAGAATAGACAAATGTAAATGAATATATTTCTGAAGTAATTGCTAAAGAACATAATTATCCTTTGCAGTTAAGTCCTGAAAACCTCAGCCATTTTGCGAAGGAGAGGTTGTTGGGTATATTTCTGGGTTCGTGGTTAAAAGTATAGAGTTAAAAATTAAATGCAGTTTGTGTCTAAGCGCATTAAGAGAGGAACTTACTACCTCTGCTCGGGGCACTCGCACCATTATTAGGGGGAGGAGCAGCGGTTGCGAGTGCTGTCACAAAAGCTAACCGAGAAAAGGATGAACTAGAAGAGAAAAAAAGACAACTTAGCGATGGAAGCGAAGGGTCAAGGTTTGAAACGTGGTTGTGGAATGCATTTGGCGTATCCGTTTTCAAAAAACTACCAATAAAATTACCACACAGTGCACTCACAGATATTGATTTGAAAAAGATTGTAAAAAAAATTAAGAATTCCACACTTTAGAGGAGTCTTTTTTCGAGATAAATTACCAAACAAAATTAATAAACACGAAAGTGGGACTATTACTTTAGACTCAATATATGGTGAAGGAACTCACTGGATAGCATACACCAAAAATAATGAAAATATCAACTACTTAGGTTATGGAAACTTACAACCACCTAAAGAACTGATCAAGTATTTTTTCTGTGATGGAAAAATCAGACACATACATTATAATCATGATTCTTATCAGAAGAATGGTTATATTTGTGGTCATGTCTGTCTATTGTTTTTATATAATCAATATCTCTAACATGTTTTCCTCATTCACTAATAAACCTTGTTAACAAAATGTCCACCAGTTTTATTCTCAACGGAAAAACTTCTGAATTATGCTTTAATTTTAATCCTCCTGTTTATCTCGAAGAAAATGTAGATTATGAAATTGGGCTTATAAATTTCGATAGTTTGTATTCCATACCTGATGTAGATCACACAAACAAT
Source organism: Cryptocephalus moraei (assembly GCA_946251905.1). NCBI lineage: Eukaryota > Metazoa > Arthropoda > Insecta > Coleoptera > Chrysomelidae > Cryptocephalus > Cryptocephalus moraei. The sequence continues at coordinate 34,133,466 of OX276458.1, forward strand.
AGATTTCTTTGGTTTAATGAATAAAATACATTTCAATATTTGATAGTAATACCAACAGGTTCTTACGAAATAAATAACCTATTAGATGTAATGCGTAGAGAGATTACAAAGAATGATGTTGATGCTAAAATTATGATGGACTTTAACACCAACACCTCCAAAGTCATTTTAAAGACAAGCAGAAGAATTTTATTCGATTGTGAAAATCCATTAGGGACAGTAATTGGTTTTAATAGAAGAGCTATAGAAGCAGATACATTGGTTATTGGTGATAACCCTATCCAAATCCTTAAAGTGAACGCTATATGTATCGACTGTAACATTGCTGCTGGTTCATTTTTAAATGGTCACCCAGTTTACATTATTCACCAATTTTTCCAACCGTTTCTCCAGGGTATAAAATAGTAGACAGTCCACAAAATACCATTTAATAACCAGTCACTGTTAAAAGGATAAACAACATTACTGTGCGTATAATCGATTATGACGGTGACCTTATTAATTTTTAAGCCGAAATTCGTACCATTCGTTTACACTTGATAAAATTTTCTGAATAAAAATGGTCCTCAGATTTAATAGAACATCTAAAGTGTCACGTAATGGCCGAAATGGTAAAATATCCACAAAATTATCAAAAGATAATTATAACTTTTTAATCTCTTTAGGCTTCAAAGTTTTAGTATAATATAAAAGAATACTTTACACATTTTTGCTTAGTTAAGTAAAGTTGCTTCTAGAGTTAACATGGAAAAAAGGATCTCTTAGATGTTACAGGAACGCCTTATAATGATTCAGCAATTGAGGAATTCCAATACCATTTTTTCAGCCCTACACATCTGGAGAAATTAATTATAACGATGAAGTTCGCATTTCCATCCCCGATTTAAACGCTTATACTGCACCATGTAACAGTTATCTATATATAGAAGGGAGATTGGTTACAGATGATAATACAGTCCCTACAAAACTAGAATTTATAAATAACGCCCTTTCCCATGTATTCAGAGAAGTGAGATATGAGTTGGATGGGAATCTAATCGATTCTGTTAGAGATCTTGGTCTAACATCTACACTGAAAGGTTATATTTCATATACTCCAAACGAAAGCAATAAGCTAGCAAATGCAGGGTGGTTTCCAAAAAAAGAAATCTCCACACCAAAACCAGGTGAAACTCAACAACAAGCAGATCAGAGAGAGAAAATAATAATAGATAATAATGGAAACATTAATACACTAATACCGTTAAAACACCTCATGGGATTCTTTGAAGGTCATCGTAAAATTATACTTCACATGAAGCAAGAATTGATATTAATTCGCAGCAGCTCTGATTATGATGCAGCAATAAGTACCGATGATATTGGAAAACCAGAAGTAAATTTTACTAAATTCTTTTGGGTGGTTCCACATGTTTCCCTTAGTTAAGTGGAACAATTAAGACTAAACAAAATCGTTAATAAGGGAACAACTTTCCCTACATATTTTAGAAGTGCAGAATTAATAGTAAACCCATCTTTACTAAAAACTTCGCGTCACAATTGGGCAGTGAAAACCTCACCTAAAATGGAATCTAAAACTTGAAGTTCTTGCACGAAATGTTTAATACACAACTCCGACTTTTCGAACATATCACATAAAGCACATCCGACTTCATACTTTCTCGCCATGTGGTTATAATAAACCACATCATAGAATCGCCCCATTCCGTAAACCGCCTCATGATCAGGGTCCCACTGAAGGCCTGCAAACAAACTAGATATATTTTGAATACCGGTTTTGAGATTAACAATCTCAATTTCTTTAAGATAACACATCCACATGATGTTTTATCAGATATAATGTATTGTAACGTTTATTTTATAATTTATTTACATTAATTGAACACTAATTTATTTAACACACTTAACTACTTGTACACTAGACTAGACACTACATAATTTATTTATACTGCTCCGCTTTCGGATCGTATGTCGCGTTCACGTCTGCTTCTCTACTTCTAACTAACTCCCTCGATCACAAGCCCCCTTATATATACACTCCCAACCCCGATAAAGAACGTTCTAGTACATTCTAGAACGCCTACGCAGGAAATGTTCATGCAGCTGTCTTGTACGCGTCGTAGTTATTCTTTTGAAGAAGTAAACATGTGTCGCTTTGTTTACTTCTCGCATTACACTGCCCCCGCCTTAGAGACGTTTCGTCTCGGAACGTATCCCTGGTAGGCCCATGCAGGAACCTGCAGTTAGCCCCCCGCTTACAGCGAGACGTGGCGTCAAAATAACAGGGGACCGTCTTCCCGAGTCGACATGGTGCAGGCCCAAAACAGCAGACTAAAACTTCCACTCCGGTATTCTTCAACACTACTTCCAGCATATTCCGGACAACCCTCCAGTCCAGCTGATCTCGTCCAGCACCTAACTTGGGGACAGCTAGCTTCCTGATGTCGAGCTCCAGCAGTCGGTCTCGTAGCCTATGCAAGGTTCGCCATACATCGTGATAACATGGTTTAAGGGACCCGATCTCCTTCGTAACCAGATAAAAGATGTGTCTTACGTTGTCACGTAGTTCCAGAACCTTGCCAATTTCCGGGAGTTGCGCTCTGAGTTGTTCCAAACGCCCGTACTTCTTCTTGAAAAGCGTGGCGATACCTCGTGACATTACCAGGTCGGCGGACACACAATGGGCCAACGAGTATTCTTCAGGTACGCTGAACAAATCCTGTTGTTTTTCACAGGTTACCCCATACCGTGCTTTTCCGGTACCCCCGTAGGCGCTCATAAATTCTTCGAAGGAAAGTTCGTTCTCCTGCGCCAACGTGTTTCTTACTCGGGGAACCTCCGCCTCATCGTGCGACCCCTCATAGGGTGCCAACCGATTAAAGTGCACCACTCTTGGCTTGCCGTTTGGTAGTTTGCTTACCCGGTAGACCACGTCATTAATTCGTTTCTTCACAACATAGGGACCTTCCCAATTGGTCTGTAACTTAGGGGACAAACCACGTTTCTTCTGTGGGTTGTACAGCCAAACTCGATCTCCCATTTGGTAGCCACCCTCTTTAGCGTTGATGTCGTAACGCTCTTTGATGCGATCACTGGCGATATTTAGTTGGTACCGGACTTGATCGTGAATTTCGTTCATCCTTTGCCGCATCCGGGAAACGTAATCTTCCCCCGAAACGTCCTCGTCCGGTCTAGCGCCAAAGATTAGATCACAGGGCAGTTTAAGTTCTCGCCCGAACAGGACTTTGGCTGGAGTTTGTCCTGTCGACTCATGAACGGCCGAGCGGTAGGGCCATCAGGAAGAACGGCACGTGTTCGTCCCAGTCTCGTTGATGTGACGAGACCATTTTCGCCAGATAGCGATTGAGGGTGCGATTCATCTGTTCTACCATGCCGTCAGACTGAGGGTGAAGGGCCGTGGTTCTTGTTTTTCGTACCCCAAACTTCTCACATATCCTCCGGAATAGGCCACTCTCAAAGTTTCTTCCTTGATCCGAGTGTAATTCCATGGGTACTCCAAACCGGCAGATCAGCTCCTTCACGAGCACATCGGCCACGGTCTCTGCCTCCTGATTAGGGAGAGCGTACGCTTCTACCCACTTCGTAAAATAGTCCATTGCGACCAGGATGTATTTATTCCCCTCTTCGGTCTCAGGAAAGGGTCCTGCTATATCAATAGCGATCCTTTCGAAGGGGCTCCCGACGTTATATTGTTTCATGAGAGCTTTCGGTCGTCTTTGTGGCCCATTACTTGCGAAACATGTAGTACACTTCTTGCACCAGTCCTTCACGTCGTCTGAACAATTGATCCAGTAGAATCGCTCTCGTACTTTCTGCAGGGTTTTCTTGATCCCTAAATGTCCACCAGACGACTCGTCGTGAAGGTGCCGCAAGACCTCCGGGATTTTACTGGAGGGAATTACCAACTGCCGTCTTTCCTCCGTCCCGTCTTGGCTCTCCAGTACGCGTTTTAGTAGTACATCCTCAACCACTAACGAGTCCCACTGTGCCCAATAGCTCTTGAGTTTTGGCGAGCCAGGTGATACCTTTTGCCACTCAGGACGCTCTCTTCCCTCCTTCCAAACCAGGATTTCTTTGAGAACCGGGTCTTTTTCTTCCTCTTGTCGTAACGAGGATGGTGTCCATTCCTCAGCGACCACGGTCGTTCGATAGACTTTCTCGGACTTTTCCTCAGCTCTATGACAATGAGGACACTCATCAGGGCATGGTCTTCTCGAGAGTGCGTCTGCGTTTCCATGACTCTGTCCTGGCCGATGTTCTATGACAAAGTCATACTCCTGGAGCCTCTCAATCCAGCGAGCGATCTGTCCTTCGGGATTCTTAAACTGGAGGAGCCATTTAAGAGCAGCATGATCGGTCCGGATTAAAAACCTCCTTCCACACAAATATTTATGGAAGTGCTCGATGGACTTGACGATGGCCAATAATTCACGCCGGGTGACGCAGTAAGTCCTTTCTGGTTTGGAGAGTACCTTGCTGAAGTATCCAAGGACACGTTCTTGTCCCTCCTGACGCTGCGACAGAACACTTCCAATTCCCACATTGCTCGCGTCGGTGTCCAGGATGAACTGTCCTTCTGGCAGAGGAAAACTCAGCACTGGGGCACTGGTCAACTTCCTCTTCAGCTCGTCGAAGGCAGACTGGCATTCCTCATCCCAACAGAAGTTTCGTCCTTCTTCCGTGAGCCTTGTCAACGGCTTAGCGACGTCGGAGAACATCCGGACATATCGTCGGTAGTACGTGCAGAGGCCCAGAAAACTCCTCAACTGGTGTTTATCTACCGGTATTGGCCACTCCTTCACCGTACTTGTCTTGTCCGGATCAACGGCGACGCCCTCTCTGCTCACTACGTGCCCTAAGTAAGAGACCTTCCTTCTGAAGAGCTGACATTTCTTCGGGTTCAGTTTCAGCCCCGCACCTCGCAGTCTCTGGAAGACGTCCTTTAAGTTTTTCAGATGTCCTTCGAAGGTCTTGCCCATCACGATGACATCGTCTAAATAGACTAGGCACGTTTTCCACGTCAGACCCATTAGCACGCTCTCCATCAGCCTCTCAAACGTCGCTGGGGCATTACAAAGTCCGAATGGCATGACTGTAAAATGCCACAGGCCGTTACCGAAGGTAAATGCCGTCTTTTCCTTATCGGCAGGGTCCATTTCGACTTGCCAATAGCCGCATTTAAATCCAAGGTCGAAAATATCGTGGATCCAGCAAGGGTATCGAGTGTGTCGTCGATACGTGGTAGCGGGTAGCTGTCCTTTTTGGTGACACTGTTCACCTGCCGGTAGTCTACACAGAATCCATTAGTCCCATCCTTTTTCTTCACCAGTACTACCGGCGAGGCCCATGGACTGCTTGACGGCTCGATGACCCCGTCCCGCTCTAGGTCCTTGATGATTTTCTCGGCTTCCTCCCGTTTGGCCAAGGGTAGTCGTCTTGCTGTTTGTCGAATCGGTCGTGTCTCGCCCGTGTCAATTTTATGTGTCACGACCTTGGTCTTTCCCAGCTTTCCATTCTCGGAGGTAAATATGTCCTGGTACTTATTTATTAATTCGTGGGCCTTTTGTTTCTGTGTGGGCGAGAGAAACGCACTGGTCTGGGAAAGAATTTGTTTCAAGTCCTGCGGAGTGTGTCTGGACCTTTCTTCCTCACTAACGCCCCTTACGATGGCCGATGCGGCTATACATGTGCACAGCTTCGTACCCTTCTTGATGGTGACCGGGTACTGATTGATGTTGAGTAGCCGCACAGGCACTTCCCTCGAGAGAGTAACGAGCGCCTTTCCTACCAGTACCCCCCGAGCCAGTCGATTGTCATCGTTTTCTGGTTCGATCACGGCTGCAATTCCCTCTTCCACAACACCCCTCAGACAGGTAGAGGTGATCGTTTCGCTTCGTTCCGGGAGAATCACATCTTCTGCCATTATTACGTCTAACACAAAGTTGTCACGATTGTGTAGCAGTAATTCTTCTTGACCGATCCTCAACACTCGGTGTCCAAAATCCAACTGGAATCCATGATTCCTCATGACGTCCATCCCCAGTATGACGTCTTCCTCAATTTCGGCTATGAGAACAGGATGGTCAAACTTTACTCGTCCCAACGTCATGCTAACCGTCGCTTCACCGTGTATTACTGCCTTCTCCCCAGTGGCAGTTCTTAATTGCCACCTACTTGGCCTAATCTTCCTACGGTCCCTCACAACTTCCGAGCGTACGATCGTCTTCGTAGCTCCCGTGTCCACAAGCATGGCGTGGGATCTCCCGTCGATAGTGCCATCGACGTACGCGCTCCCCAATTGGTGGGAAAACGAGGCTATACTGGCCCGGGGGTTTCCACTACTACGGGTCGACGTTCCCCCTTTCTTGTCGACCCGCATTAGTTTTTCCGGGACCTTTGCCGGCACCGCTGTTTTTGGCCGCGTCTTCTTCGCTGACAGCAACTCTATGATCTGCTGGACGGCCTTCTCCACGAGTTTTTCTGTGCCTACTTCCTCGGTAACAGCTCGAGCACAACCGTGAATGCGGGAGGCTTCCATTGCTGCCTCATGTTCTAGTGCGATGGCGAGCGCGTCCATTACTCTTTTCGGTCGAGCTAGCCTCAAGGCCATCTGCAGTTCCTGGTCCCGCAGCCCGCTCACGAACGTCTGCACTGCGAGGCACTCCATCATCTGTTCCGGTGCCGTGGGATACGCCAACCTCACTAGTCTGGCTACGTCCGCTTCGAACTCCTGCAGGGTCTCGTTCGATCTCTGACGGCGATTGGACATCTGGGATTGATGGACTTGCTCCAGATGTGTTTGGCCGAACCGCATTTCCAGTCGCCTCAGCAGCTCCGTGTAATTCCCGGCTTCCTCGGTGGATAACGTCTGAAGAACTTCCAACGCCTCTCCACGTAAGGCTACCGTTAGGGAAACAGTTTTCTCGTGAGGGGACCAAGCATTAGCCTCCGCTGCTGCCTCAAACTGCTTCTTGTAGCTGGCCCACGGAATTTTTCCATCGAACGTTGTGGGCGTCACTCGATTGGTGGATATCGAGTTCTGTTGAACGACCGCCTTTATTTCTTCCTTCGTCTCGCCGCTACTGACTCGCTTTAGTCGTTCTCCCAACTGCTTCATCTTCTGTTCAATTTCGTCTTCTTTCCCCTCGCCGCTACTGACTTGTTCTAGTCGTTCTTCCAACTGCTTGATCCTCTCTTCAATCTCCTTACGCTGAGCCTCCATCTGGTCGGTTATCTCTTCTCTCTGGGCGGCGATTTGATCAGTAATATGAGTAATTATGTCTTCCCTCTGGCCGGCGATTTGAGCAGTGATGTCTTCCCTCTGGGCGGCGATTTGAGCAGTGATGTCTTCCCTCTGATCGGCGATTTCTTCCCTCTGGGCAGCGATTTCTTCCCTCTGGGCGGCGATTTGAGCAGTGATGTCTTCCCTCTGGGCGGCGATTTGAGCAGTGATGTCTTCTCTCTGGGCGGCGCTTTCTTCCCTCTGGGCAGCTATTTGAGCAGTGATGTCTTCCCTCTCGGCGGCGATTTGAGCAGTGATGTCTTCCCTCTGGGCAGCGATTTGAACAGTGATGTCTTCCCTCTGGGCGGCGATTTGCTTCGTGATGTCATCGTCTTCGAACTCGAAAACTTCCGGGTCCTGGCCATTTTCTTTCAAAAATGCTGAGAGCCGGTTCTGGAGTTCAGTCTTCCTCCCTCCTGTTTCCAATTCCCGTTCCTCGAGTTCTTTTTTTAACTCGGCCACTTTTAATTCGCGTAACTTCTTCATGATCCGCTCTTCTGACACCAATGTAACGTTTATTTTATAATTTATTTACATTAATTGAACACTAATTTATTTAACACACTTAACTACTTGTACACTAGACTAGACACTACATAATTGATTTGTACTGCTCCGCTTTCGGATCGTATGTCGCGTTCACGTCTGCTTCTCTACTTCTAACTAACTCCCTCGATCACAAGCCCCCTTATATATACACTCCCAACCCCGATAAAGAACGTTCTAGTACATTCTAGAACGCCTACGCAGGAAATGTTCATGCAGCTGTCTTGTACGCGTCGTAGTTATTCTTTTGAAGGAGTAAACATGTGTCGCTTTGTTTACTTCTCGCATTACAGTATTATGTGTCACCAAACAGAATTTATGGATAACTTTCTAAATATAATTTCCCCCACCATCTCCCAGTTTTATAAATTGGTTTTCTATTTTTAGATAACTCTTCTTAGGAATGTCAATGACCGAAAAATGTTTCCTAGTTGACCTCAAGCGGTCAGTAACCTAAACCGGTTTTTCATTAAGTTGAGCCGAAGGCCGGTTAAGGTCAATGAGCTCGTTTCCTAATTTAACAGAACTATTCTTTGAAATGTCAATGACCGAAACAGGTTTGTGTCAATAACTGGTTAAGTTCATTGACCTAAACCGGTTTAGGTCAACTTAACGGGTCATTGACATAAACCGGTTTCCGATTATTATCTTGCTTTTCTATTTTTAGAACTTGTGAATGTATAAAGTGCGTTGTTTATTGTGAAACAGTTTAGTAATCAACACATATAGTTAAAAATGAAGTATGACAAGTGTGGAGCAGTTTTTCTTAGAATGGGGATGTTTACGCGTCACACACCTACATGTCAAAAGCGTACCTGTAAAATCTGTGGAAAATCGTTTACAACTTTATCCAATTTGAAACGTCATGAGCGTCTCAGCTGTAAAACAGGTGCCACTACCAGTAAACAAGTGAAACTAAATAATGGGACAGCTACTCCAAGTACCTCGGTGTGTTCCCGAAAACGACTCAATAGACCAGTTTTAAGCTCATTACGAAGTAACATTCAGAAGATACAACACGCATTCACGAGTCTCATCGTTAGCTACAGGGTTAACACTGATGAAAATCACATCAATCCACAAACATTCTTCACAGAAATAAAATCAAAGGTAGTGGATTTAGTTTAGAGTAGTTAAAAAGATTTAATACTCTGAAAATAAATATGGAGCTTTTTGGACTTTACGTCATAGTGGAAAAAGATCTCACCGATGTAAAGTCTTTTAATACAAAAAAGAAAGTACTTACTCCATCTACTGACCTCGACCAAATTTATGATGACTTTAAAGAAGAAATCCAATCAAAAATGTCTGAGTTCCAAGAACGTGACTACGGATGGGCTCTGAAAAATGTCCTCTTCCTAGATGTAAACATCAATAGATTTAGTTCAGTGTCCACGTCCTCATATAGTAAACCTCCTAAATTAATTCAATCCACCAAAAGTGTTTTGAACATACAGAATTCAGGCAATAAGTGCTTCGCATGGAGTGTTATCGCAGCGATATTTCCAGCAACTGGTGAACCAACTCGAGTGTCATCATACCCCCATCACGACATTTTATTTAATTTTACAGGTTTTGAGTTCCCTGTTAAATTAAAGGATACATCAAAGTTTGAAGATTTGAACAATATTTCAGTGAATGTGTATGGACTTAAACAAAATTTGAAAATGGAAAATATGTTACTGAAGTAGTTGGACCTTTACATTTCACACAACATCGAAAACCTACTCATGTGAACTTGCTGCTTATTTCAGATGATGATGGTAACAATCATTATTGTTTAACCAAAAGTCTCTCAGCGTTAGTCAGTAGACAACTATCGAAAGTACATGGTACACTACATATTTGTGATGGTTGTCTTCAAGTCTTCAGGAAGCATAAACAGTTATCTATATATGAAATAAATGATTGTAACCATCTTTACACCCAAACACCTACAACTAATATTATTACAAACAAATATGGTGAGCTTATACCTCAAAATATCCTTAAATTTGTTAATATTGAAAAGCAGTTATCGGTGCCATTTGTAATTTATGCTGATTTTGCGAGTCTTTTGGAACCGATTCACCATACTGAACCATGTAGTAATACTTCTTTTACGGTGAAAGCATTCGAACATGAACCTTACTCTTTTGGAGTGTATGTAAAATGTAATTTCGATGATCAATTATCACAATATTATTCATATCGAGGTCCTAATGTTGCTGAAATGGTTACAATACAGTTAGATGAAATCGTTTGCTCTCTTTACTAGACACATTTGACATGTAAAACAAATGATACCATTAACACAGGAAGAAGATCTATTTCAAAAAATTTGATTTGCCACATCTGTGACAAACCTTTATCGCAAAAAGAAAAGGTGCACGACCATAGTCATATGAGTGGTCTCTACCGTGGCCCCGCCCACTCCAATTGTAACGTAAATTTTAAAGTTCCAAAGTTTATTCCAGTCTTTTTTCATAACCTCACAAATTACGATAGTAATTTGTTTATAAAAAAATATCTGTAAAAGGTGAAATGAAGTAAGAAAACATTTTCCAGAAGACAGTGAGTTCAATTTGGTGAGGCGCAAGGGAATTTTTGACACATTCGAAAAATGAAATGAGGAATTACCACCCATAGAAAAATGTTATAATACAATTAACTCAGAATCGATTCCTCAAGGAGACTATAAACGAGTAAAAGGAGTGTGGCAAATTTTCAAATGTTTGACTTTAGGAGAATATTCTGATATTTACCTAAAGAGTGATGTACTTCTCCTTGCTGATGTGTTTGAAAATTTTAGGAAGGTCTGCATGGATAAGTATATACCCTGCCCATTAAAGTCACTAAATGTGGAAAGTATCGCAATGGGCGGCCATATTGTGTCCGCGCCACGCCGCGCCAAATTCAAAATAGAAAACAAAAATTTGCTCGTTTCGAATTCTACATTTGGACAATCTTCATAATCAAAATAAAACGAATATATTTGTTTATATACCTACATTTATTGATAACATTTGATTGAATTTAATAATTACGTACAATACTTCAATAAAGTAGAGCTTACCTCACATATTCTGGAATTTTCAGTCAAGTCTTTCCTACCTATAAGATTTATCCAAGACTCGTTTTATTAATGTTGTCTTTACCTAAAATTTATATAGCTCACCTAATTAAAAAAAAAAAGATATGAAACCTTTACCTGTAGGTAATCGAAACAACCTATTTTTGCTTCCATTTTTACAAGACAGGACACAACAACTTGGGCATTTTTATTCCCCAAAAGTAAAAACGAAATTTCACGAGAAAATAATGTACATAAAAATTAATTTACACCTATACAATGAAATAAACAAATATGACACATAACCCACAACCCACAAAACACAACAATAGGCATGAAACAGGCAGATTGTAGCTGTAATCCGCCATATTGTATCCGAAAATGTACTTCTCTCTCTCTAACACGTTGGGACATTGAATTGCGGTACTTTCCACATTTAATGACTTTACTGCCCATTACTGCCCATTAAAGTCACTAATGCCCATTACTTGACAGCGCCATCTTTGAGTTGGGATCCTATGTTGCGCTTTACCCAAATTGAACTTGAACTTCTCACTGATATAGATATGATCCATTTTTTTAAAAGGAATTCGTGGTGGTGTTAGTCAGTGTAGTAAAAGAAAAGCTGTAGCAAATAATAAATTTGTGACTAACTATGATAGTTCCAAACCAACTTCTTTCATTGTTTACGTAGATGCGACAAATTTATATGGATTTTCGATGGCGCAAGCGATGCCATCTGGTAATTTTAAATGGTTAAGACTGGTATTCACCATTCAAATAAATGGCTTAGCAGCTTGTTAAAGTTAACACTCCGAACTTTCGCTGATAAATTTTACCAGGGTGTTAAAGGGCATAGAACGGTACAATTGGCAGAGTTTGAGGTTATGTTATCAAAATCGAAATTTGTTTTGTTTATGTTTTGGTTAATTTTATCAACAATGATTGCTGATGTTGATGTTGTTGATAGAATTCATAGAATCGATGTATTAGATTCATCGTCGGACTCCGGTAGTGCAGGAGAGGAACCACGTGACGAACGAACACCGCTACTACTGTCATTTAAATTTTTAACACTCTTCTTCTTATGACGCCCTCTCCTTTCGAAGGTTGGCGATCCACATAGCTAACACTGTTCTGGAAACAGCAGCTCGAAAGATTTCAATGGAAGTGCACCCATACCATCTTCTGAGGTCTTTCAACCAGGAGTTCTGCCGTCTACCGATAGATCTTTTCCCTTGAATCTTTCCTTCAATTATTATTCTCAACAGTTCATACTTGTTGCCTCTCATAATATGGCCTATGTATGTAGTTTTTCTTTCTTTAATGAGGGCCATTAGTTCTTTCGGCTTCTTCATCCGATTAAGCACTTCCACATTCGTAATTCGTTGGACCCATGAGATGCGGAGCATGCGGCGGTATAAGTACATTTCAAACGCCTCAATTTTCTTTTGCCTTTGCAGGGTCCAGGGTTCAGGATTCACATCCGTACAGCAACACACTGAAGACATAGCTTCTAATCATGCGAACCCTGAGCTCCAAACTCAGATCAGGACTAGTAAAAAATCTTTTCATGTTTATGAATGTTTTCCTGGCTTGTTCGATTCTGGAACGGATCTCTTGTTTCGGATCGCACCATGCGTTGACTATGGTACCCAGGTGTTTAAAACACGAGACTTGTTCGATCTTATTGCCGTTAATCAAAATTGCTTCAGCAGTGGGTCTCTTGGAGAAGACTAACAGTTTAGTCTTAGATATATATTCATGTCCAATCCATGATGCTCACTATATTCAGTTATTCTATTCATCATATTTTGTAGGTCTGATATGTTATCGGCAAGGACTACGGTGTCATCTGCGTATCTTATATTGGTGATACAAACTCCATTTATTTTGATACCTCCCATGTCTTCCGCTAGAGCTTCTTTGAAAATTGCCTCCGAATAGATGTTGAATAGGAGTGGTGACAATATACAGCCCTGTCTTACGCCTCTTCGGATTGACACAGTGTCAGATGTTCTTCCGTCTATTTTTACTTCGGCAATCTGGTTCCAGTAGAGATTCGCTATCAATGTAATATCTCTTTTGTCAATCCCGGTTGCGGATAATATTTCTATCATCTTTTGATGCTTGACACGGTCGAATGCCTTTCTATAGTCAATAAAGCAAGCGTATAAAACTATGTTCATATCTCTGCACCTCTGTGCTAAAACATTTAAGGAGAAGAGGGCTTCTCGAGTGCCCAATCCGTTCTGAAATCCAAATTGAATGTCGCTTATTTGTTCTTGGCACTTCTTGTAAATTCGAGTGTGGATTATTCTCAGAAAGATTTTAAGGATATGTGGCATTAGACTAATCAAGCGATAGTCGTCGCATTGTGATGCGTTTGTTTAACATGTTTAACATTACACATTAAAAAACAGGTACATGCACAAAACGAAAGGAATTCGGGTGATTACCAACATAAATGTTTAGTAATATTCTATTAACAGTCTGCTTCCTATCCAGCGATTTCATTTCGTGGTGAATACCATAAATTCTTATCAGACTGTTAACCATTATCAGCCTGTTACCTATCACGCTGTTAAGTTAAGAATGGTGAATACGGCCGTAAATGAAAGTGAGATTGGATCCTTAGATTTATCTTTAATTGATGAAAATTCTCCGAAAGGATATGTGCTGGAAGTAGATTTAAAATATCCATCCAATTTACATGAATCTCATAATGATTTACCCTTTTGTCCAGAAAATATTAATCCTCCTGGTGGTAAACAACCAAAATTAATTCCTAATTTACACGATAAACATAAATATGTCATTCACTACCGGAATCTAAAACAATGTTTAAAATATGGTTTGTTAATAGAGAAAGTTCACAGAGTTTTGGAGTTTTCACAATCACCATGGTTAATGCCTTACATTGACCTAAATACCACTTTAAGAAATTCTGCAAAACATGAATTCGAGAGGGATTCATTCAAGTTATTAATCAATTCAATTTTTGGTAAAACTATGAAAATGTAGATAAGCGACAAGATATTAAATTATGTACACGCTGGAAAAAATAAGGTTGGGTCTGTGGGAGCTAGAGCGTTAATAGCTAAACCACATTTTAAGTCCTGCTCAATATTTGATGAAAATTTGGTGGCAATCCAATTACAGAAAACGAAGGTCTGTTATGATAAACCTCTTTACATCGGTTTTTCAATTTTGGATATTTCTAAAACAGTTATTTATAATTTCTTTTAAGGTTTCATTAAAGAGAAATATGGTAGTAAAACTACACTATGTTACACTGACACTGATTCACTTATCTTGGAGATTTTTACTGATAATATATATGATGATATTAAAAACAACATTAACTACTTTAATACATCAAACTACTCCCTTAACAACATTCATACTATTCCACAAACTTGTCGGAAAAATGAAGGATGAGTTTGCGGAAGTACCCATAGAATGTTTTTATGGTACAGGTGCTAAGGCTTATTGTGTCAAAGCGGTTGTTGTCGTTAAGAAAGCTAAGGGAATTTCGAAACGTGTTATAAAAAATCAATTACACATTTCTGATTACATTCAAACGGTTGAACATGAAGGGTCGATGTTTCGACCCTTCATGTTCGAATTTATATTTTTTCTTCTCATCTTCACATAATTTACACAGAACTTAAAAATAAAATTGCTCTATCGCCACAAGATGATAAGAGATGTATAATCCTACACACCTATGACACTTTGGCATGGGGTCATTTCCTCATTACTCCAACTGAAGGAGATTTAGATCTTCTTCTTAAGTTGATTTACGTTATTAAAATGAATCTTATTTTGTTAACATAAATATGTTGCTATATGTCCCGCTTTTCATGAATACACCCTAATATCTCAGTTATTAATAATGCGATTTCCTTGAAATTTTGATGGTGATTATATGTTAGGAAAATAAAGTATTTGGCATAGTGAACATATTCATCGACCATTGGCGTGCGGTGTTGGGGGGTGAAAAAAAAGCTGTTTTTTGGGAAAATAATATTAGGGCTCATTTTAGATAACTTTTTTTTATCAGATTCAGAATCAGCATCCCCAAAGACCCCTTAATAGACCAAGAGCTGGGCACGAGATTTCAACATCATCAGTAATATGGAATTCGTAAACAGGAATAAATTCTATTACCATCAGTTATTAAAGTTCCGAGCAGGCGGACAGCTTACTGGTTGCGAAGGGTAGTTATAAGGGGTGAAAGTGATTAATTTTAGTGGAAGTTTCGGCATAGATAATAAGCTTAAAAATCTATGTAATGATAGTTCTTACCATACCTAAACTAAATTTCAAGCGGCGGACACATAAGTAGGTGCAAAGGGGGTGGCGGACAATAGTAAGGGGGTGAAAACGCGAAGAGCTAGAGCCGAAATTTCAACGTCATCGTCATCAATAATATGGAATTCGTACACAGGAATAAACTCTATTACCATCAGTTATTAAAGTTCCGAGCAGGCGGACAGCTTACTTGTTGCGGAGGGTAGTTATAAGGGACGAAAGTGATTAATTTTTCGGGGAAATTTCGGCATCGATAATAAGCTTAAAATTGTATGTCAAGATAGGTCTTACCATATCTAAACGAAATTCCAAGCGGCGGACACATAAGTAGGTGCAAAGGGGGTGGCGGACAATAGTAAGGGGGTGAAAACGCGAAGAGCTAGAGCCGAAATTTCAACGTCATCGTCATCAATAATATGGAATTCGTACACAGGAATAAACTCTATTACCATCAGTTATTAAAGTTCCGAGCAGGCGGACAGCTTACTTGTTGCGGAGGGTAGTTATAAGGGGTGAATGTGATTAATTTTTCGGGGAAATTTCGGCATCGATAATAAGCTTAAAATTGTATGTCAAGATAAGTCTTACCATATCTAAACGAAATTCCAAGCGGCGGACACATAAGTAGGTGCAAAGGGGGTGGCGGACAATGGTAAGGGGGTGAAAACGCGGAGAGCTAGAGCCGAAATTTCAACGTCACCGTCATCAGTAATATGGAATTCGTACACAGGAATAAACTCTATTACCATCAGTTATTAAAGTTCCGAGCAGGCGGACAGCTTACTTGTTGCGGAGGGTAGTTATAAGGGACGAAAGTGATTAATTTTTCGGGGAAATTTCGGCATCGATAATAAGCTTAAAATTGTATGTCAAGATAGGTCTTACCATATCTAAACGAAATTCCAAGCGGCGGACACATAAGTAGGTGCAAAGGGGGTGGCGGACAATGGTAAGGGGGTGAAAACGCGGAGAGCTAGAGCCGAAATTTCAACGTCACCGTCATCAGTAATATGGAATTCGTACACAGGAATAAACTCTATTACCATCAGTTATTAAAGTTCCGAGCAGGCGGACAGCTTACTTGTTGCGGAGGGTAGTTATAAGGGGTGAATGTGATTAATTTTTCGGGGAAATTTCGGCATCGATAATAAGCTTAAAATTGTATGTCAAGATAAGTCTTACCATATCTAAACGAAATTCCAAGCGGCGGACACATAAGTAGGTGCAAAGGGGGTGGCGGACAATGGTAAGGGGGTGAAAACGCGGAGAGCTAGAGCCGAAATTTCAACGTCACCGTCATCAGTAATATGGAATTCGTACACAGGAATAAACTCTATTACCATCAGTTATTAAAGTTCCGAGCAGGCGGACAGCTTACTTGTTGCGGAGGGTAGTTATAAGGGGCGAAAGTGATTAATTTTTCGGGGAAATTTCGGCATCGATAATAAGCTTAAAATTGTATGTCAAGATAGGTCTTACCATATCTAAACGAAATTCCAAGCGGCGGACACATAAGTAGGTGCAAAGGGGGTGGCGGACAATGGTAAGGGGGTGAAAACGCGGAGAGCTAGAGCCGAAATTTCAACGTCACCGTCATCAGTAATATGGAATTCGTACACAGGAATAAACTCTACTACCATCAGTTATTAAAGTTCCGAGCAGGCGGACAGCTTACTTGTTGCGGAGGGTAGTTATAAGGGACGAAAGTGATTAATTTTTCGGGGAAATTTCGGCATCGATAATAAGCTTAAAATTGTATGTCAAGATAGGTCTTACCATATCTAAACGAAATTCCAAGCGGCGGACACATAAGTAGGTGCAAAGGGGGTGGCGGACAATGGTAAGGGGGTGAAAACGCGGAGAGCTAGAGCCGAAATTTCAACGTCACCGTCATCAGTAATATGGAATTCGTACACAGGAATAAACTCTATTACCATCAGTTATTAAAGTTCCGAGCAGGCGGACAGCTTACTTGTTGCGGAGGGTAGTTATAAGGGGTGAATGTGATTAATTTTTCGGGGAAATTTCGGCATCGATAATAAGCTTAAAATTGTATGTCAAGATAAGTCTTACCATATCTAAACGAAATTCCAAGCGGCGGACACATAAGTAGGTGCAAAGGGGGTGGCGGACAATGGTAAGGGGGTGAAAACGCGGAGAGCTAGAGCCGAAATTTCAACGTCACCGTCATCAGTAATATGGAATTCGTACACAGGAATAAACTCTATTACCATCAGTTATTAAAGTTCCGAGCAGGCGGACAGCTTACTTGTTGCGGAGGGTAGTTATAAGGGGCGAAAGTGATTAATTTTTCGGGGAAATTTCGGCATCGATAATAAGCTTAAAATTGTATGTCAAGATAGGTCTTACCATATCTAAACGAAATTCCAAGCGGCGGACACATAAGTAGGTGCAAAGGGGGTGGCGGACAATGGTAAGGGGGTGAAAACGCGGAGAGCTAGAGCCGAAATTTCAACGTCACCGTCATCAGTAATATGGAATTCGTACACAGGAATAAACTCTACTACCATCAGTTATTAAAGTTCCGAGCAGGCGGACAGCTTACTTGTTGCGGAGGGTAGTTATAAGGGGTGAAAGTGATTAATTTGTAGGGGAAATTTCGGCATCGATAATAAGCTTAAAATTGTATGTCAAGATAGGTCTTACCATATCTAAACGAAATTCCAAGCGGCGGACACATAAGTAGGTGCAAAGGGGGTGGCGGACAATGGTAAAGGGGGTAAAAACGCGGAGAGCTAGAGCCGAAATTTCAACGTCACCGTCATCAGTAATATGGAATTCGTAAACAGGAATAAACTCTATTACCATCTGTTATTGAAGTTCCGAGCAGGCGGTCAGCTTACTTGTTGCGGAGGGTAGTTATAAGGGGTGAAAGTGATTAATTTTTCGGGGAAATTTCGGCATCGATAATAAGCTTAAAAATGTATGTAATGATAGGTCCTACCATACCTAAACGAAATTCCAAGTGGCCCACATATGAGTAGGTGCAAAGGGGGGGGGGGGGCGGACAAGGGTAAAGGGGGTGAAAAGGCGGAGAGCTAGAGCTGAAATTTCAACGTCATCAGTAATATGGAATTCGTAAACAGAAATAAACTCACGAATTTTTCCATAAATTTTCACCCACTTTACCCTTGTCCGCCGCCCCCTCTGCACCCACTCATGTGTCCGCTGCTTGGAATTTCATTTAGTTATGGTAAGACCTATCATTACATAAATTTTGAAGCTTCTGATCGATGCCGAAATTTGCCCGATAAATTAACAAATTTCACCCCTTATAACTACCCTCCGCAACAAATAAGCTGTCCGCCTGCTCGGAACTTTAATAACTGATGGTAATAGAGTTTATTCCTGTGTACGAATTCCATATTACTGATGACGGTGACGTTGAAATTTCGGCTCTAGCTCTCCGTGTTTTCACCCCCTTTACCATTGTCCGCCACCCCCTTTGCACCTACTTATGTGTCCGCCGCTTGGAATTTCGTTTAGATATGGTAAGACCTATCTTGACATACAATTTTAAGCTTATTATCGATGCCGAAATTTCCCCTACAAATTAATCACTTTCACCCCTTATAACTACTCTCCGCAACAAATAAGCTGTCCGCCTGCTCGGAACTTTAATAACTGATGGTAATAGAGTTTATTCCTGTGTACGAATTCCATATTACTGATGACGGTGACGTTGAAATTTCGGCTCTAGCTCTCCGCGTTTTCACCCCCTTTACCATTGTCCGCCACCCCCTTTGCACCTACTTATGTGTCCGCCGCTTGGAATTTCGTTTAGATATGGTAAGACCTATCTTGACATACAATTTTAAGCTTATTATCGATGCCGAAATTTCCCCTACAAATTAATCACTTTCACCCCTTATAACTACTCTCCGCAACAAGTAAGCTGTCCGCCTGCTCGGAACTTTAATAACTGATGGTAATAGAGTTTATTCCTGTGTACGAATTCCATATTATTGATGACGATGACGTTGAAATTTCGGCTCTAGCTCTTCGCGTTTTCACCCCCTTACTATTGTCCGCCACCCCCTTTGCACCTACTTATGTGTCCGCCGCTTGGAATTTAGTTTAGGTATGGTAAGAACTATCATTACATAGATTTTTAAGCTTATTATCGGTGCCGAAACTTCCCCTAAAAATTAATCACTTTCACCCCTTATAACTACCCTTCGCAACCAGTAAGCTGTCCGCCTACTCGGAACTTTAATAACTGATGGTAATAGAATTTATTCCTGTTTACGAATTCCATATTACTGATGATGTTGAAATCTCGTGCCCAGCTCTTGGTCTATAATTCATATTTTCGAAATCTCAAGAGCTAATTTGAGCAGAAAAAAAATGGTTTATTTCTATCTTTTTAGTTCAAATGCCCTGATCCTATTGAATATCAAACACCTCCGTTTCGTTATATTCAGTATCCTTTGCAACTGTCCTTATACTACAATTTAGGTATTTTCGAAGATACGCGCTCTTTGTTACCGTTGGCTTGCCGATTTGTGTTTTTAAGCAAATTAACGCAAAGAGTGCTTTGAAACAAAAGTTTTTGTTTGACATTCGGTAATCAGTACGAATTGTCAAAAAGTCAAGCAATGTTAATAAGATGGCACACAACCGAAGAGTAGTTTTTACAATTGGAGAAAAAGTAGAGATTATCCGTTTATTTGGTGATAATGAAAGATTCAGGTTGCTGGAATATTCAATGGAAGGCATCATGATCGAGAACCAATTTCTCACGACACCGTTGCCAAAATAAACAGATTGTTCGCAAGGACTGGAGCGGTTTTCAAGACAAGACCGGGGAAGTACAATTTAAATCAGAGACACTATCCAGACGACGAACGTATCTTAGCAGAATTTCGAAGCAACCCAAATGGTTCTGTAAGGGCAGTTGCGAGGACACTGAATTTAACGAAAAAGAAAGTATGGAGATGTTTGAAACGCAATAGGATTAGGGCATTTAAACCAAAATTTCTACATATTCTGTTAAATGGTGATTTTGAACGACGGTTTGAATTTTGCTTATGGTTGCAGGGTAACTATCTTAACGACAGACTTTTTCTGAAAAACATGATGTCTACGGACGAGGCAAAATTTACATCAAACGGTGTGGTATCTAGTCAAAATTGTAGGTTTTGGGCAGCTGAAAATCCGAATTGGGTAATTCATATACAGTGAAAAAGTTAACGTGTGGTGTGGCATATTTAACGAACAAATTGTTGGTCTTTTTTCCCTGGACAACCTGACCGGACAAAATTTTCTACTCTTTTTAATAAAATGATCTCTCATGATCATTCTCATGATGATGATTTTCTCATGGAATTGCCATTAGCACAGAGACAAACCTTAATCTTTCAATTAGATGGTGCCCCCGCACATAATTCTCTGATAGTTCGGTACTTTTTAAATGCAATTTTCCCTATGAAATGGATATGTAGAAATTCTGCTTTAGAATCATGGCCCCCTAGATCGCCAGATATTACCCCTTGTGACTTTTTTCTGTGGGGGCATTTGAAAAATAAAGTGTATGCTACTCGGCCTCGTAATAGAGAGGAACTTTGCTTTGCAATTAGATAAGCGTGTCAGGAAATAACTCCCCAAACTTTAAGAAAAGTGAATGTACGTTTGAGAAGTACTTTGAAATAATGTAATTTGTAATTTTGTTACCACATCAGTTACAAATAAAGAACTTATTAAAAATAGACTTTAATTTTTTTCCGCTCAAATTAGCTCTTGAGATTTCGAAAATATGAATTAAGGGGTCTTTGGGGATGCTGATTCTGAATCTGATAAAAAAAGTTATCTAAAATGAGCCCTAATATTATTTTCCCAAAAAACAGTTTTTTTTTCACCCACAACACCGCACGCCAATGGTCGATGAATATGTTCACTATGCCAAATACTTTATTTTCCTAACATATAATCACCATCACAATTTCAAGGAAATCGCATTATTAATAACTTAGATATTAGGGTGTATTCATGAAAAGCGGGACACACTGTATAAAAATATATTTAGGAAATGAAATAAAAGTTATGGGTATAAATGTTTTCATTGAGTCTCATTTATTTTCTTTACAATCATTAGAAATAGTTGAAATATTTTTCGCACTTCTGTTTTATTCCTCTCATCTTCCAAGCATCAATAGCGACACACACAAGTGTCAGGTCCTTCCAGTGTTTCATCATATGCTCACGGACAGCTTTTATAGTGTGACTCATACTCCGAGTTCATCTTCTCTTCATTCTTGTTTTTCTGCAGTTGTTGTAAAGCATGGAGTCTTGCCTTATGTTTTTCCAACACCATGTGACCATATAGTTTTAAAAACTCTGCAGATCCATCATGCGCACGACACGAAAAACATGTTAACAATATATAGGGTGTTTTTTTTTCAAATTTCACTTAATACTAGGCTGTGGATAGTGTCTGTGAATGCGCCTTACTAAAAAATGTCTTTATCAAAAGTCTAATCGTTCCAAGCACTTCGAAGACTACTGTTCCGTGGGAGAGTTAAGAGTTGTCAAGTTTGTTTTCACAGAGGTTCTCGCATTTAGATTTTTATATTCTTTAGTCTCACTCATCTACGTCGAATTAATAGAACCAAGCTGTCTTTTTCAAGACACTACTAACTGATTGGAGCCGTTTCAATTTTTTTTTAAAAAGTGAGGTTATGTCAACCTAATGTCAATATTGACATTTTTTAGTAAGACACATTTACAACCACTATCCACAGCCTACTATGAGGTGAAATTTAAAAAAAACACCCGATATAATTTTACGGGACGCGACGAGAATGATGAACACACCGCTACATAGATAAGAAGTAAAGTAAAGTAAGGTAAGACTCGTCTTTTGTATGATTGAGAGTGGTGGGGTGAAGTGTTCGCCATTTAAGTGTATTCCGTGAAATTAATAGGGAGTTATTGGAAGTGTAATAAAGTGTATAACTTTAACCAGTAGCAATTGAAACACACTACAAAATCTGAATTTACCGAGGACATTCGAAAAGAGCCCGTTATCTCTATACAAAACACATGAGACTTATTTCTTTGCTTATTCAGAAACGCACTGGTATATTTTAAAATGCAGGTGTACGTATTTGTACAGTCGCCCAAGTGAAATCGTATGTGTGAATGTATGGATATCTACAGACAAAGAATTAAAGGGTCTATTGGGTCGTAAATTTTTTTTTACCACAGCGGTATTTCGTTTGTGTCTTCTTCGTCTTTTATGGAGCAGGTGTTCTTCTTCTTCGGCATTTATACTCGAGAAGCAGTGGTGTGTGTATGTGTGTGCCATTTATTTATACTATTTGAAAGTGAATTCATTGTTAGAGTTATTATCCGTAATGACCCAGTAAACACATCTGTGACTTAAATGTAATATTGATGTAAATTTAAAGTAATTGTAACTACCTTCGCGAGTTTGCATATAATATTTATGTTACTTTTACATAGCAAAGGCCAAGTAAGTTTCGTTTCGTAATTATTACATATATTTTATGTAAAACATCCAATGTAGCATCTATGTATACGTAAAATGCGTTGCCTTTACATAAATAATTGTATGTATTATTTATATAAATGTTTTAGAAATGTTTTATTTAAATTTTACTTCGTTCCGTGTTCTGTTCCGTTAAGAATCGCGTTTTGTGCATTTTTGTGGTGTTGACCAGTGTCCTGTGGAGTGAGTGGCGTTGGGCGTTGGCGTTTCTATGGTTGCGTTCGTGACCGCATACCGCATTGATCTTTACATTGATTCGTATTTCGTTTCATCTTTCATCCACGTTGGTCGTAAATGGTCGTAAAGATCGTTGGTATTGATCGAAGTGTAAAAATTGATTTTTGCCATTCCAGTCGATCTTACGTTGATCCATATATAGGTATGTTATCGTGCTATGCTTGTAAAATTGTTTAATTTTACTATTTCTTATGTTATAGGTTCTCATTGTATAGTGTCAGCCAGGCACCGCAGCTTAGGACAGCCAGCCAAAATTTCAGGTTAGGATTTTTTGTTTAATGCATGATTTTAAATTTTCGAGCCTTTTGCACTAAGTATAACTTGTTTATCGTTTGAATTTTTAAATTAAACATGCCTAGAGATTTTGTAAATTTGTCAGAAAGACAAAAAAAAAGAATACTTAGTCGTGAAAAACTTCAACAGAGAAGTAAACAAAAAACTTCTACAACCGCTATGGTAAGCTTAAGCAATGAATTTGTTGAAACCAATGAAGACAGCGAGGCAGTCATCATTTTAGAACCTTTAAATTTAGACAAATCATATATTGCGCCTGATACGATTATCTTTAACGCTTCCGCTAACACAACTGGTACACATTTGGAACAGGATTTGTTCAATTGTGACAGTGAATGTAACCAGGCTCAGTTTAACGGTTTAGACATAACCCAAGATCTTCGTGAAATTTTTGTTAAACATAATGCTTCCCAAAGTCTAATAAATGACTTACTTGTTGTGCTTCAAAAACATGGACACAAAGATCTCCCAAAGGATTCTAGAACATTAATGAATACACCAAGAACAGGCACTCATCATATTTATGATTTAGATGGAGGACAGTATATTCATTTTGGACTGGAACAAAACATAGTTAGAGTTATATCCAGCTATAATAACTTTAAAAATAATAGGACCTTAAAACTCAACATTAATATTGATGGTCTTCCACTAGCAAAATCTTCTAGAAGCCAATGCTGGCCTATATTGGGGGATATCATAATGGAAAATACTTACACAGAACCATTTACTATTGGAATTTTTCATGGTGTTTCCAAGCCGAGAGACCCTAAGGAATTTTTAAAACATTTTATGGACGAGTATAAAAATTTAGAAAATACTGGGGTACTCATAAAAGACATTAAATTTAAAATAAAACTAAATTGTATCATTTGCGATGCTCCAGCCAAAGCTTACGTTTTAAACATATTGGGCCATACTGGATATTTCTCATGTACGAAATGTATAACTGAAGGTGATTTATTCGAAGGAAAAGTTATTTTTACCAGAACAAATGCTCCACTTAGAACCAATGAGTCATTTAGGAACAAATTGCAACCTGAACACCATCACGGAGAATCCATTTTTGAATGTTTAAACATTGATATGATATTACAATTTCCCTTAGATTACATGCACTTAATATTATTGGGTGTAACAAAAAAGATACTTAATTTGTGGCACTTTGGTAATAAACAAGTGCGTCTAAACAAAATTCAAATAAACGCGCTAGAAGAATCATATATGTCAACAAAAGGTTTTGTAATTTCTGACTTTGCACGAAAACCCCGCAGTTTTTCATCTTTGGCCATGTGGAAGGCAACAGAGTTTCGATTGTTTTTATTATATATTGGCCCAGTGATTTTAAAGGATATTTTAAGCAAAGAAGCATATTTTCACTTTTTGTCATTAGCAGTACCAGTAAGACTTTTATGCGAAAACAGTATTATTTCCACCGAGAATATTGACTACTCCAAAGAGTTGCTAACATATTTTGTTAAAAAGTTTGGCTATTTTTTTGGCTATGATAAATATTCACATAATATTCATAACCTTATACACATATCAGATGATGCACGTACTCATGGTTCACTGGATAACTTCAGTGCGTTTAAATTTGAAAATAAATTCACGAAATTTAAAAACATGATTCAGAATTCTAGATTTCCATTACAGCAATTATTTAATCGTATTTCAGAAGAACAGTCAGCCGAAAAACACCATGAACAAATAGAATATCCACTAATTGTTAGAAAAAAAAATAAAATTTTTAAAGTTCAGTTGAGTTTTACCACATTTTCTTTAAAATACAATGAAAACTGCTGTTTACTAAGGAATAATAAAATTGTTTTAATTGAATCATTTGAAAACACTCAAAATGGTCTTATTTGTTTTGGTAAAACCTACTTAAAGGATAAAGCTTTTTTTACCATACCATGTGACTCAACGAAGTTAGGAATTATCCAAGTATGTAATAATGACTTATCTAAACACACTGTGTCTTTTAGTATTCATGATATTTTAAAGAAATGTTTAAGGTTGCGAATTAATGAAAATGAAATGGTTGTAATTTCCCTCCTTCATCATTCACACTCATAACACATTATTATGATTATGTTTTATAAAATGTTCAATAAAGTTTTAGTATATTTTGTATTATAGTATATTGTATTATAGTTAGGTAACTATAGGTAAAAGTGTATTTTATACGTATAATATTGTATTAGATATAAGATCTTACTTGCAGAGGATATTTAATACCTCAAGAAGCGCATTAACAGGGCATATATAAAGAATCAACTACATTTTGATCTTGAGTTTTAAAAAAATGTGTAATTTGGTTTATATTTGTTTGTAACATGTAGGAATGTATTCATTATAAAGTTTATTTAACTATATCACATTAGGTGTGAAAATTAATTTTGTATTACCATAGTTTTATCTTCAAAAATGGAAAAACCATTCGCAGTGATTTATTTTCCTGCGGAAGATATTTTTTCGGAAGTGCCCACTACATGGTTAACCCCTATGAAAACCCATCGTTGGTGGCCAAACACTATAAATCCTAGAGGGCTAATGAAAAAACCGGCAATACCTGATGAGAACAAATGGTTTTTGCACGAAATCCGGATTGAATCTTTCGCCTGTAAGTAATGTATACCTTTTGTGAAAGGTTACAATTCATTGGAATTATTTTTTACAGCTACTCTGGAATCGGCAAGGAAGAAGGCTGAAAGCCCCCAATATATTACTGGTGGTGAGGAAGTAGTGTTTAAAAAACGAGAACACAAAAAACCTAATTATATTAGCTCCGAAGATAGTGGTGACATTACACCTCCGCCTCAGCCCTGTCTACAAAAAAAGAAGAAAGCATCAAAGAAGACCCTTAGTCATGTTCAGCTTATCGCAAACAATGACAATGTCTCATTGGAATTTATAGACCAAATGACCGATGTTCTTTCTCAGAAACCAGAGACTCTTACCACTGCTTGTACCTCTAAAGGTAAATTTACTATATTGATTTTTATTGTTTTAATCAGTTTTGTTAATATCACATATGATACCAAATTTCTTATATTTATTTTTAGAATGCAATCAAGTGCATGATCAAGTGCAGGAATTAAAGCTGGCAGTTGGTAAGTTAATTAATTACGTAGGTATTGACCAAAATTATTCTATTCCAAATATTATTAAAAATAATATTTAGGAAATGATTATTTAAAAACAATAAAGGTTTTTGTTTTAGAAAAACTGTCCGTGATATGCAACAGTGTTGAAAAATATGTAAGGAGCATAGATGAAAGGTTAAAAGACTTGATGATTCAGCAGGGAGGAGCAGCAGTGGATAATGTATTTGAATCGTTGGAAAGTTCTATCCCTTTAAAAAGTGAAGAAGAGAAGACATTTCGAAGCATTTATAGCAGAGTCTCCAACTCATAAGGCTACTTATGTGAGTAATAAGTATTAACTAATAATTATTGTTTTCTTGAATTATAAGTATTATTTAGAATACATAATTTTATATTGAAAAGTAGTAGTAGGTATGTCTGGATCAATTTCAATTTCTAAAGATAAGTTTATGAGATATGCCATGGGATAATAAATACGTCAGAAGAATGTAAATAACATGAAATGCTAAATTTGTTCGAACCGCTTACCAGGTATAATGGGAGTATAATATAGATTTATTAGCAATGGTACTGGGTTATGATAATTTAAATCTTTTGCGCTTAAAAATGCATATAGTTCCGCATATTATTCTGGGCACTATTACACTGGGAGTATTTTTTTTAATTTCTTGAGTGCTTTCTTGTTTTTTTTTATTTAACTGCTTTTATTCGCAGGTGCAATATTTAAAACGAATTGGCGGAAAGGACTATAAAGATCATGTAAACAGAACATTGCAGAAACTATTTACCAATGAACTGGGAACAAAGTGTTCATATGTTGGACTTAGAGGAAACTTTAAACTCCAGGGTTTTAAATTTATGATGATATATATAGGTAATAATTTTAGCTTAATGTTATTGTGATTAAAATTTGACGTAAATTATATTTTTTAGATGTTGTGTTGCTTCAAAACACATGCGCTCAGCACGCAGTAGAAAAGGCCATATCTGAGTGGTTTAGGCTGGCATCTCAGAGGCAAAAAAGGGATGTGTTAAAAGAGATTCAAGAATAAGCAGTTGGGTACTCTATTTTTTTTGTTTATTTTTTGAATAGATTTTTTGTTTTTAGTGCTCATTTCCTGCGCTGTGTATAAAAAAGCGTTATGTAATATGTAATAATATACCAGTTTATCCTAATATGACTTTTAATTGTTTTTCAATGTTTCCCCCATTTTATTCAAAACAAAACACGTCATGTGTTTTTTCGATTATTTTTTTCCTAGGATTTAGAAAGATACAGTTATTGTCCAAAATTATTATATGTACCTATATGTTGGAAAATAACATTTGTCGCCATATGAAAAATAGTACGCTAGAAAGAGGAAGAAATTTCATATGAAAATAAAATGAGATAGTAAATTTTAACTCTATTTCACTTTCATTATATTGATATGAAAGTATTTCTTTCCCTTCCTGACTCACTATTTTACTTATGTGGACAAATTTATCACCATTAAGCGGTATAATTAATTTGGGGAACACCTTATCTATTAACCATCCTGTGACTTCCTGGTTATATGCCCAAAACTACATAATAGTGACATATATTTTTTTATATAGCAAAGATATAATTTTTACATAAATCAATATAATATCTACATAAAGATAGCTATGTAAAATTGACATACAGTTATTTATGTAACAAAGTTTATATAAATGTGATATAATTGTTACATGCACATGATGTATGACATTATGCAGTACAGGTACGTTAAATTTTACTTCCTGGTTACCTTTTTGTTATACTAAACTTACGTAACTGGTAACCTCTGCTATGTAATTTTTATATCAATATTATATTTTTGTGTTTGCTGGGGATACGCCCATGGACGACCAGGAGGCACCACTTAAAAAGCCATTAAGTGTTTTTGTTACCGTTCCAGTTCGGATTGGACAAAGTATAGCAGTAATACTGATAGCAACGATTATAGACTACCAGGATTGCTCAGTTCGCCGAATCTGTCAGACAAAAACTCTGTGACGTCATCACCGGTGCTGGACAGAAGATAGAGATTTATTCATTTTACTGTAGTAAACGTAAGATTTATCATTGTAAACTGTACGGTTTACGTATGTACTCTACGTAATCCATATTTACGTACGATATCCACATCACATCATCCACAGATCAACACGTAAACGCACCTCAGCACCGGTGATGACGTCACAAAACTGTCCAACATTGGTCAAATGTAAGTGAGCAATCCTGGTTAGTTTATAATCGTTGTACTGATAGCACTATTTTGACATATACGCATGCGCAGTGGCCCACTAAATACTGCTACCCGTAATTGTGATAGTGCTAGACTTTATTACTGAACAAATAAGGAGTGCACTATTTACTAGAATTTTCCCGTATTTTGACACTTTCGACATTTGTCAGCTGATCTGTCGCTTTTATAACTAACAAACTAACTGTTTTGCATTCTCTATGGATTGTTTACGTTTTTGCTTTTTGGTTTTCAATTTCCGGATTTTTTTTTAACGAGTAGAGTAGTTGTGAATTTGTGTTAAAAAAACAATGAGTGACAAAAAAGTTAGACTGAGGTTTACGTACGACGACGACCTGCTTCTTTTATTTTTGTCTGTCTCCACCTCAAACTCAAACAAATAACAACAACTGGGTCATCCGCCAACTGACAATTTGACGTTTAAAAGTAAGGTTAGAAATAAGGAAATAGCACAAAACCAAAAAGCATTTCCAATAAATCGTTTTTTTCGGTCGCGTAAACGACACCGCACTATTAATCAGTATTGTTTGTTGTAGGTTTAGTACAACTACATTGTAGGTTGTCAGTATTACTGCTGTCAGTATTTTGAAACTTCCAATAACTCCCTAATACCTCTCCTGATCCGTAATTTATAGATAGTAGTGCTTTGGTAGTGCTATTATTAGGTATTGATGTGTGAAAAGGGGATTTCATATCCTGCATTCGGATCCACCTCAAAGGCCAGTTACCGCTCGTTTCACCACTATCAAAACGTACATAAATTTCTTTAGAATCTTTAGCATAAATATATAACACATTCTGCCAAACAGCATGTAGCACTAGAAAATCGTTCACCAACATCTTTTAATAACTGCTCAATATGAAGGTGATTAGTGGTTTATGTTTTAAAAGAGTTAGTGATTGGGGTGTAAAGGAAGGGTGGGGGTAAAAATGCTTAGAAGCTAATGGTTAAAGGTTTAGTGGGTAAGGGAAGGGGGGTAAAAGAAGTGGGGTTAGAAAGGTGGGGTAAAAGAAGTGGGGATAGAAGGGTGGGGCAGAAGTGGGAGGGGCAAAGGGAGAGGGATACCGGAAGTGGTAGGGGCAACGGGAGGGGCATCGGAAGTAGGAGGGGTAAATCAGCAGTACCCGAAGTGGGATGGGCAAAGGGATGGTGTACCGCAAGTGGGAGGAGCTGGGGTCAATAAACTGGATCCTGATCCGTGTGAGTTTTCTTCTTTCTTATCTACTAACAACTATTGTTTTCTAAATAATTGTCCATTATTTTTATATTTTTAAAGAAAAAACAATAAGAAATGCAGAGAATGCTCGATATGTTGGTGCTAGAGGGGCGTGGCCTAGCACCAGAAGGTCATCCCCAGTCCAGCCCCAGCAATTCCCATGCTAAACTCGAGCAGTGACATCTCTAATCTCCATTATTATTCTATTCTCATAGGTCCACGCCATCTCATCTCGCTGACGCCCAGAATACTTCATTCTTTTGATCTTGCTTTCCGCGTTAGCTAGTTTGACCACTTTATAGATTGTTTTTACATTCCAAGTCGCTATTTTAACTTTCCTCCCGGGGATTCTTAGCACCCCTTGACGATTGAACGTCATGCCGCGGACTGCCGGCCGTAGTATAGTTTTAATATGCCATATGATAGTGTTTAACTCGCGGAGGTGCAGATAGTGATAATTAATTTTTTCGATACTAAATAATTAATTTTGATGAAATAACTCTTCCTCTTTCTTGAGGTACCTACCCGTAGAATTAGTGTATCATCATTATTTTGTGCATAATGTTAAAGCAACAATGTCTACTGGGATGAACATTTCCAATTTTGCCAAAACTGTTCGATGAATCCTTTTGAAATGTTTATCACATATTAAGTGATAGAAGACACAACTTTTTACAGCCTGTTCAAAATGTGATGAGGTAGAATTCCAAGAAAACGCGTAGCTACCTTTCTCGGTATCGACGACTTTTGACAATCGACGAAGTATGAGTAGGGGTAAAACGTCATTGACGGCGCGGTCGTAGTTCTTACCACTTACCATATTATCAGCAAAGACAATATATTGTCTTTGATATCGATATCAGCTTGTGCATGCATTCGACCTTGACAATCATGTCGAAATTTTTAAGGCACGCCTCTGTCGCGGTATATTGTTACAGTAGTTCCGATAAGGAGGGGTTTATTGGCTTTGTAGTTTCTTGGAATTCTAACTCACCAGATATCGAATAGCCTGTACACAATTTCAAAATTGCATGTCGTCTTTTGCAATAGTTCTTGTTAATTAGTAAACCGTCATTTTGAAGATTTTTCAATTTCCCAGGAGATGGTGTCTTTGAATTATTTAACAGATACTAAGATTGTTTCAGGGAAACAAAAATGAAAAATAATTCGCATTTTTCGACCTTTAATTGTTAGTAATTAAACAATGGCACAAAATTTTTGGTAGATAATGTGTAGGTTTTACTCCCGTAAACTTTACATGAATAGCTGCTTTTGGTTTCCTGGATGATAAAAAGTCATGGAAATATGTTATTTTCCTGAGCTAAGCTAATTGGCGTTCTAGTAGTTATTTATAGACTAGGGTGTTATGTTGAAAATAAGTCACGCGAGAAGATTTATACCACGAGTCCGTCAGGCCGAGTGGTACAAATTCTCAAGTGACTTAGGAAACATAACACGCGAGTGGAATACAATGTTTTATCCAACAAGTTGAAGAAATCGTTTTTTATGAGATAATAATTAATAGTATTTGTGATCAAATCAAAGCTACTTGCGTCTCAGTACCCTATAAATGTCAGAATGACTTGACAGTGACTTATTTTACATTGTGGTTAAAGTAGGTTTGTTTGGTTGCCACGGGCAATAAATAAATAAATAAATAAATAGAATACTACTTTAAATATGAACGTGAGTTATAATCCATAACTCACTAGTGAGTTATGGATTATAACTTATAACACACTATAGTAAATCCACTGAGAAGAAAACATCCACGAAACAAGAAAAGGTAGTAAAGTTAGACAACACCTAATACATGTCGTTTGCTATTGGTGGAAAAGTCATAAAAACTTTTGGCGGGAATTGTTGATGTACAGAGTCGGTTCAGTAAAATTAACAAGTTTAGTTGTCTGATCTATGGTTGTCTGCTTACAAGCGTTCAGGAAAGTCGTTGACGGTGATAGTAGACTTTTAGTTGATGGTTTATTTTAACGTATCGCTATTGTTCAGGTTTTTGATATAAATTTGTATAAACATATTTCTGTGATCTATTGCAATTATGGAAAGACACCTTCCCTGCTCGCCTCAAAAAAGAGACCTGAACATACTTAAGCTGCGGGGAGAAAACCATTATTTTAAATGTATACAGAAATGAACATCCTTAGTAAAATCTTAGTAAAAGATAAATTATAGTCAAGGCGATCATTCTTAATGCGACCCTGTACTTATTCGTTAGCTGGTCGCGCGCTTTGAATTTCGACGTTTGTGTTTCATGGAAGTTTTCTTCTCGGTGGATTTACAATAGTGTGTTATTTGATAGTGTAGCAGATTGCGTAAGGCAATAACTTAATTATCAACATTAATCATTATCACCTACTTTCATTGTCACGACTCATCATTTCGCTCACCTTTGATTTAAACAATACATAAGTATGTTGAGGTCACAATACGAATATCGCTGATGTCGTACTACTTCACCAGCGATACTTGTAATTGTTATTGTTCCAATTAGGTTTCTCGACAACAACGACATATAACTACAATTGTTCTCATTATTAAACGTTCATCAGAAGAGTCATGTATTCACCTTCATTCAACTCACTTCATTTTTAGTTAAGGTAATACGTGTAAATGGTTAACCAATAGAAGCATTTCGACCACACCTCGTTTTACTCATTGGGACCTATGGGTAGACACTACATGGCGATCCTGCAAACAGCTACATAATTCACCATGGGAAACACCAAGAGCAGCAGTCAAAACGGTGCTGTAAATTCGAACGTAGAAGTCAGCGAGGTGACCATCAACTTGGACATCAAGATCATCTCCTACGTTATCCTTGGACTCCTGGTAGCTTCGATCCTGACGAAATTGTGGAGAAATTTCAAGCTTAGAGTGGAGAACAACGCTCGGCGTAATCTGGCAAGGTCCGTCTACTCATTGGCTCCGCAACAGGTCCTGCAGCCCATCCAATCTGGCCAACCAGTCGCCCGGCCAAGAGAACAACCCCCGCTAGAGGCAACCCTGCACAGCCCTCTCACCACGACAACAACCACCTTCCTGGAGCGGTAGAAGTCGACTTCCGGCACATCACTCGACTGGAGTGATTGGACAAAACTGGAAAATACGAGTGAGTCTTTTCGTATTATGTTTATTTCGAGCGAACCACAAGCGACTTTTATTATTAATTACATCAACCACCGCGCATACTTTATGCCACATTCATATTCATACATATAATCAACTAACTTAACATTATCCTTAACTACTAATACTATCCTTTATATATACATATAATTAACATATATCGTAATTCGTCAATATTTATGCCATATCTATGACAGTCACGTGGACACAACTAAAGCTAAATTTAGAGCAATGCAAGGATGAGATAATAAAGCAGTCAAAACGCGCAGTTAAGAAAGAAGTTCCCAAAAGCGAGTCAGTAAGAAATGAAATTCGTGACGCACTTGTGAAATTGTTTAATACATTTACCGCGACGTTAGCAAAATATTGGGATAATTTAGATAATAATCAGAAATCGGAGAGTAAAGAGCTTTTCTTTTACATTCGTGATAGAGTGGTTAAATCATTTCAAGCGTTAAGAGTTCGTTATCTTGTTCCTACTAGTTGCGTACAACAATTAGATCCGCTCGTGTTAGACGAAGATATCGATTCGGAAGACGACAATTCAAGTGAAACAACAATGTCGATGTCAACGCTAGATTTTTTCAATTTGGCGAGTAAAATAGTCCCCCACGAATTTGACGGGTCTCGCGAAAAACTCCAATCGTTTGTGGACGCGTTAGGGTTATTAGACAAACTCGCGAATAATCAGCAAGAAAACGCAGTCGCGTACGTTAAAACTCGTTTAACGGGCAAAGCGCGCGATCTTATTACTAATGAGTCGACCCTAAGCGGCATAATAGATTCTCTTAAAAATGGAATTAAGAGCGAGGGATCACAATTTTTAACAGCAAAATTACTAGCGTGTAAACAAAACCATAAGGATGCCTTATCGTTCGCGACGGAAATTGACGAGCTGTCCGAAAAACTCAAAAGGGCATTTGTCACTGAAGGTGTACCGGTCGATGTTGCAAACCAACACACTACTCAGCAAGCAGTTAAAGCCTTAAGAGGCCTCTTCACACATGAAAATCGCTTATTGATGTAACTTTTTTAAAAATGAATAGAAACGGATGCGGTTTTCGGTGAAATATTAAGAAGTTGTCCTAGAATTTCGCTTGCCTATGGATTTTTTTCTCACTTAAAAAAAACCGACCCAAGTACCCTTTAGAAAGGGTTTTAAAAATTTTAGTCGACATAGCGAAAACCTTAGTGATGTAAAACAGGTATATTCCAATTCTCAAAACGAAATACGTAATAATAAGGGAGTATTTCAATTAAGGAAAAGTGCATTCAAAATCATTCGGCAAGTGGAGATCCTTGCGTGGAACGACGGAGTTACGATGCACCCAGCGATATGTTGTGTTTGTCGGAGGCCCATAGTCGGGTAAGAAATCGGTAAATTTTATATTAGGCATTATGCGACAAGCGTGTCGCTCGCATATTTTGAAACATAGGACAATGTGAGACATGGTAGGTTTTGCTATACCACAGGATACGTGAAACCGTGTTTCACTACATTTTTATGGTCTCAAAGTATTTCAATATAAAAGAGAATAGTACGGAAAATGTTAAATTAAATGTGTTTTTATTCGCTCCCACCGTCATATATATAAAAATAATGTAGCTAATGTAATGTAGCTAGTAATTGATTTTTATTTTAAACTACACACTAGCGTTTTCAACAGTGCCGATGAATAGAGTGGATGAAATGAAGCTTAAACATTACATAATTTATGGAAATAATAATTTTTATTGCAATGTTTTCCATCAGACATTTTTTTATGTCGCGAAAAATTATTTGTAGGAGCTTATGTCGGCAGAGAAGGAATAGTGTCCTATCCGCCTTCTGATACAATTACGCGCACTAGAAGCAATTAATATGACATTCGGTCATATTTTTTATTTATTAACAACTAAGCACAAAAAATCAAAATTTCCGCTATTATCACCTATTATTGCAAAAGTTTATATCCACTAATAACTTCAAACTAATCAATATTTGAAACATGAAACAACCATTAAAATTGCGTTTTAGAAAATGTGGATAAGATAAATATCTGTTTTGCTTATAAACTTGCAAAATAAAGAAGAAATAATAATTAATAATGATACTTGAAAGAATTCACTCAAAATTGTGTTCAATGGGCCAAAATATGAGTTTCATTGTACTACGTGAACCCTCCAAATTTCAGATCGGTCCATCGAATAGCTTAAATTTTATTCCATCTGTTTATCCTTTATCCAAAAACCATTTTTTTTACAATAACGCAAATCAGACAATAATAAAGATACACCAACTGTACACATATCATAAGAAAGAAAGAGAGCTGAACTATCGATATAAATAAAAACACGTAAAAAAATCGTTCTTTCTATTACAAAATTATGGTACAAAAATATTAACATCAATAATTGTCAATATTTAAGAATATCTTTTTCCCTACTGCTCGAAAATAATTATTTTTTCATATTCATATTAATTTTTACACGAATTTTAAAAAATGAAATATTGTTCTAGGTCAATTTGGGACAAAGTTAGTATTTCTTTTAAATTCATAATTAATGTGTTTACAAGATATCTAACTAGCGCCATTTTAAAGTCAAAGATTCACAGTTTCACAGATCATCACTTGTCGGAGAATGTGGAGGGGGAACTTAAAAAGTTATCACAAAATAAGAGAGTGCCTTCCAACTCGATCAATATTTTATATCTTTGTAATTTTATGTAACACAAGACAACATTCATATATTACATAATTGCATAATTGGTAAAAAAAATAATATTGAAACTTCACTATACAAAATATTAATATTTCATTTCAGTTTTTACAATATTTATTTAACAAATACAAAATGTTTCTATACAAACAAAAGTGTCATATACTTAAAAAAAATCAGTAACATGCAACTTAAGTTTTAATTATTATATATAAAAAATATTACCCAGGAGATAAGTTTTAAGGTAATATTAAATTTTTAAAATCAAAAAATTATAGGAAATTGAAATAGATTAGGTTACTTTTCGTATACAAGTTAATGACAATACATTTTTTATAAAAAGTAGTTATTGATGGAAGTGGAAATAATCTATTCTTAGGATTACGAAAAAAATCAGAGCAAAATATTGATGCTTTGGAGAAAGAAACTATGTTTGTTTAAACAAATTACACTGTTTATTTATTAAAAAATGATGAACCAATTACTGTATAGTTGTAATGTACTCAAAGAGTACATACCTACCAATTAAAAATTAAATATTAAATTCCGTTAACTCGATCTAAATATGTAGAATTGTGATCGAGTTTGAAGAGGCTTTTCCCTATTTTGATGTCTTCAATTGTTAAGTTGCTCCATCACATTCCACAACTAGTGATGTTTTTTAAAAATGTGATCTTTTGACTGTAAAATGGCGCTTCTAAGATTTCTTAATAGTTACCAACAAATTAAAAAGGAATGCTAACTTTGGCCCAAATTGACCTAGAACAAATTTTCTTTTTTTTTTTAAATTGGTTTAAAAATGCCAGCTTTCTGAACAGGAAAAAACATTTCTTTTCGACCAATAAGAAAACAGTTACTCTTATAGATTGATAATTAATAATGGTAATATTTTTGTACAATAATTGTGCATTAAAAAAAGGGGATTGTCTTGGATTTTGCTATTCATATCCATAGTTCAACTCTCTTTCTTTCTTGTGGTATCTGTACAGTCGGTATAACTTTATTATTGTCTAACTTATGTATTTGCAAAAAATGGTCTCTTGGATAAAGAAATGGAATAAAATTTAAACTATTCGATGGATCGATCTGAAATGTAGAGGGTTCACGTAGTATTTTGAGACTCACATTTCCGCGTATTTAACATAGTTTGAAGAGAATTCTGTAAAAATTCATTATTGACTTTTCTTTTTCTTTATTTTGCAACTTTCAAAACATATATTTATCAATTTTTATGGAACGCAATTTTAGAGCTTGTTTCAAGTTGCAAATAATGATTACATAGAATTCTTATTGGTTATGGTTATGAAGTTTTGCAGTACCTGGTAGGTGATAACAACGAAAATTTGGATTCATTGCACTCAACAACTAAAAAATATGGCCGAATCTACGCAAAAAAGTGGTAGAATCTCTTTCTGTCGGTCAATATTGCCCCAAAACGCCTAAAATCTAAATTATAGAAAAATTTGGAGTTTTAATAAAAAAAAACAGTCACTTATTGCTTTTTTTTGCAAAAAAAATCTTCATCTCAAACCTAAAATCGACCTCTCCGTGCGATTTGATTATAAACATTTAGCAATGCAGTAATACATTATATTCCACACTTTATGCTCACCCTGTATATTTACTATATTATTTAATAAATTAAGTAAACACATTTAGGAGGTGTGTACTACTTACACCTCCCAATGGCTCTGCTGAAATACTCAACCCTCAACTCAATTCAGCAAAAAAAAAAAAGGGGAACGTGTCAACTCCACCACCGCATTCAGGTACGTAAAATCGGGTAGGTCATCTCCACCACCTATTTTACCAGAAGGGATTATATAGATTATGGGCAACCTACGGCGTAGGTCATAAAAACGGATTATATTCTTAACCTGAACAAAATCCAAATTTTCATTTTTAAAATAAAATATGTATTTCATAGGTTTGACATTCATATCATTTAACAAAAATATAATGATACTGTAACGTTTATTTTATAATTTATTTACATTGCTTGAACACTAATTTATTTAACACACTAAACTACTTGTACACTAGACTAGACACTACATAATTTATTTGTACTGCTCCGCTTTCGGATCGTATGTCGCGTTCACTTCTGCTTCTCTACTTCTAACTAACTCCCTCGATCACAAACCCCCTTATATATACACCCCCAACCCTGATCGAGAACATTCTAGTACATTCTAGAAGCCTACGCAGCAAATGTTCATGCACCTGTCCTACGCGTCGTAGTTATTCTTTTGAAGGAGTAAACATGTGTCGCTTTGTTTACTTCTCGCATTACACTGCCCCCGCCTTAGAGACGTTTCGTCTCGGAACGTATCCCTGGTAGGCCCATGCAGGAACCTGCAGTTAGCCCCCCGCTTACAGCGAGACGTGGCGTCAAAATAACAGGGGACCGTCTTCCCGAGTCGACATGGTGCAGGCCCAAAACAGCAGACTAAAACTTCCACTCCGGTATTCTTCAACACTACTTCCAGCATGTTCCGGACAACCCTCCAGTCCAGCTGATCTCGTCCAGCACCTAACTTGGGGACAGCTAGCTTCCTGATGTCGAGCTCCAGCAGTCGGTCTCGTAGCCTATGCAAGGTTCGCCATACATCGTGATTACATGGTTTAAGGGACCCGATCTCCTTCGTAACCAGATAAAAGATGTGTCTTACGTTGTCACGTAGTTCCAGAACCTTGCCAATTTCCGGGAGTTGCTCTCTGAGTTGTTCCGAGCGCCCGTACTTCTTCTTGAAAACCGTGGCGATACCTCGTGACATTACCAGGTCGGCGGACACACAATGGGCCAACGAGTATTCTTCAGGTACGCTGAACAAATCCTGTTGTTTTTCACAGGTTACCCCATACCGTGCTTTTCCGGTACCCCCGTAGGCGCTCATAAATTCTTCGAAGGAAAGTTCGTTCTCCTGCGCCAATGTGTTTCTTACTCGGGGAACCTCCGCCTCATCGTGCGACCCCTCATAGGGTGCCAACCGATTAAAGTGCACCACTCTCGGCTTGCCGTTTGGTAGTTTGCTTACCCGGTAGACCACGTCATTGATTCGTTTCTTCACAACATAGGGACCTTCCCAATTGGTCTGTAACTTAGGGGACAAACCACGTTTCTTCTGTGGGTTGTACAGCCAAACTCGGTCTCCCATTTGGTAGCCACCCTCTTTAGCGTTGATGTCGTAACGCTCTTTGATGCGATCACTGGCGATATTTAGTTGGTACCGGACTTGATCGTGAATTTCGTTCATCCTTTGCCGCATCCGGGAAACGTAATCTTCCCCCGAAACGTCCTCGTCCGGTCTAGCGCCAAAGATTAGATCACAGGGTAGTTTAAGTTCTCGCCCGAACAGGACTTTGGCTGGAGTTTGTCCTGTCGACTCATGAACGGCCGAGCGGTAGGCCATCAGGAAGAACGGCACGTGTTCGTCCCAGTCTCTTTGATGTGACGAGACCATTTTCGCTAGATAGCGGTTGAGGGTGCGATTCATTCGTTCTACCATGCCGTCAGACTGAGGGTGAAGGGCCGTGGTTCTTGTTTTTCGTACCCCAAACTTCTCACAGATCCTCCGGAATAGGCCACTCTCAAAGTTTCTTCCTTGATCCGAGTGTAATTCCATGGGTACTCCAAACCGGCAGATCGTCTCCTTCACTAGCACATCGGCCACTGTCTCTGCCTCCTGATTAGGGAGAGCGTACGCTTCTACCCACTTCGTAAAGTAGTCCATCACGACCAAGATGTATTTATTCCCCTTTTCGGTCTCAGGGAAGGGTCCTGCTATATCAATAGCGATCCTTTCGAAGGGGCTTCCGACGTTATATTGTTTCATGGGAGCTTTCGGTCGTCTTTGTGGCCCATTACTTGCAAAGCATGTAGTACATTTCTTGCACCAGTTCTTCACGTCGTCTGAACAATTGATCCAGTAGAAGCGCTCCCGTACCTTCTGCAGCGTTTTCTTGATCCCTAAATGTCCACCAGACGATCCGTCGTGAAGGTGCCGCAAGACCTCCGGGATTTTACTGGAGGGAATTACCAACTGCCGTCTTTCCTCCGTCCCGTCTTGGCTCTCCAGTACGCGTTTTAGTAGCCCATCCTCAACCACTAGCGAGTCCCACTGTGCCCAATAGCTCTTAAGTTTTGGCGAGCCAGGTGATACCTTTTGCCACTCAGGACGCTCTCCTCCCTCCTTCCAAACCAGGATTTCTTTGAGAACCGGGTCTTTTTCTTGCTCTTGTCGTAACGAGGATGGTGTCCATTCCTCGGCGACCACGGTGGTTCGGTAGACTTTCTCGGACTTTTCCTCAGCTCTATGACAATGAGGACATTCATCAGGGCATGGTCTTCTCGAGAGTGCGTCTGCGTTTCCATGACTCTGTCCTGGCCGATGTTCTATAACAAAGTCATACTCCTGGAGCCTCTCGATCCAGCGAGCGATTTGTCCTTCGGGATTCTTAAACTGGAGGAGCCATTTAAGAGCAGCATGATCGGTCCGGATCAAAAACCTCCTTCCACATAAATATTTATGGAAGTGCTCGATGGACTTGACGATGGCCAATAATTCACGTCGGGTGACGCAGTAATTCCTTTCTGGTTTGGAGAGTACCTTGCTGAAGTATCCAAGGACACGTTCTTGTCCCTCCTGGCGCTGCGACAGAACACTTCCAATTCCCACATTGCTTGCGTCGGTGTCCAGGATGAACTGTCCTTCTGGCAGAG
Organism: Cryptocephalus moraei; assembly: GCA_946251905.1. NCBI lineage: Eukaryota > Metazoa > Arthropoda > Insecta > Coleoptera > Chrysomelidae > Cryptocephalus > Cryptocephalus moraei. The sequence goes on from OX276458.1 coordinate 34,173,910, forward strand.
GAAAACTCAGCACTGGGGCACTGGTCAACTTCCTCTTCAGCTCGTCGAAGGCAGACTGGCATTCCTCATCCCAACAGAAGTTTCGTCCTTCTTCCGTGAGCCTTGTCAACGGCTTTGCGACGTCGGAGAACATCCAGACATATCGTCGGTAGTACGTGCAGAGGCCCAGAAAACTCCTCAACTGGTGTTTATCTACCGGTATTGGCCACTCCTTCACCGTACTTGTCTTGTCCGGATCAACGGCGACGCCCTCTCTGCTCACTACGTGCCCTAAGTACGAGACCTTCCTTCTGAAGAGTTGACATTTCTTCGGGTTCAGTTTCAGCCCCGCACCTCGCAGTCTCTGGAAGACGTCCTCTAAGTTTTTCAGATGTCCTTCGAAGGTCTTGCCCATCACGATGACATCGTCCAAATAGACTAGGCACGTTTTCCACGTCAGACCCATTAGCACGCTCTCCATCAGCCTCTCAAACGTCGCTGGGGCATTACAAAGTCCGAATGGCATGACTGTAAAATGCCATAGGCCGTTACCGAAGGTAAATGCCGTCTTTTCCTTATCGGCAGGGTCCATTTCGACTTGCCAATAGCCGCTTTTTAAATCCAAGGTCGAAAATATCGTGGATCCAGCAAGAGTATCGAGTGTGTCGTCGATACGTGGTAGCGGGTAGCTGTCCTTTTTGGTGACACTGTTCACCTGCCGGTAGTCTACACAGAATCGAGTAGTTCCATCCTTTTTCTTCACCAGTACTACCGGCGAGGCCCATGGACTGCTTGACGGCTCGATGACCCCGTCCCGCTCTAGGTCCTTGATAATTTTCTCGGCTTCCTCCCGTTTGGCCAAGGGTAGTCGTCTTGCTGTTTGTCGAATCGGTCGTGTCTCGCCCGTGTCAATTTTGTGTGTCACGACCTTGGTCTTTCCCAGCTTTCCATTCTCGGTGGTAAATATATCCTGGTACTTATTTATTAATCCATTGGCCTTCTGTTTCTGTATGGGTGAGAGAAACGCACTGGTCTGGGAAAGAATTTGTTTCAAGTCCTGCGGAGTGTGTCTGGACCTTTCTTCCTCACTAACGCCCCTGACGATGGCTGATGCGGCTATACATGTGCCCAGCTTCGTACCCTTCTTGATGGTGACCGGGTACTGATTGATGTTAAGTAGCCGCACAGGCACTTCCCTTGAGAGAGTAACGAGCGCCTTTCCTACTAGTACCCCCCGAGCCAGTCGATTGTCATCGTTTTCTGGTTCGATCACGGCTGGAATTCCCTCTTCCACAACACCCCTCAGACAGGTAGAGGTGATCGTTTCGCTTCGTTCCGGGAGAATCACATCTTCTGCCATTATTACGTCTAACACAAAGTTGTCACAATTGTGTAGCAGTAATTCTTCTTGACCGATCCTCAACACTCGGTGTCCGAAATCCAACTGGAATCCATGATTCCTCATGACGTCCATCCCCAGTATGACGTCTTCCTCAATTTCGGCTATGAGTACAGGATGGTCAAACTTCACTCGTCCCAACGTCATGCTAACCGTCGCTTCACCGTGTATTACTGCCTTCTGCCCAGTGGCAGTTCTTAATTGCCACTTACTTGGCCTAATCTTCCTACGGTCCCTCACAACTTCCGAGCGTACGATCGTCTTCGTAGCTCCCGTGTCCACAAGCATGGCGTGGGATCTCCCGTCGATAGTGCCATCGACGTACGCGCTCCCCAATTGGTGGGAAAACGAGGCTATACTGGCCCGGGGGTTCCTATTGCCACGGCTCGACGTCCCCTCCCTTTTATCGACCCTCATTAGTTTTTCCGGGGCCTTTGCCAGCACCGCTGTTTTGGGCCGCGTCTTCTGTGCTGACAGCAGCTCCATGATCTGCTGGACGGCCTTCTCCACGAGTTTTTCTGTGCCTACCTCCTCGGTAACAGCTCGAGCACAACCGTGAATGCGGGAGGCTTCCATTGCTGCCTCATGTTCTAGTGCGATGGCGAGCGCGTTCATTACTGTTTTCGGTCGAGCTAGCCTCAGGGCCATCTGCAGTTCCTGGTCCCGCAGCCCGCTCACGAACGTCTGCACTGCGAGGCACTCCATCATCTGTTCCGGTGCCGTGGGATACGCCAACCTCACTAGTCTGGCTACGTCCGCTTCGAACTCCTGCAGGGTCTCGTTCGATCTCTGACGGCGATTGGACATCTGGGATTGATGGACTTGCTCCAGATGTGTTTGGCCGAACCGCATTTCCAGTCGCCTCAGCAGCTCCGTGTAATTCCCGGCTTCCTCGGTGGATAGCGTCTGAAGAACTTCCAACGCCTCTCCACGCAAGGCTACCGTTAGGGAAACAGCTTTTTCGTGAGGGGACCAAGCATTAGCCTCCGCTGCTGCCTCAAACTGCTTCTTGTAGCTGGCCCACGGAATTTTTCCATCGAACGTTGGGGGCGTCACTCGATTGGTGGATATCGAGTTCTGTTGAACGACCGCCTTTATTTCTTCCTTCGTCTCGCCGCTACTGACTCGCTCTAGTCGTTCTTCCAACTGCTTGATCTTCTGTTCCATCTCCTTACGCTGAGCCTCAATCTGGTCGGTTATCTCTTCCCTCTGGGCGGCGATTTCTTCCCTCTGGGCAGCGATTTGAGCAGTGATGTCTTCCCTCTGGGCAGCGATTTGAGCAGTGATGTCTTCCCTCTGGGCGGCGATTTGAGCAGTGATGTCTTCCCTCTGGGCGGCGCTTTCTTCCCTCTGGGCAGCGATTTCTTCCCTCTGGGCGGCGATTTGAGCAGTGATGTCTTCCCTCTGGTCGGCGATTTCTTCCCTCTGGGCGGCGATTTCTTCCCTCTGGGCGGCGATTTGAGCAGTGATGTCTTCCCTCTGGGCGGCGATTTGAGCAGTGATGTCTTCCCTCTGGGCGGCGCTTTCTTCCCTCTGGGCGGCGATTTGCTTCGTGATGTCATCCTTCTGGGCGGCGAACTGCTTCGTTATGTCGTCGTCTTCGAACTCGAAAACTTCCGGGTCCTGGCCATTTTCTTTCAAAAATGCGGAGAGTCGGTCCTGGAGTTCGGTCTTCTTCCCTCCTGTTTCCAATTCTCGTTCCTCGAGTTCTTTTTTTAACTCGGCCACTTTTAATTCGCGTAACTTCTTCATGATCCGCTCTTCTGACACCAATGTAACGTTTATTTTATAATTTATTTACATTGCTTGAACACTAATTTATTTAACACACTAAACTACTTGTACACTAGACTAGACACTACATAATTTATTTGTACTGCTCCGCTTTCGGATCGTATGTCGCGTTCACTTCTGCTTCTCTACTTCTAACTAACTCCCTCGATCACAAACCCCCTTATATATACACCCCCAACCCTGATCGAGAACATTCTAGTACATTCTAGAAGCCTACGCAGCAAATGTTCATGCACCTGTCCTACGCGTCGTAGTTATTCTTTTGAAGGAGTAAACATGTGTCGCTTTGTTTACTTCTCGCATTACAATACTTTACATAACTATTACAATTAATATTAAATGTAAGTATTCGAAGATATGTGCCTACTTAAAATAAATTATAATCAAGCAATTAATTTGATATAAAATAAAAATCCAGATCTCAAAGACATAATACATACATATTTAATACCTATTAATTAATATGTATGTACTTATTCACAAATTTAAATTTTTGGCATATATTTAAATGATACCGCCTTAACAAAAGAAAACCGGGTTACTATATTCGATTGTTAATCTCTGATTTGTTTATTAATAAATTCTGTTTTTGCTTTAGTTTTCTTTTCTAAAGTTTTGTTGCAACTTTTAATCTTGGCATATCTTTCTATTTCGTAATTCAATAAAACATTGATAAATAAAAAAATGTTAGGGTGAGGACTATAAAGAGATGAATTAAACTTTGAATGAAACGATTCACACGAATTCGTAGTCCTGTACAAAATATTTTCTTGACTGCACCTTTATGGGAAAAAATGCTGAAATCGAAAAAAAAAAAATTCCAAATAGTCACCAAAAACTTTTATTAGCTGATCATTTGGCGTTAATAAATAAAATAATTCATCATAAAAAAAATCGGGAATCAGCAGGATTTAATAAGTGAATACCAAAGTGTAATTTTAGATATAGTCCTATTTTTGAATTGTGATCCTTATATTCCATCGTTAAACCTAGTGCTTGAATTTTTATAAACCAAGATTGTGTTAAATGAAAACGACAACCCACAATATTTGTCTGAAACCATACTTTAAGACAAGCGTTTTAAATTGATTTCTCAAAATCTACTACTATTTCCCTACGAGAAAATGTTATGTTGAAATTTTTACATTTTTCAATCAGTATCATCATTCTGATGAAATTTATCTTCCCGTACAAACCACATCTTTTAAAATTAAAATCTCTCTGCATTTACCGGTAATCCGTTTACTCAGATATAATACAAATTATTACTAACGACTAATAAAAGGGATAAGTAGAGTGGTGGTCGTGGTGGAGATGACCGGTGTTCTTAATCCCTAAAATTTCAATTTTTACCTGGGCTTCTATTTCGTGGTGGAGCTGACAGGCAGCCAAAAAAAGAGGAACCGTAAGTACTTTCATTTTCTTTTAATAGGACAAAAATAATATATTATTTTAAAATATGTGTGCCTTATAATGTAGTCAACATGTTTTCACAATAATTTTGTATAGTCACCGAAAATTATAATCAAGGTGTCATTCGATTTATAATGTCATGAATAAAATTAAAGGAAAGGTCCCAAAAGGGGTGCAAAGAATTTGCAACAGTTATAAAGAATGAAGTGGAAAAAGTGAGGCTTTTGTTTTTTTCCAATATCTCGAAAAATATAAAACATTTTCGACAAGATCATCAAATTTACTGAAAAACAGTTCCGATTCCCGAAAGTGTACCTTCAATATTTATAATTTTTACAGGGCCCCGGAAAGAGAGCCAAAACCCCTATAATTATTGAAGTAAAACCCTAAAATTTTTTTCACTCAGTGAAGTCATTCTAAATAAACTTACAAATAAATATCCGTTGCAAAAATTGCTACTATTTATGAAGTTCTGATTTTTAATAAACATCTGGATATCTGTTAACTTGGTTTTTCTTTAAGTTTAGTGAACTGTCAAACATTTATTTATGAAAATTATTGTTATGTAACATTAAGAAATGTTTTTGAACATGTCGGCAATTCGATGATCTAAATGAAGGGGGGAAGCGGCAGTTTATATTCAAAAATGCATACAGTAACGCCATTATACTACTCTACACTACACCTAATGACGCAACTTACAATATATTTCGTAAAAGAAGTGTATCTTTAAAACTGGAATCGACCTGTTCGAGCTATTTTCTTATATACATTCAATAGTAATGGTGTAATACATTGTAGCTGTAGCTAGCGCATTACGTATGCTCTCGACACAGCCTAAAATATCTAAATACTATCTGAAAGTCTGAAAGTAAAAAGATTCCGTAATTTCGTCCCTCGTCCGGACGCTGCTGTTTAACGAAGGCCTCGACAAGACAGACGTGTCTCGCAGCGCATGAAGAAAAGAAGACAGAATGTAGGGATGGAAGAACTGTACGTCTTGGATTAATCGTCGGATACGTAGCCGCCGGACTACAAGTGCATGATTGGAGGGGTCTTAAGCTCAAATTCGAGTTCCGAGAGAGTCAGCTTAGTAATGGATGCTGGTAATTTCAAAACGGTACAAGAAGCTCTAACGAAATTTGTAAATGTCAGAACATCTTCATCTTCTTCCGGTTCAGCAAATGTTTTTCAAATAAACTACGGTAGAAGACAAAATCGTGACGGTAACCAGAGTCGTATTCAAAACGCACGTGGAAACGGAACCCGAGGCCGTGGCTACGATGGAAGACGTTACGAGAATCAAAACGTAATTGACCGAGGTCGGGGTAGAAACTATCGTGTCAACAATAGTCGACAGCGCGGAAGTTTTAACTATAATAATTATGAAAATCGTAATACTAATCGTTATACTAATCCCACGCGATACGTAAGACCCGTGCAAACAGAAACAGAATCAAATTCGGGAAACGAGATCGGCCCTCAGCAGCGCCGTCTGGGGGTAGAATCGCAAGAATATACCACTTAGATCTTTCATTTTCTAATTTTGTTGTTCTCTGGACCGAAATGACAGGCTCTCGATGTACATTCTTAGTAGATACCGGGGCAGAGATATCAGTTTTTAAACGCACAAAGATTCATCCTGATTCTATGTTAAACGTTTCAAACAAAATGACAATTAAGGGTGTTACAGAAGGTATAATCGAATCACTAGGTTCCATAGAGACTGCCCCTCTGGATAGAGATCACAAAATTCGCCATACATTTCAAATAGTTTCCGGAAATTTCCCTATACCATCCGACGCTATTCTCGGTAGAGATTTCTTATCTAAATATAAATGCATTCTTGATTACGAAACATGGTCGTTGAGTTTTAGTATAAAGTCAAATAAATACGTAATTCCAATTCATAGCGGACCAAGAGACGAGGTTATGGTTATCCCAGCGAGATGTGAGGTTATCAGACCCCTTAAGACGTTAGAAGATTCGGTTGTGTTTAACTCAGAATTACAACCAGGTGTATTTTTAGCTCGAGCTATAGTTTCGAAACAGAGTCCTTTCGTTAAAATTATCAACACTAATATTCATAACGTTACTTTGAATAACATTGCAGTGAAAACTGTACCATTACGTGAATTTAACATATGTACCATTACGAATAAAGATTTGGATCGTTCTCAAAATTTATTGAAGGAACTAAATACTGAAGGAATTCCAGCCTATGTCAAACAAGAAGTTGTTCAACTTTGCAATCAATATTCAGATATATTCGCGTTAGATTCAGACAAACTTACTGTCAATAACTTTTACAAACAGAAACTGAAGCTCGCAGATAAGACACCTATATATATAAAAAATTATCGAATTCCTCGAACACAGAAAGAGGAAATCGACAAGCAAATAAACAAAATGTTAGAAAATAACATAATTGAACCATCTATCTCACAATATAATAGTCCCGTTCTCTTAGTACCCAAGAAATCACCAAATGGAGAAAAAGCATGGCGTCTAGTAATCGATTTTAGACAAATAAATAAGAAACTTATATCGGATAAATTCCCCTTACCACGTATTGATGACATACTCGATCAGCTAGGCAGAGCAAAATGGTTTTCAGTTATTGATTTAATTTCTGGGTTTCATCAAATCCCACTAGAAGTAGAGTCACGTGATTTAACATCCTTCAGCGTGGATGCTGGATCTTTTAGATTCACGAGATTGCCCTTTGGACTGACTGTTAGTCCTAATAGTTTTCAGAGGATGATGTCTATTGCTTTCGCAGGAATCACCCCTGAAAAAGCATTTCTGTACATGGATGATTTAATTGTGGTAGGTTGTTCAGAAAAACATCATTTAAAAAATCTAGATGCAGTATTTGCCACATGCAGAAAATTCAATTTGAAACTTAACCCGAAAAAGTGTAAATTTTTCAGAACAGAAGTAACATATTTAGGACATAAAATAACTGATAAAGGCATATTGCCAGATGATTCCAAATATGACGTAATTAGCAATTATCCAACGCCTAAGAATGCTGACGAAACAAAACGGTTCGTAGCATTTACAAACTATTACCGTCGTTTTATACCTAATTTCGCAGAAATAGCCGCACCTCTAAATAAATTAAGTAGAAAAAACACAGAATTCAATTGGACTATGGAATGTCAACACGCCTTTGACAAATTAAGAGAAGCCCTTATCTCACCTCAGATTCTTCAGTATCCTGATTTTAATAAGCCATTTATCATAACGGCAAACGCTCCAAAAAATTCTTGTGGCGCAATTCTCTCTCAAGAATTCAACGGTGTTGAATTACCTATAGCATACGCTTCACGTTCATTCACTGTAGGCGAATCGCATAAACCGACAATATTGAAAGAATTAACCGCCGTACATTGGGCAATTAAACATTTTCGTTGTTACGTTTACGGAACAAAATTCCTTGTTAAAACCGATCATAGACCATTAGTTTATTTATTCTCCATGAAAGACCCAACCTCCAAATTAACATGGATGAGACTTGATCTTGAAGAATATGACTTTGAGATTAAATATATAAAAGGTTCAGATAACACATGTGCAGATGCTCTCTCTAGAATAAATATCGCTGATCTTAAACAAATCAATCAAAACGTAGTAAGCATTCTCGCTATTACGAGATCAAAGACAAAATCTCAAATGACATCAGAACCCGACAAAGTACAATCATCTATTTCACTTCATCCTAAAGTATATGAAGCTTTGAATAATCTTGAAGTAATGAATGTTCCACTAGTGAGGTTTCAAGTAAACCCAACATCACTTAGAATGACGTTGTGGCGAAACCGGAAGCCAGGTATAAGCACCGACTTCCCAATCGTGAATGGTGAAATTGCACTAGAGCAAATTTTACCTCGGTTAGATCAGCTAGCCGCCGATTGTCAATCATTAAAGGTGAAAATAGGCCTAAATGACGAGATATTTACACAGTGCACTGTAAATGAATTTAAGAAACTAGGTAACATGCATTTGAAAAAGATTACTGTTGTACTCTGTCGAGCGAGACAGTCAATAAAACATAAAGGAGAGAAAGTTAAAATAATTAAAAATTTTCATGAAAATCCATTACTAGGAGGCCACTGTGGTCAAAAACGACTATTAAAGAAACTAAAATCAACGTACTATTGGAAGAACATGTCGCGTGATGTCGCGGACTTTGTTAAACAATGTCACAAGTGTCAGCTTAACAAAGCTCGTGTCCGCGGAGTCGAGCCACTAGTTATCACGCCAACGCCCCAAAAACCGTTCGACATAATATGCATTGATACGATAGGGAAGTTTCCAACGTCAAACACTGGAAATCAGTATGCCATCACGGTACAATGTGAACTAACAAAATACGTAGTAGTTATACCAATTCCGAATAAAGACGCGATCACTGTCGCATCAAACCTAGTAAAACATTTCATTCTAATATACGGACTCATGAAAGAAGTTCGAAGCGACATGGGATCGGAATATAGAAATGAGGTATTTGCAAATATCATGAAGATGTTACAAGTTGAACATAAGATTTCTACCGCATACCACAGTCAGACGATTGGCGGATGCGAAAGAAACCATCGAGTGTTAAACGAGTACATCCGAATGTACGTAAATGAGGAAAAAACGGATTGGAACACACCGAGCCATTTAATTACTATTAAGGATCTACTTATATGAAGGTGGATGCTTCGAATTAACAGATGGCAATTTGAATGAAATTACTCGTCATTTCATTAATTCTCAATTACACAATTCGAAAAGATCACCTATAAGAACAGAATCTGGTCTATAGTGCCTATAGTGTCTATAGCTCTATGTCTATACTCAAGAGAAGTCCTCGTTTATATAGATATCTCAAGATGCATTTTCAATTGCCATCGGTACGGATTTTGAAAAATCTATTGTCTATGATACCATTTGAATATGAATAGAACCCATTTTGAACAATTTAGAAGTACAGATTGAAAAATTATCGGAACTCTAAAAATCATGTTTGATGAAATGGGATTAAGCCCTGGATATTATTACAATTAATATATACATTATATAATATGTAATATAGTATATAATACGTTATTATAATATTTTATTTATTTTATGTTACTGTGGTGTATGAGATTTTCTTACAAAATTACCAAAATTTTTTCCTTATTAGTACTTTTTACTGAACTATTTTAATTGTTTTGTTTTTATGTCAGCACTATGCAGGATATTTTATGTTTTATTTATTAACATTTTTATTTAGTTGTTGTTCTATGTGGTATATGATGATCTTGAGTAGAGTAATTTATTCTGATGTGAATATTTTATACATAACTCTTCTGATACATTTTAACAAAATAAAATGTACATTTTAATACTTTTACTAATAGGCCGTGAGCCGAGTCCAAAAAAGTGTCTCATAGGAAACCACTTCAAATTTAAAACATAGATTGCCCTTCACGCGAATGACCAAAATGTGCTAGTCTGGCAGCTTTGAAGCGGGGCGTTTAATGGGGGTATAGTTTAAAAGTCACCCCTAATTGAGGGTGATAAGAAACCATATAAAATTTGATGGGTTGGTTTGTTCGTGATGCACAATTCACTAAAAAAAATATGCCAGACACATAGGGTGGGTCGGTCACCCCGCCAGACATCACCAAACAGAACAATTTTAGCGACTCCCTTTGACTGATAGGAAACCGGCTCAAACACCCTATGTGTCTGGCATAATTTTTTTAGTGAACTGTGCATCACGAACAAAGCAACCCATCAAATTTTATTTGGTTTCTTATCGCACTTTGGGACCCACAATTAGGGGTAACTTTGACATTACACCCCCATTAAACGCCCCACTTCAAAGCTGCCAGACTTGCACATTTTGGTATTTCGCGTGAAGGGCAATCTATGTTTAAAATTTGAAGTGGTTTCCTATGAGACACTTTTTTGGACTCGGCTCACGGCCTATAATATGTTCTTTTATCTATTTTACTGGAAATCCAGATAAATCACTGTTATTTTGTATAAAACTATGTTATAAATAAAGATGATAATTTTATATTTTTTATTCTTTACGAGCCTATTCCCCGAGCATTTGAATTCAAATTTGCCGCCAAGTACAGAACGAAATTCAGTCGTAGTTCAACGTCTGCCGTAAGAGGCGCTAAAGTCAGGGCCCGCTATCACTTGTCATTTGTGTTTCGCTCAAAATCATAGAGATAAAAGAGAGAGGAGGTAACAAATGTGGTTGGAACAAACAGACCAAAGCACTGACTAAAGTGGCTTCTGCATGTCACCGACTTCAAATAGTCCAAGAGCTAGTACATAAAGCAGTATCGATAAAGGCGGAAACAGACTATCGTCACGTTACGTGAGCTCACGTACTGTCACGTTAACTCACGTCACGGATAAAAAGTGCGGAGTAATATTTCACATGGTATTTAAATGTATTAGAACCAGACTGAGGTTACGTCAAAGTGACGTGAGTTAACGTGACAGCACGTGAACTCACGTGACGTGACGATAGTCTGTTTCCGCCTTAAGGTACACGACATTTGAGATCATAACTGATTGTAAAAACATGAACTCAACACCAAATGGCTGTTCTGCCTTCTGCCGGTTTGCATAGACCGGATATGTAAATGGCGAAAAACCGATAAAGTACACGGGTGAAATTTTGTTCAGGCATTGTCTAGACCTTGACTAAGAGCGGTGTACCAATGGCAGAAAGTTAGCAGGTCGGAAAACCCTCGGCAGAAATGATTCAAAGTCGCGGAAAAGTACCATGACAAAAACCGAGAAGGTACACGTGAAAAACTTTTTCCGTACATTCTTTGGTCCTCAAGGAAGAGCGGTGCGTTAGTGGCAGAAAATTAGCAGGTTGGAAAACCCTCGGCAGAAGGTCATAAAAAAGGGCCCTGTAACTTTCAGTTTCTTCTGCCGAGGGTTTTTTTCCGACCTGCTAATTTTCTGCCACTGTTGCTCTTAGTCAAGGTCTAAACAATGCATAAACAAAATTTCACGAGTGTACTTTATCGGTTTTTCAGGCATCTTTTTCCAATGTGGAAAACTGGCCGCCATTTACATATTTGGCCTATGTAAACCGGCAGAATACCCATTTGGTGTTGGGTTATTTTTTTTATAAACAATTATGAACACAAAATGTCGTGTACCTTATCGATGCTGTTTTATGTAGCTAGCTCTCCCACTAAAACAATCGCGAACACGCGTTCGAAAAGTGGCTTCTCAATATGGCCGGTTCCGTCTACAAAATTTATTACCCCCTCTCCCTAATTGTTACCTCCTCTCTCTTTTATCTCTATGCTCAAAATACACGGTGTTTGCACTTCTAAACCATATATGTAATACTCCTATATTGCTAACAGAGAGAGAGGTTCGGGCGAAAACATCCATCTCATGTGACCGGGTTTGTAACGCGCAGACGTCTGTTATGGCCAATGAAATCAGTGGATTCGCATCACGTGTATATTTACGTCACGTCGAGCGGCATATATTATGTGTTTGTTTACGTATTTTGTGATTTTACGTTTAGTATTTTAAAACAAGTAAGTTTTTTGACTAACAGTTCTTATAACAAGTTGCAACGCTAGCCAATACTGGCAACTTTTATTTGAACCATTTTTCGATTCGATGAGAAAACAATATCCTTTTTTATGTTACGTTTTGTTTTACATTAACCACGCGTAAATTTTATATTTATGATTATACTCCAAACTCCAATTATGAAAAACTGACAATTAGTATAGAGTTGTCGAAGAAATAATAAGGGTCAATAATTATCATTTACTTGGAATTGGTGAACGCTTTACGAGAATACAGATTTTGTAATACGCGGCCATTGTTCTCCGTCGCGCTTGCGCTTCATCTACCAAGTCATTGACTTCTGTCTCATTTGTTTTCGCCCGACTCACTATGGGACGAGATAGGACGCTAGCGATAAGGAGTATTCATAGAGATAAAAGAGAGAGGAGGTAACAAATGTGCTTGGAACAAATAGACCAAAGCACAGGCCACAGTGGCTTCTGCATATGGCCGACTTCCTGTAAGAAATCTTTCTCTCCAATGGCGTAGCATTACATTAACTAAAATTATGAAATAATAATTTATATGAAGCAGTTTTATTTTCCATAAAATGTCACAAAATGCTAAGATATGAAACAATACGAAGGTTGCTCAATACGAATTAAGTAAAGAATGTTTTATTTTTAAATTTCTTGATTAATTTAACGCATATTTATACTAATAGTTCATCACAAAATTACCTACATCAGTTTTTAAAACCTTACGCTGTTGTTCATTCTTTGGAAAACGGAAACAAACAAAAAAAAATCGATTTTGGGATTAATCAGTTAATAGAAAAAAAAAATACCAAAAAAGAAATATGCTCCAGGTATACCAGGAAGACAAAGAACGAGCAGGCAACCAGGAAGGAGCGGAAGAGCTGATTCAGTTATGTAGTGGGTATATTGTATTAAAAATATGTATGTATTTATGATTAATTGATAAACTCTAGTTCCCAATGGTAAACTGTAGCTTCCCCTATAGATCCGCCACTGCACAATTCAACAAAGACAATCGCAAGGACGCGTTCGAAAAGTGGCTTCTCAATATGGCCGCTTCCGTCTACAAAATCTATTACCCCCTCTCCATATTTGTTACCTCCTCTCTCTTTTATCTCTATGGGAGTATTACATACATATATGTAATACTCCTATATTGCTAGCGTCCTATCTCGTCCCATAGCGAGTCGGGCGAAAACAAGTGAGACAGAAGTCAATGACTTGGTAGATGAAGCGCAAGCGCGATGGAGAACAATGACCCCGTATTACAAAATCTGTATTCTCGTAAAGCGTTATAAGAACCATTAATTTTTGCTATTGCAAAACTCAGCCCAGTACCAGTTATAAGCTCACTGGAAATATAAGTGTCGAGTCTCTCTCTCTCTCTCTCTCCTAGCAAGAGCAAATACCTTAATCATTGTAGATCCATGGATGTGTCTACGATCGTAGACGAAACGTCGGATGTCAGCTGTTTGGATTAAACATCATCTACATTCTTTGAATTGGTTTTATTCGGGGGATACTGAGAACTGTCGTCTTTAGTATTTATTGAGATGTCCTAACCACACTTTAACCTCCACCGCTAAACGTAAACAAAAAGAAATAAACACATGCCCAGTGATATGTTAAAGAGGGGATATGACCCGGAGACCGGAGAGGTTGTGCACGGGCATAGGTCGGCCATATTACTCACTGCGTTTTGTCAAATTTTTATTGTCACTGGATTGTGATATTTTTCGGAGTTTTTGGTGTTTATGTTAACTTCTACACTGCGTTTACATTTACAAGTAATGGCTTCATGTGTGATACGACATAGCTGTACGAGCAACGGACGCATAGACAAGAAGGATCTTACTGAAAATACTGGAATCACTTTTCATAGGTTAGTTCCAACATTGTACAGAGTTGTATTCAAGAAAATTTACTTGTACATTTCTGACTGCATTTAGTTTTGAAAAATTACTTTTTAAATACACCTTTCATGTATTATATTGTCTTTATTACTATTGTGAAGAAATGATTTAGAAATAATATTGTATTAATTAAATAAATCTGTTTGAGAATGAAAGTTGTATTATTATGATTTTTAATTTAAATCCGGACCTGACATTTCGCCATATTGGAACTAGCGAAAGACACGCCTACCAAGCCCACTTTCTTATGTTAAAACTAGAAACTAGCCATTGAGTCATATCCCTAACCTAACATATCACTGCACATGCCGCTCGACGCGACGTAGATATACACGTGATGCGAATCCAGTTATTTTATTGGCCGTAACAGACGTCTGCGCGTTACAGACCCAGTCATCATGAGATGGATGTTTTCGCCCAAACCTCTCTCTCTGTTAGCGATATAGGAGTATTACATATATGATTACATATATGTTCTAAACAATATATGTTCTGTGTTCTGTGGCATTTACTCTTGTTTCGTGTTCAGTGTTGGTGCTAGGAGTTGGGTCTGCTGGGATTAAAATCGTTTGTCTATTTTAATGTCAGATTATCATTAAATTCTAACTACTTTTTGTCATTTTCCCAATTAATCCATATTTAGAGTGATGGCAGTTCCCGTCGTGATAGCGGCGACAGCGAAACACAGCGGAACAGTAAGTATTGATTCTCGGCCTCCATGATCAATTAACGTGTACCTTTTGGGTTTCAGCTGATATTCCTGCACGGCTTGGGAGACACGGGGTAAGAGAACGGGTTGGAGTTAAAATGGAAACACTAAAGTGTGATTGTATTGTTGCAGTCAGGGATGGGCGAGCGCCATGGGTGCCATCCGACCGCCTCATGTCAAAGTTATATGCCCCACGGCTCCCACCATGCCTGTGACTCTCAATGCAGGCTTCCGGATGCCCAGCTGGTTCGATCTTAAAAGTCTGGATGAGAGCAGCCCCGAGGACGAACAGGGTGAGATTATTGATTACTAAAGCTTCCTTTCGCCAGCTAACAAGATTGTAGGACCTATTAAGGATTACTTGTGTATGAGAGGAGAGGTGGTTATTGTATGTTTTCCCTTATTTGGGAAGCGTTTAAATCATTTATATCTTAACTATGATTAAATAAAGCACTAATGAAAATACTTTATCAACTTCTCGCTTATCAACTTTCACAAATAAAATTTATTAAATATTTGTCTATGGATGTGTTTATATAGCACATTCGTTGTTACATTGAAATGATATAGTGCATCAATGGACAAAATTATGTAATATAACTGATTGTTGATTTCTACTAAAAATATGGCATGCAGAAATTACACAAATTTTAATACATGAAACTTTGCATAAGATGCTCGCTTGCCTTATTTTTTTATGCTGTTAATCTGAAAACTGAAGTATTAAAATTGTTGCATGTTTGGAAGAATATGCTCATGTTTGAGTTTATTGTATGAAGCAGATGTCCATATTTTCCTTACATAATCATAGACTTAAGAGTCCATCACCCGATTCAATTTAAGGTGGTTTTAGAGGTACAGGGGAAGTATGATACCTCGAACATCATTTGAAATATTCTTTTCAAATAAAAACCACTCGAAGCGAAAAACTCAAATACACATCAGTCTAGTAACGGATTTTTGATATTTTCAGCATAAAATAGGCCGCCCCTAAAGTTGGCCTATTTTACGTACTATTTTCAGATCAAAATTTGACCAAAATAAGAGTAAACTCAACATTCTGTTACTAGACCGATGTAGAATGATCCTTTATCTCTTAACTGAATCCAATTTCGTTTTGATACGATAATACACTACCCTAGGATCATGTTTTCCCTAAACCCTTACAATCTCTAGAAAGCTCGCTGTAAAGTGCTTCCATCGTATGTATTTGGGAATTTAAACTTATAGAGAGAATTAACTTGGTCCTAGCTAGTTAAAAAGTAGTGGAAGGGAGAATTAGAGTCACGGCTACCGCTACCACGTCCTTTTCTCTTATCCCGCAGCAGCGCCGGGTGATGGACTCTTAATATAATATGGACTAGCCATAACTACGCATTGTTAAAGCTGAGGCAGCTAGAGAGAGGGAGAAGTGTAGGTAGAGATAGTATACATGCACCACAATGAGTAAATATGTTATTTTGATCATGTGCAAATCCCAACTCCAGGTGCTTCTTTTATTGTAGGGCCAGGCCCTGTTCTTCACACTTCAAACTTTTGTCAAGCCCTCTTCCGAAAATAGCCAATTTTGGGCCCATCTTTTTTGTGGTCTTCCTGCTCTTCGTTTTCTTGGAGGTCTATTATAGTCTCTTGCTGTTTTTATTAGTCTGGTATCATCTGCTCTTGACACATGTTCATTTCAAAATCTGGTTTGTTTTATCAATTACATGATGCCGGTTGCATTATATTGTTGTCGTATATCTGAATTTCTTACTCTGCCCAACTTGATCTTTCCTGTTATTGCTCTTAAAGTATTCATTTCAACTGAATGCAGTTGTTTTGTCCTACTTGTTTCGGCTCGAGTCTTGCCCATATGTCATTATTAGTCTTATCATTGTCTTATATATTTGGACTTTCCTGTCTACATTCATATATTTATTTTTCTGTCCCGTGAAAATCATGGTACTTGTGCTCCTTTTATGGCTTGAGCTTTTACTTCCTTGAATGTATTACGATCGCTAGATATGTCTATACCTATTTATTTAAAATTCATTACATACTTGTTGGATTAATTTTTCTTAAATTTCTAATTTGCATCTTACCCGTTCTTTGGATATAAGTGATATAACCATACATTTCGTTTTTTCAGTTGCTACAGCCATGTCATATTGTTTTGCTGTTATGCTGAAATTATGTAGTAGCCTTGTAAGTTATCCTCTATGTCTACTAGGAATACTGCGTCGTCTGCATAACAAAATATTGTTAAATTTTTATTTCTCGTCCTATATTCTGTTAGTTCCCTTATCTTATTTATTATTTTATCCATCATAACGTTAAACAGGGCTGAACTTAGCGAGTCGTCTTGTTTTATGCCTAAGTTGCATTTGACAACGTCAGATAATTTATTTCCTGTTTCATTTGGGTTGTGGTGTTTCCATACATTTCCTCTATAAGTTTGATCCACCTTGATCATACTTTTCTTTCAACTAATAAAGAGATAACGTCATATAGTTTCACTTGATCGAATGCTTCTTCAGGTCTACAAAGCACAAGAAGGCAGGTCTGTTAAATTCGAACGCTTTTTCCACTACCTGCCTTATTATAAAAGTCGCGTCAATGGTTGATCTGTTGGTATGAAAGCCTTGCTGTTCTTCGCTTGTTTCTATTTGAAGCTTGTTTAATATTATTTTGGATAGCAGTTTTTGTCATGTATTTAATAGGGCGATCCCACAACAATTTTCAGGGTTTTTTCTGTTCCCTTTTTTGTATAATGTTAACGTTATACTGCATTTCCATTCTTAATTTACCATTTTTACGGTTTTACCATTTTTATTTTTACCAATTTACGGTAATTTACCATCGTCCAATATTTTATTAAACAATTTTGTAAGTTCTTACAGTAGGCATGCGCAGTAGAAATTATTCGTCTTATTAGGTCCAAATTGGTCCGAATAATTTCTACTACGCATGCCTCTGACAGTTTGAGACCGATTCCAATCGCTGCAGAAACAAACCTATTAATAGTTTCTGCCTTACTTTATTCATTGCTTATCCCATCTAACCCTGGAGCTTTTTTTGTTTTTTAATTTTTTACTTGCGTCTTCAAATTCATGCGCTGTTAGGTTTACCTCCTCGTCTTCATCTGATTTTATCGTCATTGGTATATGCTCTTCCTCTTTACTGTAAAGGGTTTCAAAGTACTCCGTCCACTGTGGGTTATCTATTTCGTTTATCTTTACAGTCTCGCTTACTTCCGCTTTTCGTTTCCGTAGCATCTTCCAGACTTTTTGCTGTGATCCATATAGGTCGAACTTCATTTCCTTTGTAGACTGTTCGCAGTAATTTTCTTTTAACCCCTTTATTTTTCGATTCGCCAGGTTTCTTTCCTGTTGGTAAGTGTTCCAATCATGTAGTCTTTTAGTTTGTTTGTAGCCCAAGAGAGCTTTCTTCTTTCTGCTGAATTTTGAATTCCTTAACTTCCTTCGTGTACCATGGTGTTTTAGGTGTTTTCAGTTCCTGTTTTAATTCTAGTTCTTCCGATCAATTCATTCACTCCATCTGTGATGTTTTCCTTTACTTTGTTCCATGCCTCTTCCCCACTGTCTGAGTTGATGGGTTTTGTGGAGATTTTGGTTTTGAGCCCTCTTGAGTAGAGATCTTTTATGGTTTCGTTTTGAAATGATTCCAAATTATATTTTTCTCTATATTCTTGGGTGGGTTTCTGAATGTTATATTTAGCTTAAAGTTTAAGTTATCTGTTTGTTAATAGGCAATCTATCATGGATTGTTGTCCCTGTGTATTTGTAAAGCTATATTTGTATTTGAAGTCGTGATCAAAGAACATGTTATTGATTCTGGACACAGAATTCTACCAGATTTCCGTTGTCGTTACCACTGTTTATCACTGTTTTACTCCCTGTACAATATCATTTTCAATTCGATCATTGAATTCTCCCATTAGTAGCAGTATGTGGTTAGGAGGTATTTTATCTGTTTCATTTTGCAGTTGTTCATAAAACATACGTCTTTCTTTCGTTTTTGTTTTCTGGAGTGTACCACTGTACACTGTATATATGAATGTATTCTTTGTTGATTTTTAGCGTCCCTTAAAGTAATCTATTACTGATATAGTCGATGTCTATATGTCTTTTAAATTTTTTATGGAGAAGCTTCCTAATACCGCATTTTGCGTGTCAATTCTCTTCTCTGTGATCTCTGCTATTAATTCTTGCTCTTTCGAATACTATGACTTGATATTCCAGGTTCATTATCTTATCATTAATCGGTTTTCCTTTTTCGTTGTTGTGTCGATGCTATGTGATCTGTCTTAGTTTCAAGGCTTAGCATGGTTCTTTGAGCAGTCAGATGTTTTACGGTAGATAGATAGCTAGCCGGATCTACCAAGATCTATCCTCTTTTATCCAGGCTTGGGACCGGCAGTGACCACTAATGAGCTACTCAATCCACCCATCAGCTTCCCCAGGTGGAGTTAATTCCAGGTGCAAGTATGGTATCTCCCTCTAACCTCTGCTTATGTCTATGTATTCCGACTATTTATCTCTTAACTCCTATAGCCTATAGCTTTATACTGAATGCATAGTGAAAAGGAGTGAGTATATGACATATTACGCTATTATAATATAAACATATATAACAAAATATTATGTTGATCATCTTAAAGGGTGTAATCAATGAAACCATAGTTCTGTGATCTTGAACAGTATGTAGCTTTACGCTCAAAGGAGATAATTATGAAGATGAGGCATAAAAGCAATGTGTGTCATGAATTTATTCTAAACCCAATCGACTCTGCCTAGTACTTATTGTAGAATGGATTACAAATAACTGAGGCGCTCTCTAGGATAGGTCTGACTGTGCTAACAAATAACATTTTCAAAGTATGTGCCGACTATGGTCAACTTTAGGTTTTGGCCATAGGAAGAGGTAGGGAAAATATGAACTAACACATCTAAGGTTAACCAATGCGTAATATACTATCATCACAGAATTTGAAATGTAAAAATAATGGCAATTGAACTATTATATGTTTCCTTTAGATCTATAATTCCAGTCCATTTTCAGAAAAGAGCCCTAGTGCCTTCAATAATATTTGAATAACTGAATTAATATGTCCATTGAAACACAACTTACTATTAAACCACACGTCTAAATCTTTGGCATTAGATCTACTTGCGATGGAAGAGCTGTTTAGGAAATAATTATCCTAAATACTAGTTCTAGCAGATTAGTTATGTCGAACATCATTACAAAGCACTTACCAATGTTTAGCAATAAACAGTTATCATTACACCAGGATAATAAACTCAATAGGTCACTCTAAACTAGCCGACAATTTGAACAACATATGTCCATAAAATTTTTAAATCACCCACAGACATGAGGAACTCACCATATATTGAGGGACCTTGAGGAATACGAGATTAAACATCATTTCTACGAACTATTTGAAAGCGACCACTCAAGTAGTTAAAATAATAAGGGACATTTCACACAAGTTATACATTTAGGAAATTATTTCACTAGAGAGCCACCAAAGAATCTAAAATTCTTTTCACTACCTTTCATTTATACGTCATTATTTGTAGTTAATTAGTGTGACGCTCTTGTTTCTACTAATGTTTAAATACTTATATCGTTAAGGATATAAGCATTTCCACTATCAGTTCCTTTAACTTCCGTGGCTAATACTAGTTCTTGATATGCTAATATAAACTGTTTAGCACTTTGTTATTGTACCCATGTAATTGCCCTATATGTTGAAAAGAACTTCTAAAATAATTCTCAATTGTATTCAGTGTGTCAAATAATAAATGCTCAGGGGCGACCAATAAAATCGGCTTTGGATTGTTCTTATTTCGGCATTTCTCATCGGGATTTCGTAAATATTGAAAAAAATTTCATCTGAAATTAAATCCCAAAATAAACTAACATTCTCCAAATGTTATTCTTTTTATAGTCATATTATGCACCCAGTTTTTCTTATTCTTTCAGTTTTTTCTTCCTCTGAAAATAAGCAAAAAAAAAGTGCTGAAGAAAATGCCAATGTCAAATAGTACCTTACACACAGTACATAAAAACGGTCATAAGTTCTCATTGTCCTCTGCAGATTATGAAAATGTAGTTATGAAATAAACGTACTTTCACACGCACGAATTTCACGTTGCACGGAGAACGGTTCTTGTTTCAAGGTTAGGTCTGTAGTGTTTATCATCTTTCCTCCTCACCCCTCCATCTTTCCATCATGGGTTAGACTCTGAGCATAGACTTACCACGTATAGACTGCTGATCCTCATAAGGGAACGTGAAGGAGCGAGAAGGCATTAAATAAGGCACGTTGCTTCCTCACTCTAAATGGGCTGAGCTAAGGACCCCTTAACCGCGTAACTGTGACACTCAACCTCTATAACCTTGTGTCTTTGTGTGAAGAAAAAGTTCACCTTTTCAATACATTCACTTCTCAAGCTAATGTTTAATATACTTAAGTTGTAAGTTGAAATTGGACTGCAAATTATTACAGTTACATGACTACTACGATTATTGTTTAATACACAACATTACAAATTTTAAAAATCACTGCACGTCAATGAATTAGACACAAAGTCACAATCATCACATATCCATAAGCATACACCATAAATTGAAATGTAAATCTGACAAATTTGGCCACAACGCTGTGGCACATAGGCACAATAGGTGACTGGACGCTACCAATAAAAATTGAGGTATCTGATATGTCCCTGTCTAGTATGGCCATTGTACTTCCATATAGTTTCAGTGTACAATTACAGCATTAACAATACTAATAGTTTTGAATTTAGATTAGTCCAATGTGATCAGTTTCTGTTCTTTTTAGGTATTAAAAGTGCCGCTAAACAAATCCACTCTCTGATAGATGGGGAGGTGTCGGCCGGGATTCCTGCTGAGAAGATAGTCCTCGGAGGTTTCTCCCAAGGCGGCGCCCTTGCCCTATACTCCGCGCTCACTTACCCAAAGAAGCTCGCTTGCGTTGTGAGTCTGTCCTGTTGGTTACCCCTCTACAAGAGTTTCCCAGCGAGCAAGAAGACCTCTGATAACCTTCCAGTAAGAGTGATTTTTTTGAAATATTGCATGGTATCTTTAAGAAAGATGCCAGCCAAGTCTGATTTGCCTGGCCAACCATCATCTAAGACCTTTTTTTCTCTCGTATCCTTAGCCCTCTCCTACTACTCACAGTTTAATAAATGTGCGTCTAACACGTGCGCCATAAACATGGTATTATCTTTCGAGAAGTGTGATATCACTTGGTAGACAGTTGCTTGTTTTCGCTAAAAAATCTTACTAAAACTAATAAATACATGAATTTTTGTTGTTTAACAATGTCTAAACAAAACCAAATTGCACCAAAAACAGCCCTTGTATTAAAAGGTTACCTATAATCTTATGCATTTAATATCGCCAATATGGAATATTGCAATTCACATGATGGCAAGAACATACGGTGTTAATGTGTATTGTGGTCTAACCTAATAGTTATTTAAGTCACAAGGAATGTAAAGACGTTTTACCATTCAAGGCAAGTGTGTACGAGCCGAGGCTTGTCACTTGCCGAGAATGTTAACAGTCGATATATTTCGTGTGGCTTATTAGATTTTACACGCTGCTATTGAAAATTTCCTCATAATTCCTCAAAAAATGAAATGTTTGATTTAGTTTGGTCGTATGTCACTCTGACATAAGTTGACTGACATACGTCAGACTTACATATGTCAGTCTGACATATGCGTAACTAGGGATAAATCAACTTGATTTACTCTTTTGATTTTCCTAGGAATGTAAATGACAGTATTTACATTCCGTCGTCAGGAAAAATAATACACATATGTTATTTGCCATTTTCATGCTACGTATCTATGCATATAAGAGCGATTTATGATAACGGTAGCGTGAAAAAACATTTTTCGTCTGCTTTCATAGTGGCACAAAGAAATCGTCTTCCGTGTCAAATATTTGTTACTGTACTTCAAATCCACATCACTTTAATCAACAAGAAAAAAGCGTATGCAAAAAAGTAGCTCCTGCGATTTAATCTGGAATGTAGAGGCGAATAAAAGAGGAAACTCCTATATATTTAAGTTGCTTATGTCAAAGACGATTTTGTTATAGACGGTTTGCGAAGCGTGTGGTCCATTTAGTTACCTTTTGGTGGCGCATTGTCGACTTTTTGAATATAGCTCCTTTACTTTGAATAGTAGTGCATCCTTGGAGCAAAACTAATACCAACGTCGAGACGAAAAAAGTCCCTACCTTTATGAGAGCAATTTATAAACCACAGAAATCGTACAGAAACAGCTGGAACCCTTTTGACCCACTGTTCTTACATTTACGTGCACAACAACCGGGCATTTTGCAGATAATTATGTACTTCAATGCAAAAACCAATCTGCCAGTACTGTCAATGTCAACTGTTCTGCTGAAATCCTAGTGACTTTGAGTGCAACCAACGTGATTTTGCTCCAGAGGCAACATCAAAGGAAGGCGCTACTGTTCAAAGTAAAGGGGCTATATTTTTGAAATATTTACTATTTACACTGTCGGTCGTCTCGACCCAGAACGACTTATAGTCCATGCACACAGCACGCACACATGCACATCCGCGCGCGCGCGCGATATATTTAAAATTCGGGGTCAAAACCGGCCCCACTGTAGCAATTGCGTGATAAATAACAACAATGGCGATTGAGGGTTAAGACGCTGCACATCAGATTTTCAGAAATTTGTTTTAATTTCATGAATACCATGTAATTTCTAGAACACATATGTCTGAACAACTCACAGTAATTGTTTTCCAGAAGGGATTTGTAATTTTTATTTTTCTGATGTGCCTCGGACTTATTGGTTGGAGTAGAAGACATTGAAAATAAAAATGCTTTAGTTTGATTGAATGCAATTTTGTTGACAATCACATTTAATTCAATGTGAAATTGACTGATTACGCGAGTTATAAGGTATAACCTGCATTTCTTGCATTCCTATGTTTATGTTATTTTTTATCAAGTTGCATTCTCCTATTTTCCATATATAAACAAGCCGTACCCGGCATGCGTTGCAATGTAAAGTTTAAAAAAAGAAAGATAAATAAAAATTATAGATGACCCGGTGAACTTCGTATCACCTACATATATTTTTGAAAAATATTGTCAAAACGTGATATAAAATTTTTATCTGCATTAAATTAAATGCAACACAGTTATACACAATCAATGTAAGGCTTTCTGATGTACTATATTTTTTGTCTTTTTTGCGGTGAGTAAATATATAAAGATGATGATTTTACGACTCGCGAACACGCCACGTATAATTGCCCATGCGCGACACAGGGAAACTCCAAGTTGATTCAGCAAACTGTCGTTGTAAACTGCAATTGTATATTGTCTTTTTAAATTTTTAATAACTAATTTATCTAAAACTATCTTGGAAGTGGACATGAAATTTTCCTGTAAAATATGCTTTGCACCGAACGACGTCATTTGAAAGCAATTATTATATTTTTGGATGTTGGCCAAGAAATTTTTAGGGTCATTTCCCACCCCAGAAACTAAAGAGGGTAATGAATCTGGTGGTGGGAACAATTGCGGCAATTTTACTTTACCACCAGCACAACATAATTCAGTAGATTAACCGCTGTATTTTAACACTACAATATTGACAAATGATTGTCTTTTCTCCAATCGTTACGGATTCGTCGGCACAATAATCTATTTCCGGGTCGTAGTGGCATGCTACTCGTTCCAGGTTTACAGGAACACTTCGTCTGCGGAATCGCTCTATTTCATTGTGTCTTGAAGTGCGCTCCATGTTTTGGACATTTGTTGCTCGTAGTACGTGCATGACCATTTTGGTGTTGATTCTGCCATGTCTTCTTCAGCTTGTCTAAGTAGTTTTTTTTTGTTTCTTATTTTTACATTTAGTTTGATTCGTCGGTAATCCTGTTTGGTCTGTTGTTTGGGTTTCTTCACTTCCTGTTTTCGTTCGTGTATTTGTACCTCATAGACTTGTTTCTTGGGCGTTTTATATTCCTCGTGTGACGTCAGGTACAGGCGAATTTTCTTGTAGTTTTCCTCCATTCTTTTGAAATAATGTGATTTTATATAATTGTGCTGATCGCCAAACCCAAGTTCATGGAACGCCTCATTGTTCTTTTGGGCTTTCCCCCATAGTGCTTTTAGGTGATTAATCCTTTTTTGTAGGTATTCCTTGGTTTTTCCAAGCAGAAATAACATTATAACATAGGAACGGACCTTAAATAGTTTCAATTTCTTTAAAAATTACCCAAAACCAGTTAATTCTCGAAGTATGTCTCGCAAAAGTCGGAAAAACTCTAGCTAACCTACAAATTAAAGATTTAGAAAGAACCGAATACTTGTTGGAAATTTTCTCATCTCGAATCACGTCATCTTTTCCTGATCAAAAGTTACACCAACCCCAAATTGAATTCAAGAACATCCCATCCAAAACTAAACTTCGAAGATAACTAAAAAACAAATTACATCCCTGGGAGATCTTAAGATTGGCCCTGAACCTTGAACGACAAAAGCTTAAAGAAAACTCAACCGAATCTACACTTTTCACAAAAACTGTATACGGATCAGTCTATTGTGTCATCATATCCATTGTCTCCAGATTTTTCGTAGTAAAATTCTTCTTCTCTTACTTCTTGGAGATCTGTCGATCTGTTAATCCTAAAGTTGCCTCTGCATTTTTTCCTGAGAGGTAATAAAATTCATCAATAGAAAACATCCTAAGAGAGAACGAACTTCACCTTTGATCCGTTTCTAGAACAGAAGAAGTTGGTAGTAGAGACCATCGCTGTCACTAAGTGTTCGTCACATAAAGCTTTTTAAAAGCAAACTCTTAAAAGTATTTTACTATAACTCTCACCTATTGACAATGAACCATCTTAATGAAACTCTGGTACGACATTTAATTTTTTGCACACTTGTAGAAAAATTATTATTAACTAGTTGTTAATTGTTAACTATTAACTATATGTACTAATGTCAAGCCCATTATTATGTATTAGTCAGAACTTATTTTCAGTTTTGTAAATTTTCAATTTTCAGCATTTTCAAAACCCCATGCGAAGGGAGGGAATCGTTTTTTTTTTAAGTTTACCAAAAAGGCAGTCATCCGACATTCTGTGATAAATTTCATACACTTCACCATATACCATATAAAATTTTACCAATTTTTAAAACACTTATCGATGTAAAAAGATGTTGAAAGATAAACAGTTTGAGGATACAAATTTATTAATTACATGTTTAAAGTACACACAAATGCTTTAAGGCTATAATAATTTCTTTAAGCATTAAAACAGCCTAGCTGGATTGTGACCTATGCAGTGTTATATGTTATACTAGCCGTGACCCGGCCACGCTTCGCTGTGGCTTAGTTTGATATGAAATAAATGAACAATTAAATAAAAATAGGTAATCTAGCGAATATAGAATTACCGAGAAAACACATAATTTATTTCAATACCATGCATTGCATTGCTGTGATTATGTTGTAGAATGTTATGAAAGTAGGAAAAAATATTGCTTTGCAATTATTTTTTATAACCGATGTAGGTACTCGGCTTCGCTCGGGGGCGACCCTGTCTCATCCCTTTTTCCACACTCCATGAAAATGGTTTCAATCAGCGTGCGTTATTCGTCTTGATCGAGCAA
Organism: Cryptocephalus moraei; assembly: GCA_946251905.1. Taxonomy (NCBI): domain Eukaryota; kingdom Metazoa; phylum Arthropoda; class Insecta; order Coleoptera; family Chrysomelidae; genus Cryptocephalus; species Cryptocephalus moraei. The sequence goes on from OX276458.1 coordinate 34,200,408, forward strand.
TACGTACTTGGGCTATTTCCAATCTTGCTTCCCTTTGCTCGTCTGTTTCAGACGAACGGGCTCGATCAATTCGTACTCCTTCGATCTCCAATCTTGCTTCTCTTTGCTCGTCTGTTTCAGATAAGGGGGCTTAAGCATTTCTTAATCTGAGGGTTTCTAATCTATCTTCCTTTTGCTCCTCTGTTTCAGATAAACGGGCTTGAGCATTTCTTAATCTTAGGGTTTCTAGTCTATCTTCCCTTTAGTCGTCTTTTTCAAATAAGCGGGCTTGAGCATTTCTTAATCTAAGGGTTTCTTAGTCTATCTTCCCTTTGCCCGTCATTTTCCGAAGCTCGTAGTCTTTTATTTTTTTTTGCTTTATATATAGATCTGCCAATCGCTTTTCTATTGAAGGCATAATTCACAGCGAAAGTATAAAATAAATGCGCTTATTTTCTATTGTCCAATGTCCAAAGTTCACAAATAACACCACTAATACTCACACACGTTCAGAAATATCTCTACTTTTAACAGAATGATTTTGAGCAATTCGATCCTCAAAGCGCTGACAAACTGTTCGACATTTAAAAGATACCTTTTCGCCGCGAGATGGCGCCATCTGTCAGTCACTCGTCTGTCAAATAAAGATGACATATTGTCTGTCATGCATATACGGCCAATCGAACTGTAGCATTTTATATATTTAAGCCGTTTCGGCTAGGTTTCGGCCCCCTGGCTCGTTTTTCCAAGGTGTATTAACTTTAAATAGGTTACCTCATTGAACAGCTTCCGGGCGAGGGGATCGCGCGTGGGAGGCAGAGTTCGTGACGTAGACTGACGAACCAGGTCTGCGTTTTATTACCTGTATTTAATCTAACTCTGTGGTTTAATCTATGTTCTGTATTACTCTGACAGTTTGGCGTTTGGCTGGCGTTTTCGTTTGTAATTGACAACAGTTTTGAGTTTTTCAAAGTACATATTTTTTGCATCGCCGGTCGCCGTGTGACGTAGATCGGTCTCGCGCTGTTGTGGTAGGTCAGGATCGCTAGAGCAACCTATTAAAGTTGATACGCCTTGTCTTTTTTCGACGCGGAACTATTTCAGGAACCTTCACGGACATGAGCCCTACAACTCACCAAAGTTTCGTTGCAATCGGACGATTGGTATAGAAGCCTATGCAGAACATACACACAAACATCCATTTATATATATATAGATATAACAGAATGCTTTTGAGCAATTCAATGCTCAAAGCGATGACAAACTGTTCGACATTTAAAAAGTTACCTTTTCGCCGCGAGATGGCGCCATCTGTCAGTCACTCGTCTGTCAAATAAAGGTGACATATTGCCTGTCATGCATATATTTTTAAGCCGTTTCGGCCCCCTGGCTCCTTTTTCGACGCGTAACCATTTCAGGAACCTTCAAGGACATGCGCCCTACAACTCACCAAAATTTCGTTGCAATCGGACGAATGGTATAGGAGCCTATGCGGAACATACACACAAACATCCATTTTTATATATATATATATAGATTTCATGTATTCTTATTTCCTGTTTTCAGATCTTGCTCTGTCATGGTGATTGCGACCCGATCGTCCCATACAAATGGGGCCAGATGTCAGCGTCTGTTCTCAAGACAATGTTCAAAGACGTCGATTTTAAGTCTTACCGTGGCTTGACGCATGGCTCCTCCGACCAAGAGCTCTCCGATATCAGAGAGTTCATCGCGAAACACCTCTCTAGTCAATAAATCTTAAGTATAATTTGTACCTAATATTTCCTCCTTTTTATTGTTGGTTAAGTTGAATATTTTTTCTGTGGGCTTTACTACTGTTTTATTTTTACAGAACATTCCTGCCTTTGTGCTTGTTAACACTGGGAAAGTTGGTTATATCAGGCTTTCTCCACTTAAGTAAACAAAGTGTACATAAGTTATGTTTATTTTTGTAGGACGAGTTTGAATTTTGCCAGTGTTTTCTTAAATATTAAAAAAAACCTGTTATATTTTACCAAAAAATTTCAACAACAGCAATATATAAGTATTTTGACTTTATCAATATGGTTTTCAATCACAAATCACCTCTAAGTTCCCCAGCCGATACTGTCTCGAGGTTGTATTCCTCACTCAAACTTTATATCCTGTTCTTTGACTCAGTAACTGTTTCAGGGCGCCTACCAGTATCAGTGTTGCTAGATTTACAGACAAGTGGTGCATGCGCAGTAGTTTTAGAGGAGGGGCCGGTTCCTGATTGATGAAAACTGTGGCGCGAACCTAAACTTTTCGGATTTATGCTGCGATCCGACTAATCGAAGCCCACCGTTAATACTGCGCATGCACCACTCGCGTGTAAATCTAGAAACACTGTCCGGAATATTCCCAATGCCTTTATATATATGAAATACCTAATCCCTTCGAAAACAACCTAATCTGACATAGGGAAACATTTTACAGTTTATGGACAAATCTAGCAGGCATGTTTGCTTGAAAATTGAATGAAGATAAATTATCCCTATCTTTAGGACGAAAAATGACACAGCTTTTTCCGTCTTAATGCTTGGAAGACAATTCACCCTTATTTCTTAAAGGAAAGTTTTCCATTTACGTCCACACTTATCTCAGTGTATGTCTAGCAATGCGTGGTTGAGACATCTATGGCTAACTTCACAGCCGTTAAATACATTTTAATTTTTTGGACAATGTTTCAATATAATAACGATTTTTGAATAAATTTTATATACTGTGCATAATAGTATACCGTGGAAATATTTTTCTGCTGCCAGTAACGTAAATGATATGCAAGTAACGTACATGCTTAGATACAAAACATGAAAATGGCAAATATCATTCGTGTATGATTTTTCCTATACAACGGAATGTAAGTACCAACGATTATAGACTAACCAGGATTGCTCACGTACATTTGACCAATCTTGGACAGTTTTGTGACGTCACCACCAGTGCTGAAGTGCATTTACTTGTTGATCTGTGGATGACGTGATATGGATATCGTACGTAAATATGGATTACGTAGAGTACATACGTAAACCGTAGTTTGCTTTGATAAATCTTACTGTTTACTACAGTAAAATGAATAAATCTCTATCTTCTGTCCAACACCGGTGGTGACGTCACAGAGTTTTTGCCAGGTAGATTCGGCGAACTGAGCAAATCCTGGTAGTCTATAATTGTTGTGTAAGTACTGTCATTTACATTCCTAGGAATGTAAATGACTTTCCTAGGAGTGTAAATGTCAGTAGAGTAATATAAATGACAGTAGGGTAGGGTGCGTAACCCTAGTTACACACATACAGGTAAATTAGATGAGAGTGACGAACGTCCAAACTAAAGCAAAAATTTAATTTTTTGTGGGATTTTGAGGAAATTTTCAACGGCAGCGAGAAAAATGTAAAGTAACATGGAATGTATCGACTGTTAACATACTCGGCAAGTGACAAGCCTGGGCTTCGCCTCAGCTAATAACTATTAATGAAGTGTATTGTAGACGCTTGAATTGAAATTCGAAATGCTTCTTTTCGCACTGACATAACGGCTACAGAATACAAACGGCGTATTTGGGCAGTATAGCTGCGCAATTTGTGGGACGGCGCTGCTCGTGGCACGACGCTCTCTAAACAAATCGGAACCGTCGTTTTTAAACTAAAATTTTTTTGATAACATTTCTCAAAAATCTCTTACTCTGCCTCCTGTTTTCATGCTAATTTTCTTCGTACGCGTTTCGACCTGAAAGCATCTAATGGCGCACCGAGTAATTTAAAATCTACTATTTCCTATATTAAAGATATACACTTTATACGGAAATAGTTTAAATGCTTTCACATCAGCCAGACGTCCCGCGATGGCTAACTTTTTGTTTGAAGGCCTCATTTTCCTACCTTGTTCCATTTTGATTAATTTAAAAAATGTGAATGTGAAAAAATATATTAGAATAAATGTCGGTAGTCGTTTTCCGGGACGGACTTCTAATGGGCATATTTCTCTTATGCCTTGGATTAACGAGTTCCGGCAAGAGATATTGAAAATAAAAATTCTTCAATTGTGGTAGCATTTTATTGTCCCAAAATACGTCGTCTCGTGATATCTGGAAATTAGTAAACATTAAATAACAAAATTAAAGCAATTTCAATACAAAAGTTAGATTAGTGCATAAACGGTATATGTGGGTAGATCAAATTACATAGCTTCCGATCTTTAACACAACCAAACGTTTCAAAGGACATATAAAACTAAAATTAATTTCTAAAAATACCTTTTGCACCATGATGCCTACAGGAGACCATACGACAAAATAGCAAAATGGTGTTCCAGTAATGTGTAGTTGGCCTTGTACTAGGTAATAATAATTATGGTTTTGTTTGAGGCGCATTTGATTATTGTTATCCAAATTAGCAAACTTAATAATTTTATTTTTTATTGCATTTACTGGGTGGTGCAAATTAATGCACGATTTTGGGCATTTCACTTTTACCACGCTATTCTCGCCTACTAAACCGTCAGGACTAGCGCTTAGAAAACAGTTATCTCCACCAATATCCACATTGTTTTACCTACAGACATGACAAAATATAGGTACTAATAGAGTAAGGCCTTCACCTTATTTGCTCGTGAGGTGGACTTTCTCATTTTACACACCTCCCCAATTCGAGAGGCAGTAAGTCGGAGCATTCTCTCTTCATCCCACATGGGGTTTCCTGCCTGTTCCCTTGTTTTCTCTTCTATCGTCTGTATTTCTTGAGGCGTCTTCTGTAATGATTTTAGAAATACCTGCTTCTTTTCTTAGTATTCCTTCTCCGGAATATTTGGTTCAATGTTTGCAATTGAACCATAATCTTCGTCCGAGCCAAATATTTTTTTAAATGTTCTTCGTTTCTTCCCTCTCGATTTCGCCGACTTTTGTTTACTTTTGTTTGAAACCTCTCAGTTAGTTTCTGATTTGCCATAAGAGACTGGTAATATTCGTGTTTGTTACTAAACTATAAAGCAGCAGCTTCACACCGTACTTCATATGACCCTGTTAACGAATAATTGATTCTTTTCCCTCCTATAAATTTACATATGACTGAGTTGTATTGTTCTGCTATGTTCGTCGACATGTTGCAGATTAAGCTGTTGGCATTGGCTATTAATTTGTTGAAACGTACTTCTATACCGTCCAACAAGCCTCCCGCTATCATTGATAGTATGAAATTAGTTAAATTTGCATTTGAACATACAAAAATGTCAAGTCTTGGCATTTCTTGTGTTCTCCAAAAACATGTGAACATACATTTTTCTGCTGGGATTTTTTACTTTTAGTCCAGGAGGGAGGGATAAATTTTTAGAGTTGCTTCTCTTGGACCTGTTTAACCTGATTAACATAAGTAAATATTACCTCATAAAGGAATCATTGAAAAAATAATGCTTACCAAATGTTTCTCGAATTTTTTTCGAAAAATTACGCAGATGATTTCTGCATTCAATTTTGTTAACCAAACGATTCCCATATGGTCGAGAACTTTATAATTTTCTACCTACACTGCTACCCCATCACCTATCCGTTGATGGTATATAAGCCAGTGTAATTCAACACTTCTACAGAAGCCTTCCATAATCATTTCCGCTTCCATTGCCGTACTAGTCCCATTCTAGTTTTTATAGCAATTGTGTTCCGAAATCTCACTTTTCTTTTCCTCTCCGCGAGCATAGACAGTGCAATATTTGTTTTTGATACCCAAAAATAGAATTTTTTTTGGTCCTTGCACCGATAATTCACGCCTGAATACACAAAGGATTTTTTTACAACTCAATGTTGATTACATACCTACTACTTACAACTCCAAACAAGGCATCATAATTAATGGAATATGACCATTTGGACCAAGCACCATCGGTAATGACTGTGGTCAGTGGAGTTCCATTTTCATTAATCTCCCTCAATTCCCGAGCAAGGCGAGCAGCTTCCTCTTTTCCGGCTTCTTCTATCGACCCCTATGTCACACAATGTATTTTATCAGCAACATTTTCATGGTGCTTTAGATATGTTTGAGAAGAAATGAAGGGTACATTCAATATAGAGTTGAATTCAACTACTTCAGTAGTTGAATGACCAAGTCCTGTAGATATTGCTCGAAAAGCGAGAGTGTCATTAATGTCATTTAAGGTGCACTAGACACTAAAAATCAAATTTAACTTGCATTTTTATGGATACCATATGGAGCACGATTGATTTTCATCAAGTAGGTAACTTTAGAATTTCTTCGCACAAAAAATTTGGTGTTAGCTACTATATCAACTAAAAAAATTGTTGTATTAGAGGTATTTGAGGTAGAGGTATTTATTCACTATTTACGTAGGATAGCATTTTATATTTGTACATGTGTGCTTCAAATGTGACTGGATGAAAAACATTTAGTATTACACCCTTACTTAAGGGCATATTAAGACAACAAAACGTATTAAAATTTATTTCTTTATCTGGCACAGTGCAAGATGTATTAGAAGTGGGAAAGTCAGCCTGGTTTTGAGGAGCTTCTATATTGGAAATTTCAATGGTACCTATATCTACAACGGAATAATAGTCTAGTCTCTAGTCAACATGTACCATTTAAAAAAAATATATTGTATAGTCACCGAAAATTATGATCATAGTGTCATTCGATTCGTAATGTCATGTAGAAGGTTTAAGGAAAGGTCCCAAAAGTGGCCGCAAGGATTTACAAAAGTTATAAACAATTAAGTGGAAAAAAAGTGGGGCTCTTGTTTTTTTTTAATATCTCCAAAAATATTAAAAGATTTTCGAAATATTAAAACTGCGACTCCCGAAAATGTACCTCCAATATTTATAATTTTTACAGAGCCCTGAAAATAGAGCCAAAAAAAAACGGGTAGTCTGGCTTCGGCGCGCGTTGCGTCACTCTGACACAACAACAAAAATATTTTAACATATTAAATATGAATACATATTAAGGAATAAAAAAATTTATGTACTATTGGGATACATCAGTTGACAGTAATCCGCGGTTAAAAATTTTTTATTCCAATTTCTCCATAAATTAGGCATTTGTTAATTAACAAATTTTTCTAATTGAGTAAAATTCGAGGATTTTTTTCACTTGTGAAGTTATTCATAATAAGCCTACAAATAGATAACCATTGCAAAAATTGTAAAATTTTGATTTTCCACTTTTTTATTAACAATTGAAAAATAAACAATACAAGAAAGTCAAAAAAAAAATTTTTTCTTAAAATATCTTGACTGTTTCGATTTCTAAGGGTATAAAGCTACATAAAAATACATTTTTTTTTATTTTGTACCACCATTGTTAAAATCAAAAATAATTTTTTTTTGTAATAGATTTATTGATGAAAATCATGATTTTAAAAAAAAACGATTGCTTAACAGTTATTTATTATACAAGCAGCTGCGCCGCACGCGCGTTTAAACATATCGCTCGTTAAACGTTCATTGTATCCGCGAGTGTATTACGTTTTATTCAATTTTGCCATATATAAACTACGTTTAGCGGAGTAAGTCCAATTTTGAAGAGATAATTTGACAAGATGACAACTTCACTGCCGCAACCTTGACAACGACGAAAACAATTTTAAACATATAAAACGTCACTTTATACGGCAAAATTGAATAGGCAGCGAATTAAAACATTTTAATCCACTGCCTAAATAAACAAAATAAACAATGACTTAATAGGTTCGATTTGACGTCAATAAACGTCAGTTTATATGGCAAAATTGAATAAAAAAAAATTATTTGTTGCTCGGAGGTTAGCGGACGACTGATATCTAGGGCCGGGCACACACGTTCCGGTATACCCGTCAGGTAAACCTGACAAGTATACCTGTGCAGGTAAGCGCTCACACACGTTACGGTATACCGTACGATTTTAGCTCAGTCGAAAGATGGCGAGCCAACAAGACGACGACGCGATCGCTTTAGTCGGTTTGTTAGTGGCCGTGAATTACAAAAAGAAGAAAAATCGCAAAGTCTGGTGTAAAGATTGGCTTACAAAGCGGAATGAATACACTCATACACGGTTATTAAAAGAGTTAAGTTCAGACCATACAGATTACCGTAATTATTTGCGAATGAATGAAGAAGTCTACCAAAAGCTGTTGTCCCTAGTAACTCCTCTAATACAAAAGAAAAATACAGTTATGAGAACTTCTATTTCTCCCGATGAAAGGCTGACAGCTACTTTAAGGTTCCTTGCAACCGGTCGATCATATGAATGTCTCAAGTATTCTACTGTTATATCACCCCAAGCTCTGGGCAAAATAATTCCAGAGACATGCGAAGCCATCTACAAGGTGCTGAAAAACGTGTATCTTCAGGTATGTATAATAAATACACTTTTTTTAAAGAAAAATTGTATTCCTAATAATTATTATTAGAGTTCAAAAACAACATTTCAACTAAGGCATAATAACAAATAATAAACGAAACTAGAAAAATCAATATTGGTCAATGAAAATTAAATATTATTATAGTTAGCTATGTAAGTAACAAGTGACTGTGGAGGCGAATGTTCTTCAATAGTGGCAAATCTTGCAGTCGCTGTTTGTTGCGTAAATGCATCATGTGAAGCAGTTTCGGAAGGACTGGGTGAGTTCCTGCTTGAGCTGAGACTGCCTAGATATTCGCAGTTGTAAGAACTCGTTGGCACGTTAAGCATTCCCATTTCAGCTTCAAATAGGAGGTCATTAATTTTTTTTTCAACAATCAAACGCTGGCGTTTTTCCAATGACCTAACTCTCATTGCAATGGATTTTCCCATTATATCATACCTGTCCTCTTGGGGAGAAGGCTTTTTAAAATGGTCTCTGACTGATAGCAGAACATCATTGGCCAATTCGTCAGTTTTCCTTTTTTTTGCCAAATGAGGTCGTGATTTCGGAAGTATTCTTGTGAGTGGCGGATTCTCGTTTTTCTCGGATACTTCTTCATTGCTGGATGTTTGTGTGGCAGGATCCTCGATTCCATCCTGAAGGAACAATATTATTGGGCATTAAAAGTTTACCGTGTACTTATTCTTTAGATTAAGAATACAATTGAAAATAAGTAAAAAATTTAAGACAAAAATAACACAAACCTTTTTAAAAAAACTGTTAAACAAGTAGTAGTAGTACAGTACTTTTTTAAAAATTCAATTTTTTTTTTAATAACCAAACTGTGAAACGAGCATTGGTTTTGTGTTATTTTTATTTGACATATAAAACCAAATTTACAAAGACTGCTCTAATCATCATAGCTATACGTCAACTCTGTGAAAAAATATCATTATTTTACTTTTATTTTCAGTTTCCTGATTCCGCTGAGAAATGGGAAGTTATTTCTAAAACATTTGAAGACAGATGGAATTTCCCACATTGCGTTGGTGCCATGGATGGCAAACATATAGACATAGTTCCCCCAGCGAATTCCGGATCTTTTTACTTCAACTACAAAGGCAGACACAGTATGGTACTTCTTGCAATAGTGGATGCTAACTATCGGTTCCTGTTAGTGGATTTTGGAACTAATGGACGTGTTTCTGATGGAGGCGTTCTTCAGAATACTCATTTCTATGAAAAGTTAGAAAGTAATGAGCTCAAACTTCCAAAGCCATGCAATGTGACGAAAAATTTCGAAAAGGTCCCTTACGTTTTTGTGGCTGATGACGCCTTCCCTCTTACAATGAATATTATGAAGCCTTTTCGACAAGCGCAACTAGATTCAGCTAGTAAAGAAATTTACAACTACCGTATTTCAAGAGCAAGACACGTTGTCGAAAATAGTTTTGGAATACTTGCAAGCAGATTTCGTATATTTCATACGCAAATCAATTTGGAACCAGAGAACATAACAAAAGTAGTGAAAGCAACGTGTGCATTGCATAATTTTTTAATGGAACAGCATCCAACCTTTTCCGCTCCTCCAAACAGTATGTATCAGGAGCATGATGAAGGGACTACCACTGTTGCAGGTTTGGATACCTCGGAATCGAATATGATCGCATTGAAACGTATGAACCAAGGTAACATAACTTCTAATGCTAAACAGCTTAGAAATGAGTTCACATCGTACTTCATGAATGAAGGCAAGGTTCCATGGCAAGACAATAGGGTTCTTCGAAACAAAAAATAGACTAATAGAAAAAGTTTGGAGTTAGTGTGTTAATAATCATAAAGTTCAAATCATTTTGCATTAATTAGTAAAAAGTGTGGACTCTAACTATAAATCATAAATTTGTAAACACTGGTTTCAATTAATATTTATAAACAAATATGGCATTTATAATAATTTACTTAAATTACTAAAGGTATTTTAATTAACTTATATGCGTATTATTGTTATTAAGTAATTATATGACTCTATCACTAATCTGAGTACTTACTTCATCTATCTCACTTCCATTTTCGTCATCCAAGTTTGACACAGACGCAGCAGGAACATCTTGATCGCCAAGAAAATCAAACAAATCCATGTACCACAATTTTGATGTGTAGACGTTGTCTGTTGAAGTTCCGGATTTCATTGACATGTCACGTTTCTTCTTCTCTTTACGTACATTACTTCTTAAATTATTTATTTTTTTGACGACTGATTTCTTTGTAGCATCGGGTTCTAACTCCTTCCATTTAACTACAAGTCTATCATACGCTGCATCTCTCTTTTCACGATCGTGGTACTCTTTACTTTTCACCCGCCACAGAGAAGGTTCGGACTTATATATTTCTATAAACTCTTCTATCACTTGGTTCCGTTTTCGGCTTGACATGATGATCTCAAAAGTAGCCACTATCTGACTATCTATCGTACGAGTGGTTACGAGTCAAAGCTAAACCAAAACGACCGGGGGACACACACGTGCAGGTCTACACACCTGCGCCGGCGCCGATAGAAAGAATTGAATTTCGATTCTTCTCCGGTGGCCTGCACAGGTCGCCACGCCTGCACAGTTTGGCCTGAACCGGCTGGCACACACGCTCCGGTTTACCTGTACAGGTGACCTGTACAGGTAAAACTTTCCGGTATACCGGAACGTTTGTGCCCGGCGGTGAATTTCGATTCTTCTCCGGTCGCCTGCACAGGTCGCTACGCCTGCACAGTTTAGCCAGAACCGGCTGGCACACACGCTCCGGTTTACCTGTACAGGTGACCTTTACAGGTAAACCTTTCCGGTATACCGGAACGTGTGTGCCCGGCCTAAGGCACAGTATTCTAAGGTAAGAGGAGGGGGGAAAGGGGCGGAAATTGAAAAAGTGGAGGGGGTTGCCTCAAGTGCCCCCATACCTACTTGTATACCTAGGTATTTATTCATTTTACTTGGACTAATTTCCATATTTAGAATTTTGAAGTTAATAATATTTCTTTTTTAACTCCTTTCAAAATAATTCCTTCTGTTTTACCAAGAGGCAATTTTGCATCTAGTAGTAAATCCTCACCAAAGCATCGTTTAGAGTAAGTTAGTTTCAAAGGAAGATTTTATTTGACTATGATAGCCGAATCATCCGCGATTACCATTAACTTATCAACTTGAGATACTTCTAAACAAAGAATGTCATCGTAAACAGTATTTCACAATATTGGTCCCAAAACAGAGCCGCGAGATCGCCTTATATTTACAACTACCTATTACTACTTCTCTAATGGGCGTTTTTGAAAGATTGTTTGTGCCTTATTTGGACACTTTTCGATGGGCTATTAACAAGCCGTAAAGAGTATATGCTTCAGACGCAAATCTAGAATGTTTTGGATAAAAACAATTGGTTTAAATTTTTAGCAACAATCTGCTTACTGAAACCAACTGCAATTTAATAAGAAAATCATTACAAGTCGTTAGGAGCTATCAAAATTACATCCAAATTGGTTACTTATAACTCGGGAGTCCATTTCTTAAGAGCGCTCAATACCCATGTGATAATTGGAACACTCATACCGCCCTTAATAATGATCGGATTTTAGTGCGGTTTGAATTGAACTACTTGGCATTAATTGTAGTAACGCGGAAGGGCCGTATTTTTGTTTTCGTCAAGACTATATCTTTAATCATGGACCTTCCTCAAAAAATCTAATTCCCTACCCCGTTGCTTCATATGATTCTGAACAGAAATATGCAATTAGTTTTTAAAAATATGTATTAATAAATCGTCCAGGAGTGTTCCCGTAAAATGCATTCATACACCCAGAATATATCGCCGTCTTGCGGGCAAATCGTATAGCGGGCGATGTGCATCGAAACGTACCGCGGGGTCGGGCACACGGGTGATAATTTTTTAACGCAAAATTCTCGCACAGGCGAGGACGCGGCAATCGTCTATCGTCTAAAATCTTTTCATTCGTTAAGTCGAGATAGAGGAAAGCTGTTTTTGTCGGTTTTGGTTGGGCGCTTTATATTTATTGACATTTATTTTATGACACTGTTTAATGTACATTTTTTACAAGTCTTAGTATTTAGTGGATGAGTGTGGAGTGTGGAGATGTGGAAAAGCATGGAAAATTGGTAAATTTCTATAATATTTGTTTATTGCCAGAGATAATAGATCCCAGGTTTACAAGATCAATGTGCACAAGGGATGAAAAATGGCAATAAATTTTTCACAGGTTCAATTTGGCCTGTAACTTGGCCAGAAAAATGTTTGTGAAGACATCATGCTCTTTTTTGTTAGGAGGGGAAATTGTTATTAATACTCACATGAGATGAAATACACCTCAGAACAAGGAACAAAGTAAGTTTCAACTCTGCGATGGATCGTTTATAGCATCTGGTAGTGTGGAATTCCACTTATTGCAACGGTTACCCGAACTAACACCCCTCATTTGGCTGGGTCAGGTGAACTCTTTAAAAAATTGTATCTTCGTGTATTATCTAATACATGATCGCTATATACCTACATATATCCAGGGTGGTCGTGATATAACCTTACAAAAAAATTTTGGGTCATTAGAAGGATCCAACAATTCAGAAAAACCCATATTTGGTAGGTCCAAAATGATGAAGAAAAATTAACCCCCATCCACACTCATTTGACGCCATTGACCACAAAAATAAATACATACATATTTGACCAAGATTTAATTGTTAGTTACCTAGTTCAATAAATTGACAATTTGCTTTCAAATTTGATAGACGTTTTCTTTTGCCAGTGATTTACTTGTCAGTTTGCATATGTCAGTTCTCATTTATATGTCGTCGCCTTTCTTGTTTTCAATGTATTTTTTCTCTTATAATAATTTTAGTACAAGAAGTCTATAAAACCAGTCTTTTTCAAGACTTCACTTGCGTTTGTGTTTGCAGTTTGTAAGTAAATAGCAAATTTCATGGGTCAACACACTAACGGATAATCATGATTGTGGTTTTAGGTTAGAATCTGCCGATAAACACAATACTCAACAAAGAACAACGATCCCAACTTTAAACGGCAAAGGCAACGTCAGGTTTATAAATCGGCTTTAATAAATAACAAAAGAAAACCAGTGTTCTTTCTCTCTCGCATATTCTTGATTTGTAACTTTCATTTCTACCGCAAATTCAAAATTATTGAATTTGACAAATGTCATTCTGTTTTGCCACTTGTCATTGCCATTCACCGTTTTCCAGCTTCACTCCATTTCTAAAATAGGATTCTAAAAGAAAACTTTTGATTTGCTTCGACAACATCGTCTCGTGTCATGTACGTCAACTTGACATTTGTAATTATTAACCTGAAGAAGAAGAATTTTAGGAAAAGACATGCGTATTTTAGCTCATGGCCTGCTTTGACTATTTTTTTATTCGATTGCACTGTAGTTTGTACAGGTACCGATTTTCGATACTAGACAACCAAAATCATATTTTTTATCCTGATTAACTCATTGGCGTACAGCAAATTTTGTACAAATTTTTTATAATTGTACAAGACTTTTACTAGTTTTTTTTTTTGTATATGAGTTCTACTCATCGTCACCTATTACTTTCTTTTGTAAGGTTATATCACGACCACCCTGTATAATATACAGTATATAGTATGTAGTATTATGTTGGAATATTTGACATTAATTTCTTGTTCATTGGGCCTTATTGATAATTACAATTACATTACACTCATTTCTCCAAGTGTTATTAAAGCTTTCCTCCATGATAATTTACTACGCTCGATACCTTTATAACTTTGAAATGTAGGTATCCATTGCCAGCAAATGCACCTGTGATCACCTGCACAGCTTCTGCAGAAACTGTTGTAAGCATCAAGGTACACGAATTAGAGATTTTCTTCGTATTGTATGAACATAATTTTTATATTTAACAACTAACAGTATTTATCCATACAGGAGCCACATACAAAAATATCGAAGTTATGATTTTATTCTATATTTTAGGCATTTGAGGTTTTACTTTTGGTTTCAATGTTTAGTTCTTATGGTTTTAGTAAAATCCTTGCGACTGCGGGGATGTATTTCAACTTTTATACACTGGATTTATTTGTGTACAAAACCGTGGTTATCACTTCATGACCACGGTAGCTGCACAACCGTGTAAGACGATTATTATTCAGTTTCATTTTAATTGATTACTTATAATCCTTACCCTCTACCCTACGCTACGTTATCTATTGTGGTTGACGACGGATCGTAGTGACCCAAAACATGTTTTTTTTTAATAAAAAAAAATTCTTATAACTTAGGTTCATTATCATCGAGTACTTAACAAAAAAAATTGTACACATACTTCATGAAGAGGACACATTTCTTATAATGAGACGGTAAGCGGCTATTTTCTTAATTAATTGTAATATATAGGTGTGTCATAACATAACCAAATTATTTTCCTATTTTTAAATGGCAGGTGTACTGACTTACTTATTTTTCATTTCAAGATTTGTTTGTAACATGAGTATAATACGTTCCCTAAATATTTTTTCGTCTTGTTCCATTACTGCATAGATTTTGGTATTACTACGCAAGTCTGTTCTTCACTCAGTAATTATTATTACCTTACATTATTATTCCGTTTTGTCTACTACTCAAGTTCCTATTTAGTCTTTTCAACGCGTGAAATGCATAAAAACGAAAACAAAAGCTAGGGGTTTTCCATATAATATATGTATATTGTTTGTCTAAAAAAATTCCTTTACATCTGAGGGTATTTTTGTATTAATATTTGGGATAAATGTTTGTCTATTTCGGTTTTCAATAAAAAAGGCTACAAAAAAAATTTGCTTGAAAACTAATATCACTTACTGATTTTACAGAAAAAAAGATGTAATTTTGGAAAGTAAAATGGAAATGTCGCTGCGATTTTCTTATGAACAGTTAATAACCGCAATAAATTTTATTCCCGTATCTACCTATGTAGGCCAACCAATAGAGCTAAAAAAGAATACATTTTCGCACTAACCGGTCATAACCTATACTACCGTGTAGAGGATAGTTCATAGATGAAAACCCACCTTTTTGCCCCAGCGGAATCGGTGGTGGGATTTTTATAAACAATTTATAGTGCAAAAAAGTGAATTTTTTTTCGAATACTGCGAAAAGTAATGAAGGGATCGTTATACGACCTATAGGACTTTTGTAGGGAATCACAACACCTAGAAAATGGTTTGCTACACGACACGATCGGACTATTCTCCACTGAGAAAATCCGGAAAAACACCCAAAAATTTATCTTTTTTTAAAAATCCATAATTTCGACAAATTGGAGGCTGGAAGAACTATCTTCGGGATAGTGATAGGTAATAATAGGCAATTTATGTGTGCTGAAGATGGTTCCCGGCGGATGCACAGTTTTTTGCACAATCGCGATATAAACAATTTTCACACCTTCTCTTGTAAATTGTGCGATTTGATGGGAATTCGATTTTTCTTAATTCTGCAAGCGGTATTTTAAATCAGAAACCAGTATCTTCAAAACGTATATCTTGGAT
Source organism: Cryptocephalus moraei (assembly GCA_946251905.1). NCBI lineage: Eukaryota > Metazoa > Arthropoda > Insecta > Coleoptera > Chrysomelidae > Cryptocephalus > Cryptocephalus moraei. Next base: position 34,216,293 of record OX276458.1, read on the forward strand.
TTTCACGTAAGAAGTGGTAAATATCCGAAAAAGGGCCCTAAATGTTGCTCCGAACGCGCGAAATCGCTTCGAGACAGACTCAGGGGAACTCTGGCGGGGGAACCAGCGAGCGGAGGAGAGTTTGTTCTGCCGCTAACCTGCCACGCAACGTACACTCTACCTATTTTTACCGACAATTACCTATCACTATCCCGAATATAGTTTTTCCAGCCTCCAATTTGTCGAAATTATGAATTTTTCAAAAAATATAAATTTTTGGGGGTTTTTCCGGATTTTCTCAGTGAAGCATAGTCCGATCGTGTTGTACAGCAAATCATTTTCTAGGCTTTATAATTCCCTACAAAAGTACTTTTGGTCGTATAACGCTCCTTTTATTACTTTTCGCAATATTCGTAAAAAGCTAAAAAAATGCATTTTTTTGCACCATAATAATTTGTTTATAAAAATCCCACCACCGATTTCGCTGGGGCAAAAAGGTGGGTTTTCGTCTATGAACTATCCTCTACACGTCTACACGATAGTATAGGTTTTGACCGGTTAAATTTTAGTGCGCAGAAAAATCTCTATTGGTTGTCCTAATGCGCGCATTTGTATCATGAAATCACAAATAGCAATATCGTAACATCGTAACGAATTGAATGTGTTATTCGACGGGAACGGAAATCTGACGGGTGGCACTGCTCGGCCAAATAAAGACTACGCATACGAAACTTGAGAGCGCGTGTATTAAAAGAAGACGGAATGTTGCGACGCTAGAACTGAACGTCTTGGATGATTATTTGACTATAAGTACGAGTGCAGCGATCCAACGCTCTTAAACAAAACCGTCTAGTTTTCCCAAAACAGTCGTTTGCTTTTTATGATCTAATTAGTTATATGTTTATAGCATACAAATCATAATTAATAAACAAACGTTTAATAAAATGTAATAAAAAATAAACCTACTACAGCTTTTTTTTTTTAAATTAACAATACCTGTTTCCATATGAGCTATAACACTTTTCGTCCTTACGTCGATATAATAGTTCCAACAAACTCTTGAATTGCAAACATGACGCGGCCCTGATAAATACGACTGAAACAACCTCCCTATTATTATATGCGATAGAAAGAGTATTAGAGTTTTCTTGTGAGTAAGAAACAAGTGGGTAATGCCACGTGACTTTTATTTCTTATAGGATGGAGAGTGAACCTCTCACATTGGTATAAGATATATATTGGAAGAACAGCCTTAAAGGAACTCTGGTGCATCATTAACTTGACATTTAATTTGTTGCACACTTCCTTACATAAAATAATTGTTAACTATTATCAAAGACAAATGCGGTTATAGACTGTCGGCGTAAATGGATAGTACTTTTAGTTCATATTTGGTGGCGTGTTGTCGTTTCCCTGAATATTTTACGTATAAATGCACACTCGGTTGTCGCAGGTAGGTAAGGGATTTGTTGAGATGGCTAAATTAGGGTTGCGGTGTTGTCAACGTATCTGTCTGCTGAAGGACTCGGCACGTGAAAACAAAACCAGGTAGTTCTTACTTACGGCATAGACAAACCGTATTGTCTTTGCTTACGGCTTACCAAATTATGTATAAAGATTGAAGGAATGAAAGGCTAGTTACCTACAAAAACCAACCGAATGTTACTATTACGGCGACCATTCTGCTTGTATAATAGAATTAAAAAGCAATAATGCCATTGTTTTAGATAATGCACATATCACTTTAGATTGTGAATAAAGAATTCAAACTGAAATTCATGAAAATACGAAATTTAAGAATTGTTAATGGCATGCGATATATTTATTGAATGATTTTCAATGCCATCTCCATCTACTATTCGCATGTGGGTAGGAAAATGTAATTTTCGCACTGGAATTGACGAAACGCTTATAAATCAATTAAAAGCGAAGTGCAATACTATGGAAGAATGTGAAAAAAATGTATTTTATCTTTTGATGAGATGGCTATTAAAACGGACTTGGAGTTCACAAAAAAATTTGATATAGTGGAAGGGTGTCAAGACTTCGGTCATCTTGGTCGAGATCCAACTCTAGCTAAGCATGCTTTGGTGTTTTTTCTTCGAGGATTGTACTCCAACTGGAAATTACCGTTAGGTTATTATTTTAGTGGAAATTCAACTCCTCCGGAAAAGTTAAAAGAACTATTTTTTTTTGTAATAAGTACACTTCTGGATATTGGTTTTCTTCCAAAAGCGGTAGTTTGTGATCAAAGTAGTGGAAACAGATCGACAATAAAAAAATTAGGGGCTACTGCTGAAAACAGTTACTCTTTCTTTGTTAGAAATACCAGAGTTTACTCAATATATGATATTCCCCATCTCTTCAAAAGTCTTCGCAATAATATGTTAAATGGTAATCTAAAATTAGATGATAAACTATTTACATTTAGCATTATGAGGCAGACTTATGACCTTGATTTAAAGTCTAATACAGCTCGACTATTAACCAAAATAACCAATAAGCATATGTATCCCAATTCCTTTCAGAAAATGTCTTGTTACTTAGCATTGCAGGTTTTTTCCAATACCTTTTCCGCCGCCATGCAAACTGCTGTTAACTACAATTTAATTAATAAAACTGTTGGTACCGACACAGCCCATTTTTTAAAAACTATGAATAATTTATTTGACGCTTTAAATAGCAAAAAACCATTTTCTTCCAATCCATTCAATTGTCCCCTTAATGAGAAGTCTCCTCAAGTAAAGCAAATATTGAATGAAGGCTTGAATATATTTAAAAAAATTACCAAAATCGATTTTGTCAAAAAAAGCCCATCTCGACCATATTGTTTCGATGGATTTGTACAGTCTATTTCTGCAATTCTTCAGTTATACGAAGATGAGAACAAATGTGGTAATACTATATTTTTAAGAACTAATCGCCTGAACCAAGACGTCTTAGAAAATTTTTTTTCTATCATAAGGCAAAAAGGTGGGTGGTCATTAAACCCAACTGCTAAATTTTTCCGTTTAGCATTTCGTATTCAGGTTATATCAAATTTACTAACTCCTACAGATGCAAGTAACTGTTTGCAAGATGAGGATCAAACTTTATCCCTACAATCAAATATGTTGAACCAATCGTTTGAAATAAATTCCGATGTGGCATTTCCCAACAATTCTACTGACAATAATTGTGATGGTGATATCGACAATAGTGCTCCAAATTTAATCAACATTTCAAATAATGGTCCTCTTGAAACATGTTCTGTAGTTTATTATGCTGGATATTTAGCACACGTAACCATTAAAAAATTTTGTTGTGAATTATGTAAAAAAAAATATGTTATTAAGTAATTCCACTGAATGTCTAAATGATCCCAAACAAATTTTTTTATTAAACAAAAATTATGAAAGCTTTAATAATACTGATATAAATTTAAAGGTACCGTCTGACGAATTAATTGATGTAGTGCATAATGCAATGCGAACATTTTGTAAATATTTTGAACTCATTTTACATCAAGAATCGGTAAGTTGCAAATTGAACCAAAAAATTATTACAAGTATACATCCGGAGTGGTTAGCGATCCCGTCAACATGCTACGAACATAAGTTATTCCTAATTAATAAACTAATTACAACAAATCTTTATAAATTTTGTAAATGGTCTGTATCATCTACCAAATCAACACATTGCAATAGCAAAAAGCTCAGTATTTTAAAGCATAAATAAAACTAATAACCTAAAATTCGTCTACTGTAAACCGATTTTCATAGCGTATGCAGCCTCCTGACTACATACTATTATTTTTATTAAATAAAAGGTCGTAGGTCGTAACACAATAATAAATTTTCTGTCGAAGAGATTACATGAGAGCATCCCCTAACCGTTTCAAGGGAAGCTCGCTTAAAGGTATGGTGTTACACATCTGGCAACACCGTGGATTTAACCGCACCATCTATCGGTGTCCGCTGCGAGTGTTATCTCTGAATCTCTCGAGGGAAGCTCGCTTTGGTGGGCGAGCTTCTTTTTAGGGTCTGCATTTTACATCATTGCGCCGACAGTCTATAACCGCATTTGTCTTTGCTATTATATTAATATCAAGCTCAGTATTAAGTATTGTGATTGACATTTCGGATATACCTTAAGATGTACCCTGTTTTAAGGTTGTCAGGACTTATTTTCAATTTTCAGCATTTTCAAAGCCCCATGCAAAGGGCATGAAATCGTTTTTTATACCAAAAAGGCAGCCATCCGACATAATGATAAATTTCATACACTTCGCTATAAACCATATCAAATTTTACCAATTGTTAAGACACATATCCTTCTAAAATAATTTTGAAAAATAAACAGTTGGAGGATAAAAATTTAGTAACTACATGTTTAAAATACACAAACGTTTCAAACCTAGAAAATTGCTTTAAGCATTAAAACACTAGCTGGATTGTGGCCTACATATTTCATGTATTCTTTCCTGTTTCCCGATCTTGCTCTGTCATGGTGACTGCGACCCGATTGTTCCATACAAGTGGGGTCAAATGTCAGCGTCTGTGCTCAAGAGAATGTTCAAAGACATTGATTTTTGGTCTTACATTGGCTTGACGTATGGCTTCTCCGACCAAGAGCTCTCCTATATCAGGGAGTTCATCGCGAAACACCCCTGCAGTCAATAAATCAACAAATCAAGTATAATTTGTAGCTAATATTTCCTCATTTTTATTGTTGGTTAAGTTAAATATATTTTTCTGTAGGTTCTACTACTAGTTTTATTTTTACAGAACATTCCTGCCTTTGGAACACTGGGAAAGTTGGTTATATCAGGCTTTCTCCACTTAAGTAAAGAAAGTGTACATAAGTTATGTTTATTTTTGTAGGACGAGTTTGAATTTTGCCAGTGTTTTCTTAAATATTAAAAAAAAACCTGTTATATTTTACCAAAAAATTTCAACAACAGCAATATATAAGTATTTTTACTTTATCACTATGGTTTTCAATCACAAATCACCTCTAAGTTCCCCAGTCGATACTGTCTCGAGTTTGTATTCCTTACTAAAACTTTATATCTTGTTCTTTGACTCAGTAACTGTTTCAAGGCGCATGCCGTTATATACCCAATGCCTTTCGTCTTCCCTATAGCGAAGCTGAAGCCCCCTTGTTTAATGAAGCCCATTACTTCCCTCGAACATGAGTTTCTTATGGTTCTCGTCTCCGGGAGCCAAAGTTGCCTCATCTTCTCACTATAGCTGGTCAGGATTTTCTCGTCGGTTGGCGTGGTAACCTTGCAATTAAAAAACGTACAATTTGAATTAGTTTATCATTCATGATAAATTGATCATGAAATTATCATGACAACATCATCATCATGACATGTAAAGAAGGTATGATCGACAATAACATTCCAATCCAACCTAAAAATCGAATCTAATCTTTTCAGTTTGCAAATATCGAGGCCAACAACCTAATAAATCCAGATATTTATGCTCCCAACAGAAGCAAAATGTACAAAAACAAAACCCACCATCTCCAGCATAAGTGAATTTGCAGGATTACCAAAAACGCTTTGCAATGCTCGTCTCGCGGAATCGTTGAGTAAACTTATTCACATTCTTTGTCATTATCGTTAACATAGAAATAAATAAAACGACAACCAAATGTACAAACAATATGTTTAGTACAGTTTTAAAAGTAAACAAATTCAATAAGGAATTTAAAAAATGAGATAAATACAAAATTATTAATGAATAAAAAGGATTAATGAAAAAGAAGACTCAATGGCTGAGGCTGATGGAGTGTTAACAATATACTAATGTCAGTTTCCAATTTTGTTAACAACAATCGCAGATCGCCATGTTCGGTGCATCTAGTCTGTTCCTCTTCTTTGACAATAAAGAAGTTACTACTCTGAATCCACACTGTCATATAGGATGAATGGAATGCGATTAAATCTTATGCACTATTTCCCAGAACCCGGGGTATAGAATTGGTATCAATTTTGGAAGCCAGAACTCCTAGTATTCATATTTGAATTCTTAATTAATCGTGACAGTTAGTTCTACGAGTTCCTCTTTCAAATTTGATGATCCTCAGTATCTGCATTTGCGAAAGGATCTAAAACCTTACTGTATATTCATTATTAAAATGTCTTGGAAATGCACCATAAAATCAACAAGAAGAACGTTTGCTAGCAGTAAGTAAATCTTCTGTTTTTGTTGTAGTTAAATTCAACTCATCACTCTGCAATTGTAAATCAACCTAATTGGTTGATTGATATTTTAAACAGGTCTATCAAGTGTCAAATAACGGATGTCATTTTTTGATGTAATCAGGTTTTCGCGCAATTTGTAACGAAGCGTCCTCTCTACCCGAAATACTACAGTGGTAATTCCGTTCCACTATGGGAAACTGTAACAACCTCCCATTTCACTAAAAGCTCTTCCAAAACCCGCCGCAATTGGTTTCTCTTTCGCTTGTTGGCGCTGGTTCCAATCCGCCAGCTTTTACGCTCCCGGAGTATCGACAACACCTCACTCAGGCCGATAGGGTATCTGGTGTATCTGGTGTAGTCTTCGCTCTTGAGAGTATTTTCATGGAGTGTCTCTGCAGTGCCAACCGTCCATCATTCGCGAGTAGTTCCGAAAGAATCTTACCGACCGTCCGTCTTTCGCGAGTTCCACGAGAGGTTTTACCAATAGTAATACCAATTAGACCAATAGTTACATCATCCAGTGTGAGTACTTAAAATCCGCTAATATTGTCTCTCTTTGGGTTAGGCCTTTCCTTCTCTCGCATAAAGTAGTCCGTAGTAAAGTGTACTCGGCGAATTATTCCCAGGACGTCTTTATTACGATAATTAACCGTAACCCAACAAGGCCTAATTCAACCCGAAAACTAAGAGCCGCACGCTAGATTTCCGCTTGTACCCTTGAGCACGCCCCTTTAGGGCTTAATACCACCCTTGCTTGCTTGTTCCGCTCTCGCCTATCTCTTTCTTCCGCTTGCATCTAACCGCTTCAACCGACGACTCTGCATGGTTAATATTCTATTATAGTTTACTAATTTGCGATCTTCCGCTTTGTAAATAGCTTAATCTGTTTTCATTCCCAAATGTATTTCCTCCGTTCGTATTTCCATTCATTTAAAAAAATTCTCGTGAGTGTAGACAGGAGTAAAGGGCCCTTCGCAGATCAGTCAATAACATAAGACGGACCTTACACGTTCAATCTGCCGTCAATTCAATCCACGATCTTAATCATGAATGAATTGATGGCAGACTGACGGACTGACGGACGGTATTAGACGTTCAATCCAGATTGTTCGTCCAGTGTCAATCTTCCCACCGAACATGAAGGCGAAGGCGAAAATGGATTATTACAATTTTCAAAAAGGTGTCATTGGAGTAACATTAGCATTGGCAAGTAAAAGAAGCGTTAGAAGAAAAAAGTGGGTGAAATAAGGGTGGCTGAAGAAGCGAGAACAATACACGCATTTAAATTTAATAAATGAAATTAAACACACGGGCGAATGGGAAGATTACGAAAACTATTATCGTATGAAAGAAGCCTGCTTTGAAGAACTATTGAATATGGTGAAACCATATTTAACTAAAAAAGATGCTTGCATGAGAAAATCGATAACCACCGAAGAAAAACTGGCTGCAACGTTAAGATACCTTGCTACTGAAAGAAACTTTGAAGATTTAAAGTTTTCGGTCTTAATGTCTCCAGCTGCTATTAGTGAGGCCATATTGTACACATGTGAAGTACTACTTTATGTTCTTCAGTCTTATATTAAGGTAAATAAAATAAAACTTTAATATCTGACTGTCCACAGGAAAAGAGACCTGTTCCAGGACACAATTTCATAGAAGCAAAAATGGGTTGGCAAAGTTTTTTGAATTTTGAATATATTTAAAATATTGTGTACTTTTGAAAAATGTATAAAAACCCGTTCTGATTTCCAGGAAGATAATATCCGTTTTCATGTGGAGTGATACATATTGTTTTTTACAATGCAATGTGTAATACTTCTCTTAAAAATATGTAATAGTTGCAAAGATTAATGAAACAACTTCATAATCAAATACGGTGACTGACGCCAGATTGACGTGAATGCATCACACGGACAATCTGCAGTCAGTTCAATCCGGATTGACGAAATTTATTCAGTTATTCGAATACTCATCAATCCACTCCGTCAGTCCGTCAATTCGCTCAGTATTTCGTCAATCTGGATCGCAGAATTGGATCAAATTGATGGTAGATTGAACGTGTAAGGTCCGTCTAACAGTAACATCAGTCAGTAACATAAATATAGGTACAAAGTTTTACAAAAAACGTTGGACCAGTTTTTGAGACAATCCAAAAAAAAAACTAAAAATTACGAGTAAAATGCCCTTTGTTGTTTATGATGAAATTTATGTGGTCACGAGTTTTCAGGCGACCCAGCCAAAATACAAAGTTTCAACTTTCCACTATTTATAGTTTTTGAGAAAACGTCGACTATATACACACAGACGCACATAGATACATACACACACAGACATTTTTTCAAAAACAGGTTTTTCGAACTCAGGGGACCTCATAACGTCCAGAAATGCTAATATCTCAAGTTCCGAAAATTAGCACGCTTACAATACTTTCTCTTATTATATGGGTACCCCATATGAGAAAGTAAAAATATACATATATCTAAGTGGACGACTTCGTAAAATTTTTTAGACCTTATATTACAGGTTTTGGTGGATTATTAATAAATCGTCAAGTGTGTGCTTCACACAAATCTAGGATGTGTTGGATTGGAGAAAATTGCTCTAGATTCTTAGCAATTACTGAAACAAAATGCAATTTAATAGGCAAATCATTAAAAGTAGTTAAGAATTATCTAAACTGACATTCAAAGTGGTTTAAATTTTAAATTAACTCTAGAATTGTGTGACAAACGATCGCCCTACATGGCGTGTTTAAATTGACATTGATAATCCTGGTTGTAATCTAATTAAGAACTTGTATTTACATGTTGTCATTTTCATAAAAATGTATTTGTTATTAAGTATCAAAAGATCGCAACCTCCCACACTATGTGACTATCGATAAAATCACCAGCACAAGCAAAAGAGAGTGGAATCATCTAAAAACCTATATACCCGTTTATAACTGGTATAAGGCTTACTTTACTATAATCTTTACTTGTTTGAACCACCCGAGTTTTGAACACACTTTTGAATGTATAATGATAATGAGGTATCATGCTATGAATTCCAAAAAGAGAACTAAAAAAACATATCAACACAAACCATATTTACCACCGATTGCCAGAATGTAATGCCTAAATGTAACGTTCGTAGCGCAGAAGACATAACTTCGACTACTCAAGTGGTTTATATATTATCACATCTATATATCTTTATCAATGTACGTATGCTTCATGCTAATGGAGTAATAAAATATTAGGATATTAGCTTCCTAAATAAAAAAGAGTCTTCATTCCACCCAAAACTTGGCGAAAAACCTACTAGTTGTAATCTTTATAATAGACACACACGCAGGTTAGAATATTCTGCAATGATTAGACTGGATCAAATAAATGGGGCATCCCTAAACCTCTTTGGATAAGGGTAAATTAATGATCCAGTTATTTAGTCGAATGTATACAAAACGAAGAGAATAATCAGTAAATCACAAAATAACTGTACATATGAATTTACATTCAACTTACTTTTCCGGCGTTCTTCGCTCTCACTCTGCCTCTACGTAACCTCTTCAGTACCACTTTATGCTCCTCCTTTAAGCGTTTCCTAATGTGCTCGTTCGGATCTACGCAGTTTCGTTCCATAGGTTCGACGTTCAAGTCCTCCTCTAATGGTAGACATATCAGGGCAAATCGACGACATGGCCCCTTCTTCTCCAACTTCACGCAAACAGGAATCAGGCTATTTTCCGGTATATCAGAAAAAGATGGAGATAGCTTTACGTTTTTCGACGATACCATCTCCTATAAAAAATGAGAATAAAAAGTGAAGCCGCTCTTCCGCAGTTCGATCTGCTCTCACCTTAAGACTCCTCAGCAGCTTGCGATCCCTCAGAACTACGAAACCTTCGGACACACCACTCCACTCGCTTACCAGTAACCTCCAATTAAATGCAAAGGGACTACTGATGTTAAACTTGTTGTAATTTACCCGGTTGTTTGGCGGCAATCTAAAAAACTTCCCACGGCACTGTGATGTCAGATCTCCTTCCTCCGATGCGCCAGACGAGGTGTCCGGATATAGCAAATCTTGACGACCACACTCGAAATTTATGGAATTGGACTCTCGTAGACCCCCTGCCCTTGCACCCCAAGAGACCAGAGAAAGCCACGTCGGCTGCGACCAACTCGCTGGGAGGATCACGTCCCAACCACTCGCAAAACCTAAAATAGCCATATATAGTACTGTGAACGTTTCATAATAATGAATAATAAAGAGCTTTTATTTCCTCAACTGTAAAACAATGTTACTTCTTAAAATATGTAAGTCGTGAATTTTCTTTTCTACATTTATTCCGTTGCGAATTTCACTACTAAATTCCTTCGACAAAAGATTCGTGACAGTTGGCTATAGCTGGCCGCCGCGTCACGGACGGATTGTTGCCCTCGAAGGGAGGGTCTTTCCTGTGCAGACGCAAAAGTGCTTTGCTGCCTGCTGTTTGCGTTCTTTTTTAGTTGTATATTTTTTTTTCAAGTGCCAAACATCGTTGTCATTCAAAACTTGGTTATACCACCCTGAAGAAGCTAATGAGCAGAAGCACGTGTCGGTGGTTACCGTTTCTTAACGGAATTAGACGGGTAAGTCGTGAATTTTCTTTTGTATATATATATATATATATATATATATATATATATACAAATCGTTTCTACAGAGTCGCAGGATGGAATAGCCGTGAGAGCGAGAGGCCATATATTTCTCGTTGGCTGAACAGAGAAACAACTTTTGCGAAGTTGCTAGCTCACGAAACATCCCGCCTCGCACGAGACGACCCGAGACCGAAAGCGTAAAGTGATACGCGTTAGATGCTTGGACTTCGACTGCGGCCGGCAACGTTGCAAAACATCGTTCTCTGTCATACTAACGAACTACTATAAGTTTCTCGTTTGCTCTTGTTGATTTCCCACCATGCGTTTCGATAGAAAAGTTCCGTAAATACAAAAAAATTACAAAAATACAAAATACTTGAAAAAGGTTGGTGAAAGACAGCATCCCTGATGAAGTCCTTTCTTGGCTTTTACTACTTCTGTCAGTTTTCCATTCAGCTCTAATATTATTCAAGTATGTCTAATATAAACTCTTGATTGCATTTATTAAGTGTCTAAGGTATAGACCGTGGGCCCATGACACCAAAAGTGTCGATAATCTATGTTTGTATGTCCCTAAAAGGGCATACGAACATAGATTATCGACACTTTTGGTGTCATGGGCCCACGGTCTAGTAGCCTCTACTTTCCATAATAGTCCAGAGATGTTGTCTGTTTACAATATCGAATGCTTTTTCGAAATCTATAAAGGAAATGTGTGTTTCTTTGTTGAATTCTGTGCGTTTTTCTATTATTTCTAACGTAAAAATTCCGTCGACTGTTGATCTGCCTTAACGGAAACCCATTTGTTCTTCACCTATTAAATGTTCTGTGATGTTCCTTAATCTATTATTTATTATTTTAGTATATACTTTATAGGCGGAATCGAGAGGTTTATACCCTTATAATTCTGGCATTTCTGTCTGTTACCCTTTTTAAACAATGATAAGACTTTGGATTTTTACCAAACTTTGTAGTTTGTTTTTCCATAACCTGTAAATATCATCCCCGCGCTCGACTTGCAACTCATTTTAATATACCATCATCATTTTGTAATAGGGGTCGTCTCACCCCATTGTAACAGGTGATGATAAATGTATGAGCTAATACATAATTGTTTTCTACATAATATTGCAATCTGTGAATAGAACCCTTTAAAAAAACATATTCTACAGCGATTTTTAATCTTCTCATTTTGGCTGCTGAAAATGACTGATGACTTCACACCAGTGTACGAGATGCATAGGAGGTGCAGAATTAGCCTGCATCATTTAACGCTAATCTGAGGTTAAGTGAGTTTGCCATTTACTTCAATAGTAGTTTATATGATTTTGTTAAATTGAGACAAAAAGCATGTAATTTTTAATAAAGATGAACGTCCCACAGAGAAATTCATAAAATACAGGCTCGCAATAAGGAAGTTTGACTCTCTGTGGTTCGTTGTGCGCTTTGATGAAGATGGAGACTATGAGTACTGGGAATCTCACTATTTTGAGCGTACTACTGTACACCCGAAAAGTTTCCTCAAATCTCTCTCATAGGAAGATACAGAAATAAAGTTACAAGTTCATCTATAACACTACTTACCATAGCGTTCGTCGCTACTCCCAGGGACCTGCACTAATATAACTGGCAGAGACGCCGGTCGCTGCTCGATGTCCGATCCGGGAACGAGCAACTTGGCCCGTAACTCCATGAACTTCGCCTGGGACATTTTTGACTCACTGACCAATATCCTGACGCCCGAATCCCAAATGGGACTGTTCGAGTCCAACTGCCGGGTCGATTCGATGTCAAAATCCGCCTGAGACTCTGTAGCCTTTGGTAGAGCCTTGGTACGTTTCTTGGGGAAGTTGAACCGGGGGTCCTGTATCAGAAGCGGGACAATTGCGCCCGGAGATAACTCAGCCGGCGAAGACACCGCTTGCAAATGACGCCAGTAATCGTGGGCGGCCACAATTCGCTCTCTCTCTTCTTTTCCGAAGGAGACCCCAAACTGTAAATCTTCGTATGGGTCTTGTAGTTTGAAAGAGTGTTGCAGTATTGCATTCGAGATGGGCCCTGTCAACCTGAATCGGCTAAGTTCGTACTTAAGTTCTATCAGCTCAATTCCGTCATCATGTGAACAATACTGTTGATCTTTCGGATTTAAGCCGAGGCAGTTCTTAAACGTTTCTAAAGCTTCTTCATAGAATGCTGGATGCAACCAGATCCAGATTCTCCGTTTCGTCCCAGAATCAGGACGCCAAATGAATCTAACTTGACCTATGGCTCTCCCTTTGTCGGAGAAAGAATAAAGGATGGTGTTACCTACAATAAAAACGGAGTGCAGAATGTGTCAATTTTGGAAGGTCTGATCCAATGAGACATTAAAAGAACTGGATTGGATGTCAACCTCACCACGAAATGGAAGCCTAGGTAAGTATTTGAATTTTAAGATTGAGTTTCGACTTCTCTCTGTAGACAAATGATTCGTCCTAGGTGACGATAGACAGTAATCAACACTGTACATAAAACTGACCGTGTGTACTATGTTCTATGTGACTATACACTATGAACATAGTGTGACTATGTGCATAGGCTCTGCCGTGCCTTGGAGGATCTGATCCAAATTCGGCATAGATATTCTTGTTGCCCAAGAATCGAATCTCTGCATGGTCAACCCACGAGGCTGAAATAGTCCATAAATCAAAAATTCGACTCTTCGATTGCCACCCTATATGACATGCGTAAGTTTAACAGACGACAAAAAGCGCAATCTCGTGGCAAATACGGAATGTTAAAAGTCTGACAGCACTTAGTTGTTCGTTATCATATCTCGAAAAAAAAAAAAAGGAAATAAATAGGTCACATACAATCAAAGACGGAAACATTTGGTATAAAATATCGAGAACTGACACTTTGTGAATTCGTAGTAGACTCAATTTAAAGTTCAGATTTCAGATGAGTATCTTAAAAAATGTGACACATCAACCTGTATGACTGCAAAAATCCAAATCTGCATTCTTTCCAATCGCGCAGATATGGGGGTGTCAACTTAAATGCGACACACGGTATATGGAAGAAAATTACGGTAATACAATTTGCGTCTATGTTCAAAGTATATTTAAATCAAGCAAGGCATAACCTGGCATATCAGGTTTATGTTTAACTTGATGTGCTCTATTTCTACCAAAATTCAATAATTATACGTTACGTTACAAATAATTACTAATGTATAGTTAGCTGCTGAAAATTCAGTAGTCAATTTTCCAAAGTAACATTTGTAGCAGCCATTTGAAGTTCAATAGCCATTTTATCAGTAGCGTCTCAATTAAAGAAATGCAATAAGGCATTTCGAGAAAATCCATTTTTAATATTAAAAAGAGATATACCAGCAATACCAAAACTAATTAAAAAAATCATTCTGAACTAATAAAAAACTTGTACAGCTGTACTGTAAAAAAAGAGTCGATTTCAAAAGGTTCAAAACAAGCAAAACTTTATCAATAAAGTTTTCTGCTCAAGCAGGAAATATACCACTGCTCAATATAGTATATATTTCGATTATACTATTATTTCTGGTTAACAGAAAAAAATCTGATTGAGATTAGACTTAAATAGTATTATGTTAAAAGAAAATAGACGGACATAACATCGGAACAAATTTTTATTTACTGAGTTTTTGGAGTTGTTAGAAAAGTCAGATTATTCCTTTAGACAAATTGCTCATGGAACCATACATGAGTATTAGCCTGACTCAAGGAGGACCAGAATTATTCGCTGAACTCACTTGAGCAAATCTCAGAAGGTGCGTCCAAGCCTGATTCAATGAATCGGTGGCTAAGTTCTACTGATGACCAGTGTTGCGGGGTATAACGCATCCCCCTTGCCCAGGAATATGGTGAAGACCACACGGCGTAGATGGCATTTGAACTTCGGGAAAATGCGAAGATGCCCAGAAGCACTGGGCATTGAACAACATAAAAATAGGTATTCAGAAAAATATAGCGACGAATTGGAAGTGATGATAAAAAGGAAAAAAGATGCCTTTCATAAATGGCTAAGAGCGACAAAACAACAAGAACACGAGGAAAATATCTTACCCTCATGCAGCAGGTGAAACAATGTGTAGTACTAGAAAAAACGAATACTGGGAACGAGTGTATAAAGATATAGACAATACAATCGGGTATAATAAAACATGGAAGCATGGAAATAAATAAAAAAATCTTATAAGCAACAACAAATATAAAAATATTATACGAACGAATACAACTAATGAATGGAAAGAACACTATACTCAGTATTGCTGCAAGAAAATCGGCCAGAGTATGATCAATAAGACATAGAGACCACAATTATTGGTAAAGCGGAAATCACGGACAAAGCCCTAAAAAAGGCAAAAAATAATAAAGCACCAGGCCCAGAAACTATAAAAAAGGAACTGTTGAAGTATGGAGGAGAAAGGATGATGTCTTAAAGTGTTGTTTTACAAGATTGAAAGAGGAGAAGACATCCCAAGTGAATGGAACCTGACTTATATCCTCCATATATAAGAAAGGAAACAAGAAATCAACCAACAACTACAGAGTAATTAGCGTCATCCCTTCAGTCGCAAGACTTTTAACCACAATAATAAAAGATAAAATAGAACATATGGACGATATGAACGAAGAAAAATTGGGATTCTGGAAAAGCAGATCATGTTTGGACAATATATTTATCATGAGACAAGTCATAGAAAAGAACAAAGCTAAGAACATTGAGACACATATGACAATTGTAGATTTAGAAAAAGCGTATGAGAGTGTGCCCCGGAAACAACTATGGGGAGCTATGAGAAGAATGAATACCGAAGGAAAATGGATTAATATAACGAAACGACTTTATAGGAAGACAAAAGCACAAATAAAACTAGGCAATGAACAAGCGCAATAAATATAACAAAAGGCCTACAACAAGGATGTGGCCCATCACTCACACTTCTTAATACATAGAATAGGCTCTAAAGAGGTGGCATATAAAATACAGAACAATGGGCATACCGATACAAGGTAATACATTACATTCACCACTCTTCGAGGACCATCAAATTGTTTTTGCATAAGATAAAGGGAGCATAAAAGATAACAAATAACAGATGAAGACGAGAGAACAACAATATAAATATGTGTAAAACTAAATACCTATGTAATGGACAACAGGTTGCAGATTTAAATCTAGAGGAAGAAACTATTACGAGCTGCCGAACTTTTACATATCTGGGAACGACACCGAGATGGTATGTGGTTAAGATATATAGAAACAAAAATAGCACGGGAAAACAAGCTACAAAAATACTGTATGGATTGATATGAAACTACTCTCACTAAAGAAAACAAAAAAAGAATCTCAAAGCATAGTACAAAATATCATTTTATATGGAGCAAAAGTTTGGTCAGTGACAAAAACAAGAGACAAAATAAGAACAGTCGAACTGGACTTTATGAGAAGATGCCTACAAGTCACAAGGAACATCAAAATAAAAACTACAGAAATATAGTCCAGTAAACGAAGGTCCCAATCTTGACATCAGATAGATCCCGGACTTTTATTTTTTTAACTTGTAGGTATACATGGGTACATTAATTTCTGAAAAAATGTCCACCGGGAAATGTGCGGAAGGGGCTGGAAAATGTCTTCATGGTGTTAAAATTGACTATTTTCCCCGATATTTGCCAAAATATGACACTGAGGCAATTTGTGTTTGAACACAAAAGAAGAACAGTGTATTACCTACAAAAATGATCCTTACCATTTTTTCACAAGTTTAACCGTTTCCGAGATAACGGGGCCCAAGCGTAGCCTGGATTTCAAGCTGCTGCGTCGCGTCTCGAAAAGTTCGCTCCGTGAATGTAGGCATGAGCGGGAGGACATATTGTCCCATAACTTGGGTAAAAATGAATATTTTTTCATGATTCAAAGTTCATATGAAAGGAGGGATCTGTAGCTATAATACCGTATTACTTTTTCCTTTTTTACTATAGACGCATGTACAATGCCATACATGGACGCCGCGTGGCCGCGCGCGGTTAATAAACGTATATCACAATCAAGGAAGTTTGGAGACAGAATTTTTTCGCGTGCACGTATTAAAATACTTGATATATATATTGATGAAAAGCTGGGAGTTTGATCTTTCATCTAGTATAATCCTTAACCTCCAAAAGTTCAACCCTGAGAAGAAAGCAATAATTAAAAACAAAAGGTAGATTTTTCATTGAGGTGAGAATTTTCTCAATTTTCCGGAAAACTAAAAAACGCGGAAAAAAATAAAAAAGGCCATCAAGAAGAGGACATTTTCAGCTTTCAAATAATGCGCATTGAATACCGATATCGCCCTTCATTATTTATCAATTCTCGATAGACCCGAGCATATTCGAAAACTCCGGAAATCCAAAAAAAAACGTCCCAAGGAAAACACGTTGTTTATACAAATACACAAGAATTATTAATTGATTCTTTCGGAATACATTCACCACCTATCAAAGCCCCATTATCCAAAAGGATTCAGTGAAACTACTCTTAATTAAAAAAATATGAATGGATTGATAAGGAGGGTCAAGTATCGAAGAAAGACAAAGTTTGGCCTGATTTTTCAATATTCCAGAAAAATAAAAAAAAGGAAAAAGTAATACGGTATTATAGCTGCAGGTCCCTCCTTTCATATGAACTTTGAATCATGAAGAAAGATTCATTTTTACCCAAGTTATGGGACAATATGTCCGCCCGCTTATGCCTACATTCACGGAGCGTGCTTTCCGAGACGCGGCGCAGCAGCTTGAAATCCAGGCTTCGCTTGGGCCCGGTTATCTCGGAAACGGTTAAACTTTTGCCAAAATGGTAAAGATCATTTTAGTAGGTAATAAACTGTTCTTCTTTTGTGTTCAAACACAAATTGTCTCAGTGTCATATTTTGGCCAATATCGGGGAAAATAGTCGATTTTAAGACCATGAAGACATTTTCCAGCCTCTTCCGCAGATTTCCCGGTGGACATTTTTTCAGAAATTAGTGTACCCATGTATACCTACAAGTTAAAAAAATAAAAGTCCGGGATCTATGTGATGTCAAGGTTCGGCGGTTTTCCGGCCTTTATTTACTGGACTAATATGGCAATGAATGAAAGTGGAACGCTCACTAAGAAAAAAAAAATAGAAAACAGAGCACTACAATGGTATGGTCACGTCCAAAGAATGCCAAAACATAGGTGGCCAAAACGAATACTAGTTTGGGAACCTCCAGGGAGGAGACAGAGCAGACAACTGGCACTACGGTTTCTCTCTCTCTCTCTCTGCTTCTCTCTCAATAATGCATAGCTAGCGCTGGTCCATATTATATTAAGTCTATGACAATTGGTCCATAACCTAAAAAAATTACAGGCTTGCTTTTAAATCGCACATAAAAACCATAAAAACCAATAAAAACTGGTTACTCAACCTGGTACACTTACAGACCAAAACATAGGTGAAGGTTACACTACAGTTAAGCAAAAATATGATACACATACAAAAGAACTGCAGCAGAAAATTCAAAATAAGGAAAGGCTAAGTGTAGCTTATTAATAATTTTTAGTACTCAGTAGTACAATTAATATTGTTATAAACAATCAACAGATATAATTTTTAACATGACAACTTCATTAATTTTTAGTATCTAATTGAGTGCTAAAGTTTTAAGTAATTAATAAAAAGTGTCTATTAAAATTCTACACATTTTTATGGGAACTGGTCACCATAATGGTCACCATGGGAACAACCCACCAATAGGTAGGTTGCATCTAAAGAAAGGTTGTATTTTTTATTGGACCAAACCGACTCTTAGAAACCAAAATCAATTCCTTTTCACTTGATCAATTTAATTACCTTCTCTGCGTCCATCAATAAAGGCTTTTGCAGTGAATGTCAACCCAGAAGAATGGTTGGTGACTAGCCGGAATCCTTCATTTAAAGTGGCAAAGTCTCCAGTAATCTCTACACAACTATAGTAAGAAATGTCCTGTAAGAGAGAATGATGGGCGGATGCCCTAAAACAAGCCCTGAAGGCTTTATCACACGGTCGATCTGGCAAACTATACCCCCATTTCTCAACCATGTGGAACCTCTTGGCATGCCAGAGGTGGGTTCCCAGCCAGACAATCCTCCTGCGGCGCCTCTCATACTCGCCTGCGAGGTGGCATGGCCTCCGTTTGTACCTTCGGGACGGCCTCTTCTGCTTCGGCAGCGGATGCGGACCAGACTTCCTCATTTGGCAGCGGTGGATCTCCCTTAAGCGCCTTGGCAATCTTTTCACGTTGTGGGCAGTCGCCTTGCGGCGCATGTGCTTCGGGAGCTTCTGGAAGGCGAGCTTCACACCACCCGAAGAGCGAAGTGCCCTCTTCATGATCTGAACCTCCTTTCCACGAGCGGCGGTGAACTTCCATACGGCCAGAGAGGCGGGCAGAAGATCGTCCTCATCTTCAGTTACACTTTCATTGGACATCATCTTCAACAGAGTCAAGCACAAAGAGTCAAGAATAAAAACCGCTTAACGCTTAACCCCAAAAATTACATAACCTAAAAAACCAGTAACCACAAAACATCTAAAAGCGTGACGTCAGAATTTTTTTCCTTATGGGAGATAAACATGGGAAAATTTTCAAGCAGATGATATTCTACGGAAACGAAATTTCTTAATAATTATATGCTGTGAAAAATAAGAAACATTGAAATATGCAGTTTTCTTGGGTATAAAAAAAATACATGATATCTTATGGGGAAGGAAGAAAAACTTGATTTATTTCGGAGGTGACACCACTCTAATTCAAATTTGATTCTATCTACAAAATGGATTACCGATTCTTCCCAATTTTTAGTTTTGAACTGACCTAACTAAAAGCTATAACTTTTATTTGAAACATTTTTTTAAACATTTCTAAATAGCAATTTATGGGTGAAACAGAATGGACGCGCTCTAGACGCGCTCTACACGTCGTGAACTGTCAAGTCAAAAGTAGAGAAAAAAAGAAAACGCGCCCACAATGAGCGTGAGCGTCGTGAGCGTACGTCAGCCAGAACCTAACCTGACCTATATGTTCTGTGTCAGCCAGCGTATGTTCGTTAACGTCAGTTGGTGTTTGAAATAATTCCGAAATGGACGATTTCGAACTATTAATGCTATTTTATGTTAAATCACGGCCGTCTTTACTGAAAGGCCGGAGCATTAAATTTGGCAACATCGCCGACTAAGAAAATAGAAGGCCGACTTATCGGAACATGGCCGTCTTTACGTGTACCGATGTGAAGTTAGCGTCTTTTTCTCAGCGTCCAATTTAGCCCAGGATGCACGAGCGGTCAGTAGCGCACGGAGACGAAATGTATTGGGGACAAATCAATTACGTTGTTGTTGTAGCCATGAAACGTTTACAATTAAACATTTATAGTCTGATTTCGATCAATAAACCACAAATTGATTCAGAGGACTCATTTCAAACGAATATAATGTATTTTCTAAGGGAAACATATGGCCGCAGAACTGGTTGCCTAAGACGTTGTCGGGTTTCAAAATGAAAGAGTTAACTCTAAGTATTCCCCAAAATCTATTTTTTGGACGTTTCGCATATATTCGAAATATTCTATAACAAATGAACTTTCCATACAATAATTAGCAGTTAAAAGGTCGCTCGGAGCGATTATCCTGGGCCGCTAAGGCCTAGCATCCGATTTGTATCTGACGTCCACCGCTCGTTTTTATTTTTTTTCAAACTGTTCCGCGGAATGGATTTTCCTTAAAATTTGGTCACGTGTGTACAATTGAATAGCGAATCGAATGACCATAGTGGGATTAGTCGCTGATAGTCATTCTGGGCCGCTAAGTGCTAGCGTCCGATTTGTATCTGACGTCCACCGCTCGTTTTTATTTTTTTTCAAACTGTTCCGCGGAATGGATTTTCCTTAAATTTTGGTCACGTGTGTACAATTGAATAGCGAATCGAATGACCATAGTGGGATTAGTCGCTGATAGTCATTCTGGACCGCTAAGTGCTAGCGTCCGATTTGTACCTGACGTCCACCGCTCGTTTTTATTTTTTTTCAAACTGTTCCGCGGAATGAATAGGAGAATGTTCTCGGGGAGCTAGATGAATTATGAAGTGTTCTTGACAAACCCCAATACAAAAATAATCTTGATCAAACTGCCGACGTTTCGTTCAGTGTTCTGAACATAATCATGGCGCTGAAACTATGAATATGTTAAGTATTTCTTATACAACCAAAAAAATATCACTTACATGTCATCAAGATCAAATTTGACATGTTTGACATTTCATATTGTATAGATATCAATTGTTTAAAAGGCCATTATAAATAATAAAAACCTATAAAATTGTGAACGCTAAATATTGTCAAAAATGTGTCAAAAGATGATGGATAAAATTTGTATACCTATTTGTTTTGAAAATGTGATAGTTTTCATATGTTCATTTATTTGAATAATTTGTAATATGCTTGGGCAAAGTTATGAAAATCTTGTTGTCTGTTTACAATATTATCAGATGTTTTAATATGTACTGCCTCTTTGAATAATCTTTCAAACCAATTTGATTCACGCTCTAATATCGAAACATTTTCAAAATCGAAGTTGTGATTGTTTTCTATGGCATGTTCCACTAAACCGGAATGTGTTGAATTATTTTTAGTGATACTCAATTGATGTTGTTGTAATCTCTTTTTTATGTATTGTTGTGTTTCTCCAATATATACCTTAGGAGGGTTACAATCAGAACATGTGATCTGATATACTACGCAACTCTGGTTTTTTATAGGTGTTGGGTCATTAATTTTGGAGAAAATGAGATTATTGAAAGAAGACAATGAATACCAAGCTGGATATATGTTTAGGGAGTTCAGGGTTTTGAAAGTGAAATTTTCTGTTGTTGTGGTACGGGAGTCTTATAAAAAGTTTATCTTTTGTTATTTGTGTTGTGTTTTGTGGAGAAGTTAGGATATTGATATTATTATTATTAAGACTGTTTGTTAATTGATCTATTCTTTTATGTATGTTGTGTAATATAAATTGTATGGGATACATGTTCTTAACAAAAGTTTCTATTATGAATTTAATGTTTTGTGTTCTGAAAGATTCGTGAGAGAGTAGAATTGCCCTGTCGACCAAGTTAAAAATGGCGGCTCTTTTGTACCTCGTGGGTTGGAAAGAAAGGAAGTTTAGATATCTTCCGCAAGATGTATTCTTCCTGTACCAATTTGTGATGCAATATCCGTTATTGAACGAGATGCAGATGTCCAGAAATGGTAAGTTGTTATTATTAGGAAGCTCACATGTGAACTGAATCTTCGGATGGAAACTGTTGAATTTTTTAATTATTTCATGAATGTTATTATTGGGTACTAGGAGTAGAGTATCATCCACGTATCTGAAATATAGTGGTAATTCAGGGTTTATACTCTTAAGAATCTTTTCTTCGAGTGCCACCAAAACTAGATTGGCAATAATCGGAGATAGAGGACCACCCATGGGACAACCAAAAATCTGTTTATACATTTTTCCTCTGAATGAGAAAACTGAGGAATCGAAGATGAAATTAATGATTTCAAACAATAGGTCTAGAGTGATAGTGGTAGTCAATTCGTTGAATCTTGAAGATATATAATCTAATGCAACTTCAATGGGAGTGTTAGTATATAAGGATACCACATCTAATGATATGAATGTGTGGTCCATGTAAGGTATGAAATCAAAATTGTTTATTGTGTTGACAAGATCGAACGAATTTTTTAGGTTGCGAGGATTGTCTCCTAGTGGACTCAGAATGTTATAAATGAACCTAGAGAGGTTGTATGTTGGTGATCCACAATTGGATACAACAGGGCGAACTGGATAACCTGCTTTATGAAATTTTATCAAGCCATAAATCTTAGAGATAGTGCCATTATGACATCTGATGTTCCTGTATGTTTTTAGGTCAATGTGATCGTTATCTAAAAGATTTTTGGCTATGACGTTATTTTTCCTTTGAATGTTAGGTATAGGATCTTTGTAAAGTTCTACATATGTATTAGTATCTTGAAGTAGGGATGTAATTTTGTTGTTGTACTCATCCTGGTTGATTAATACAGATGTATTGCCTTTATCTGCTTTTACTAGGATGACATCAGGATTCATTTTTAGAAACTTTTTGCATCTAGAAATGTCAATTGTTAATTTGTTATAAAATATGTTTAATTCTGTGTTGGATATGTTAGTTTTGAAATTGGATAGCATATGTATTAGGCTATTTCTAACTTTGGAGATTTGGTCTAATGATTGAGAGCAGGAATCAAGCTGGTGTAGTGTGTGTTCAAGTGAGGCAATGAATGAGATGATGTAATGTTTTTTCTTTTTTTGATTAAAAGGTATTGTAAATTTTGGACCTAACGCTAAGATGTATTTGACATCGTCTGGTACATTAATATTTGAAAGGTTTACAAACCAGGAAGAACAATTGTTAGAGATCATGGTTTTAAATCTCTTGTACAATGTTGGTTGTTTATCGAGTAATCTATTAAATTTTGAGATGTTATTTCTTTTGATTTTTTGAAATAGGAATTCGTTTTTTTGTTCTTCGAATGTTAAAAATCTATTTAAATCACAGTTATTTAGAAAATTGCTTAGTTTATGAACTATTTTTTGTCTACTATGTTGTTTTATCCTTAAGTCATTTTCAAATTCATTAATTTCATGTGAAAGTGTTTTATATTTTAGGTCAAAAAGAAAGTTTTTTTGTGAACGTATGTGTTGGAATGTGAAATCATTCTAAAAATTTAGAAAAGATGGAAAAACACCATCTGTCTTACATCTTCTGAGAAAAATGATCTTATATTTATATGATGGAAAAAGAGGAAACAGAGGTTTGTCAAGAACACTTCATAATTCATCTAGCTCCCCGAGAACATTCTCCTATTCATTCCGCGGAACAGTTTGAAAAAAAAAATAAAAACGAGCGGTGGACGTCAGATACAAATCGGACGCTAGCACTTAGCGGTCCAGAATGACTATCAGCGACTAATCCCACTATGGTCATTCGATTCGCTATTCAATTGTACACACGTGACCAAAATTTAAGGAAAATCCATTCCGCGGAACAGTTTGAAAAAAAAATAAAAACGAGCGGTGGACGTCAGATACAAATCGGACGCTAGCACTTAGCGGCCCAGAATGACTATCAGCGACTAATCCCACTATGGTCATTCGATTCGCTATTCAATTGTACACACGTGACCAAAATTTAAGGAAAATCCATTCCGCGGAACAGTTTAAAAAAAATAAAAACGAGCGGTGGACGTCAGATACAAATCGGACGCTAGCACTTAGCGGTCCAGAATGACTATCAGCGACTAATCCCACTATGGTCATTCGATTCGCTATTCAATTGTACACACGTGACCAAAATTTAAGGAAAATCCATTCCGCGGAACAGTTTGAAAAAAAATAAAAACGAGCGGTGGACGTCAGATACAAATCGGACGCTAGCACTTAGCGGTCCAGAATGACTATCAGCGACTAATCCCACTATGGTCATTCGATTCGCTATTCAATTGTACACACGTGACCAAAATTTAAGGAAAATCCATTCCGCGGAACAGTTTAAAAAAAAATAAAAACGAGCGGTGGACGTCAGATACAAATCGGACGCTAGCACTTAGCGGTCCAGAATGACTATCAGCGACTAATCCCACTATGGTCATTCGATTCGCTATTCAATTGTACACACGTGACCAAAATTTAAGGAAAATCCATTCCGCGGAACAGTTTGAAAAAAAATAAAAACGAGCGGTGGACGTCAGATATAAATCGGACGCTAGCACTTAGCGGTCCAGAATGACTATCAGCGACTAATCCCACTATGGTCATTCGATTCGCTATTCAATTGTACACACGTGACCAAAATTTAAGGAAAATCCATTCCGCGGAACAGTTTGAAAAAAAATAAAAACGAGCGGTGGACGTCAGATACAAATCGGACGCTAGCACTTAGCGGTCCAGAATGACTATCAGCGACTAATCCCACTATGGTCATTCGATTCGCTATTCAATTGTACACACGTGACCAAAATTTAAGGAAAATCCATTCCGCGGAACAGTTTGAAAAAAAATAAAAACGAGCGGTGGACGTCAGATACAAATCGGATGCTAGGCCTTAGCGGCCCAGGATAATCGCTCCGAGCGACCTTTTAACTGCTAATTATTGTATGGAAAGTTCATTTGTTATAGAATATTTCGAATATATGCGAAACGTCCAAAAAATAGATTTTGGGGAATACTTAGAGTTAACTGTTTCATTTTGAAACCCGACAACGTCTTAGGCAACCAGTTCTGCGGCCATATGTTTCCCTTAGAAAATACATTATAATCGTTTGAAATGAGTCCTCTGAATCAATTTGTGGTTTATTGATCGAAATCAGACTATAAATGTTTAATTGTAAACGTTTCATGGCTACAACAACAACGTAATTGATTTGTCCCCAATACATTTCGTCTCCGTGCGCTACTGACCGCTCGTGCATCCTCGGCTAAATTGGACGCTGAGAAAAAGACGCTAACTTCACATCGGTTTTACGTGTTTACATTCGAATAATTTAAATGCAGATGATATAAGATTATAGCGTTAATCTTAGTTAAAGTGGTTTTAAACTATTTCGACGACGATTTAGAAGAATCTGGCTTACCGACAGAAGAAAGCCTCATCCAGGATGTGAAAAATAAGGAGAAGACAAATAAGGAAAGTGGTGACAGTGGTGATGAAGAAATTGTACAAAAACCATCTAAGCTACAAGTGTTCAATGCTTTTTCAACATTAAGAACAGCCTTTCAGTTTAAAACGTTCCGGAAAATGTGTTTGTTCAATTATAGGGGCTTGGTTAGGCCCTTAGGAAAAAATATTTATTTCACATACAAAGACATTTTTATTGAAATTAATTAGCATATTGTAAATTATTCACATTTATAAATCATGTTTATCCAATTTATAAAATATTATGTACAGTTTTTTTGGAATAATTTCTTATTTTGGTTTGTACATCACACGACAAAGTTTTTTCATATACCTAAATCTTCAAGCCGCTATAATTGAACAAACACATTTTCTGGAACGTCTTCAAACTGAAAGGCTGTTCTTATTGTTGAAAATGCATTGAACACTTGTAGCTTAGATGGTTTTTGTATAATTTCTTTATCACCACTGTCACCACTTTCCTCGTTTGTCTTCTCCTTATAACCATTAAAAATGGGGGAATTTCCATATAGCGAGACCTTTATATAACGAGCAAATTTTGCAGCACCTTCATTCTCGTTATATAGAGGTTCGACTGTATAGACATTCGTTTTACAAAAAAAAAATGTAAGAAATTCTGTACTGTATCGAAAGTCTTAAAAATTGGGTTTTACTTACATTTTATTAGTACGCAGAGCATACAAAAATAAAATTAATTTATATAGGTATGTAAAGTATGTATTTAGTAACAGTCACTATAGAAAATACAGTCCAAAACACACTTAATTTAAAGAAAAAACACTTCTTCACTCAACATTAAATGTTGTAAATATAACCTTCTTCTTCTTCTTCTTCTCCTTTATGGGTTTAGACAACGAGGTCAATACCCAGAGCCGATAGCTTCCAATGAAAGCTACCCTTTCGTGATGTATAAACTTTTTAGTGATCCAAGTTTTTTAGGAAACTTTGTTATTCTCGTATCTTCCAGTGTTCGCTAACTGTGAGGATAAATTAGTGTTTATGATAAAAATATATGGAAACTACTGGAGCACAACTGGCTCCTAGTCAGGTGATTATGCACAGTGAATAGGTACAAGAACCTTCTTTCCTGACCCTGTAACAATATGTTAAAATCAAATTTTTACATTATAAATTCTAGTATGTTTATATAGCTCCCGATAGATGTCCACCCTGCTTTCCCTTAAAATGGTAATTATAGAAAAAGGCAACTGTAGTATACTTTTTGCCAAGGTTTTATATAGTATTTCTGCATTGTTTATCGGACACTCCAGTAGAATGTGCGTTAAGGTTCCAACAGAACCACATTCACAATAAGGGTCTTCCTTGACCCCTATACGAAAGAGATTAAAAGGACTCATTGTATGTCCAGAGAGAATTCGATTCAGCACAGTAGCCATATTCCTATTAATTTTTGGAAATGAGAGATACCAGGGATTGTCAGGGAACTCATCCCATATCTTTCCCAAAAAAGTGTCTGATTGGATATTCTTACATTTCCAGTTCACCCGAAATTCCTGCATAATAGAGCGTTTGATGTATGGAATTAGGTCTATGGCCGATGGTGAATAAACCTCAGGGTGATTAAGGTTACGGCCAATTTTGGCCAGGGTATCAGCCCTCTCATTACCAGAAAATCCCCTATGCCCTGGAACCCAGACAATTTTGACAGAATAGCCCATGTTATGTATCTGATTTAAAATAACTCTTCTAATTTCAAATGTTACATTTGAGTCGTGTTTCTTACATTTAATTGGATTTTTAATCTTCCATATAGCACTCTGCGAATCTGATAGGATTATATAATTTTTCAAATGATTTTCAACAGCCAGCTGACTGGCTCTTAAAATTGCCACAAGCTCTGCTGAGCATATTTGAAATAGGTTATGTAATTTAGCACTAAAATTTATGTTCAACTCAGGGATAGTGATGCCGATCCCAACTTTACCTGTTGAACTCTCCTTTGATGCATCCGAGAAAATAAGAGTATGACTGGGGTATTTACTTTTAAAATATTGAATAAATTCCGCCTGATTAAGGATTTTTAATTTATCGTAGTCCGGAATTATACATGGAATTTTTCTTTGGGAGCACTGTAGATCATATATGAAAATAGGTAGAGTGGGAAGGGCATTATAGGTGGGATAAAAGTTTATAAATTTAATGAATAATTCTTCCAATAGGGTTGCACCCACTAGATTTCCCTTAATATGATTTTCTTCAAGAACTTTCTTGATAGGTGCTGACTCTATAAATAAGGACTTAATAATGAATCTTGCGGTAAGCAGCCTCCTACGGGTCAGCAAATCCGTTATTCCCCCTAAGGCCTGGAGTGAGTGAATGGGAGTAGATTTAATACACCCCGTTATAATTCTTAAAGCTTTATTTTGAATAGTTTCCAATTTTGTGAACAATGATAAGTTGTGAACATCAAACAGCATACACCCATAATCGAGCTGAGACCTTATGATAGCTTTATACAGTGTGGATAAAACCTGGGGATCTGCTCCCCATGAAATTCCACTTACTGCCCTAAGCAAGTTGATTCGTTTCTGACATTTATTTTCGAGCTGTTTAAAATGAGCATTCCATTTTAAATTAAATGAGAGGTTGATACCCAAGTATATAAATTCTTTGGTTTCCTCAATAGGTTCATTATTTATTGTGAGTCTAGGGTAGGGTTTTCTATTACTCCCCTTCCTGAAGACCATAAATTTAGTCTTTTCAGTTGATATATTAAAATTTAACTCAATGAGTTTATTGTGGAAATTTTGAAGGTGGCTGTTCATTTCAGCAAATAGGAGATCAAGGCATGACCCTTGTATCATTAAAGTTATGTCATCAGCATACTGTATCATCTCAATTTTACTGTTTGGTGTAGGGTGGAGGGACAAAGTGTATACATTAAAAAGAATAGGGCTTAGGGGAGAGCCCTGCGGCAATCCTCTCACTGATTTCATTGGGCCCATTAGACTTTCCATTGAAGAACTTTTTATATACAGAAGCTTTTCGTCAAACAGCCTGTAAATAGCATTTGATAGATCTGGGGGAATTCCTAAACTGATCATTTTATCATACAATATGTCTAGTTTAACCTGATCATAAGCCGATTTTATATCAATGAATACTACCAGCGTATACAATTTGGACTGGAGTCCAAATTTTATTTTTTGATATAAATAAGTTATGACATCATTACATCCTCTCCCTTTTCTAAAACCTATTTGTAGATCTGGGAGTAAATTTCTATTTTCTATATTCCATTCTAGTCTATGTTTAATTAACATCTGATATATTTTTGATAAACAGGAGGAAAGTGAAATGGGTCTATAATTCTTAGGCTCCAGCATGCTTTTAAGGGGTTTTAACAATGGGAGAATTATATTGGTTTTCCATTCATCCGGCAATCTTTCACCCTTGTACACTTTGTTATACATTTTTAACATACACTTCCGAGCAATCAAGGGGAGGTGTCTTATCATAGAATATGTGGCCTGATCAATCCCTGTAGCAGTGTCTTTTACCTTAGACATTACGCAGAAATCCAAATCATATAAATGAAACTCCCTAATTATATTTGTTTGTACTAAACGAGTTTTTTTGGTCTCCCCATTGTTACCTGCAAGCAAATGTAGAATTTGTTCTGCCACATGAGCCGGAGGTAGCTTTTTCCCACTTCTTATTGCTAACCCAAAGGAGAATTGTTTAATAGTTTTCCAAATAAATGACATAGGGGTTTCCCTATTAAGTGCGTCACAAAATTCATGAAATTTAACCCTTTTTTTCTTTTTGAATTCACGCCTAATTGTTGCTTGAACTCTTTTAATCTCAATATAATTATCCAACGTGGGGCTGTAAAAATATTTATGCAGTGAATTTTTCCTTTCCTTAACTAGAGCTTTGCAATCCTCATCCCACCAGGGAATAGATTTACTACTCTTGCCAGTATTCTTTTTAAATAATGGAACAGCATAATCCCTAGCCTTTTTCATTGCTCTTGTTAAACTATTAGGGTCATCCATCAAGTTATTTTTTAACTCATTTTCAACAATATTACCGTACATATCCCAGTTAGCTTTTTTAAAATTGTATCTCTTATTTGAGGAAGAACCCAGATCCTTGGGACTCACAGCGTGAAGCGTACATAATGTAGGTAGATGGTCACTCACCTTATAGTCAAGAACTTCGTGACTACATTTAAGTGCAATGTTTTTCGAACAGAGTGATAGATCAAGAACCGAATTTTGTAACGGGAATGAAATTCTCGTCGAAGTTCCTTCATTCAGAATTACTAAATCAAATTGATCAAGCGATGCAGCAATAACCCTGCCATTATTATTAATTTTATATGAACCCCACATCCCATGATGCGCGTTCATGTCACCCATTATGATCATAGGGGGAGGAATGGAACCCAGGATCAGATCCCAACTCTTGCTATCTAAATTTACCTGTGGTGAATTATAAATGTTTATTAAATTTATTTTATATGATTCTATATAAATTCCAAGTAATTGAGTATAAGGCGATAAGAGATATGTGGAGATTTTAATAGGATAGTGTCTAATAGAGTTTTTGATGAGGGTCGCTACTCCACCAAACCCATCATGTCTATCGAGCCTATAGGAAGTATATGATTTTAAAAATAGATTATCCTCAGCCTTTAGGTGAGTTTCATTAAGACATATAATGTCAGGATTATAAGATAATACAATTTCTTTAAGGAAAAGATGATTAAATTTCAGACCATTAATATTCCATTGTAGTATTTTCATCGCACTCATAATCTGAGTCGAGGAAACTTCTAATAGCAGATATAAGTTCTTTGGGAATATTACAATTGATACACATATTAATAAGGGAATTTTGATCGGGGATGCCACTCCCCCTCCGATGATACCTGGGGGAGCCTGACTCAATGGTTCCATCCATGTCGCTAGGTTGACTACCCCTTGTAACGGTCACGTTTCTGTAACCACTATTCTCCGAGATGTTTTCTGTTATGTCCACATTCATGGATTTTCTTTTTTTGGTATCGCCTACATATGAGGCTTCTGCATATGACTTAGGGCCAGGGGATAAAGTAAACATAGTTTTTCTCTGATCTATAGGTACTAATACCTCTTCTGACTTAGATTTTAGTTTAGGGAATTCTTGGGAGTAGGATACAGTATTCAAGCTGTTCCTATTTGCAAATCTCGGATTAGGGAACAATTCATTCGCTTCAAAAAACGTTTTATTTTCCACTGCCATAACATACCTTATATTTTTTTGTCTCAAATACTCGGGGCAGGACTTGTTGGTAGTATAATGTTCATTACTATTGCAAAACATACAAAATTTTTCACACTCACCTTCGTGTGGAATTTTCGTGCAGGTAGAACATATTTGTTTTCCTCTGCATTGGGCTTTCATATGCCCAAATTTAAGGCAATTTGAACACTGGATAACTGGACTTATATATGGAAAAGTTCTGTAGGGACCTAACCCATGGATTTTGACTTCTTTGGGTATATAAATTCCTGAGATCGTACACACAATAGATGTAGTTGGAATGTATTTAACTTCCCTAGATTTCCTATCCCTGGTAGTGAGACGCCTGACCCCTAGGATTTTAATGTTACTTTTTCCCTCTATCGTAATGCCATTTATTAATTCCTCCTCGGTTTCAGCAGGGTCAACTTGTCTAATTAAAAATTTACAAGTTACTCTATTGGAGGGAATATAGGCTGTATATCCTAATTTATTTAGTCCCTCATGTTTTGTGAGGCTATTAGCGGAATTATAGTTCGAGAACTTAACGCAAATTCTATTTTTACCCTTCCGTTCAAGTTGTACCACATTGTCTAGTTTGAGTTTCTGAATATTTTTCGCAATACTTAACGCACAATAATTTCCCAGATTATGTCCATCATTACTACTAATAAATACTTCATATGGACTTCTATCAGTTCTACTATATAAATGTTTTATTTGTTCAGTCTTATTATTGAGAGATTCATTAAGATTTTGTTTTAGTGATAATACTTCAGTATTAGTTTTTCCCTGATCAGGATTAAGTATCAGTTTAGGTTGTTTTATAGGACTTGAACCAAGAGGGGGACCAGGTCCCCCTCCCGAAATGTTCATCTTTTAACCTTATGAAGGTAGAGTTAAGGTAAAATTCAAAAAATATATTATTAGATGAGTAAAGAATATTCAATAGTGCAATAATCAGCTGACCTTCCACCAAAATGATGTGGGATGGGATAAATAACTGCAGTGAATTGGAATTCTTCTAATTTCGCCCGAGCTTCACGATGCCTGGATTCCTGGAACGAGAATGAAATATAACCTTAAATTCACACAATCGGCCTTCGCCGCAGCGTTGCCAAATATCAATGTTCCGGCCTTTCAGTAAAGACGGCCATGGTTAAATGGATCAGTCGGGATCTATGGTCGGGATCAATGCGGATGTCACGTTAAAAGAAAAGTTGTCTCACACAGAACACAAAACATCCAATTCTGGCGTTGAGCGCGTAAAAGTAAAAAGTTGACCAACTTTCGGCGTATTGTTCACGTCAAGCGCGTTCATTCTGTGCAGTTTCATAAAAACGTCACTTGCTCTATCTGATTAGACAGTTCACGACGTGTAGAGCGCGTCCATTCTGTTTCACCCATTACTCATGAAAATTTTTAATTTCTTAATTTTTTTTTTTACTTTCTCATATGAGACATCCATATATGGGTCATTCTCCGACACTTCCGGACTAAAAAATAGAAATTTTTTTGATAGTGGCAATGCTTAGGGTAACTATTGAATAATTTAATCCCAAATTTTGGAGGTGTAAAAAAATTCCAGGCTCCAGCTACGGGGAATTGAAGGAGCGGAAAATCAGATTTTAGCGAAAACACGGATAAAAAGGATTCCTGTAGCTCTCTTCCGCTGCCTCCTAGGGAAAAAAGTTATTGGAGTTTTTTGTTGGTAAAAACACGTACTTTAAGAAGGAATTTTCTTGGTATGGCTAAAATACACAAATTTTTTTAGGCCTATCTGAAAACTCGATTTCTGGAATTTTTGCCGAGAACCCAAACGAAAAAAATCCGAAAAAATCGCAGAGGTTCCTTTCATCAAGTAGAAAAAGCCCTGGAATTCCTGGAGTGGCAAAAAATTTCCTGTTCGAGAGCGACCCTAAAAACTGGTGACTTCACTTATGAGTTTGGAAAAAAGCCTTAGCCTTAAATTTCAATGTTGCTGGCGCTCGCCAGACAACAAGGAAGGATTCAGACTGACAAGAGACATGACCACTACGATCAAGAGTCGTGTAGAAGTGTTGATAGAAGGTAAGGACGACTTGCCTAGTAAAGGTGGCTTCCCACGGCCCGTGTTTTTGCAGGTCGGGCCGCGCCAGCTCGCGCCAACGTGCCGTGGGAAGATGGACGCCTGAGGTGGCGCGAGGAGGCGCGACGAATCCGCGGCGAGTCGGTAACTTCAAAGGCGCGAAGCAGAGCTGCGCGTTCATACCTCTGCAGACCTGTGGTTTACTGTTGGAGTAGACAGACATCGTCATCGTTTTTGCGACTTTGCAAGTTGCTTTTGGTGGTTGGACAAACGAAATTATTTACGAATTTATTAATTTCTATGAAAATGAACCCGCGTTATGGAATACAAAAAGTGAGAGTCATAAAAACCGAAACGATCAGCACGATTCGTGGAGTCGTATCCAAGATAAATTAAAAGGCAGTATTGGTGACATTACGATTAAGGAATTAAAAAAGAAAAGAGACAATTTGACACCAGATACATGTAAATAGGTTGAGTTCCTGATTGGTTTTGAAAAGGCAGCCTCGGGCACAAACGCGCCGTGGGAAGAGTTCCGCCTGAAACCGTCCCGATATACGCGCCGCCCGTTTTTCCTAGCGTAGCGCGGCCCGGCCTGCAAAAACACGGGCCGTGGGAAGCCACCTTAACACAGACAATTCATTGAATGAATTGTCTGTGCTGGTAAGAATCGGGTGACGTACACCGTTCTTGTAAGGGATAATGGGGCCTATCCGCCTATGGAGAACTCCTCGACGTCTGCAGAAGACTCAATAGGGTCTCGGCATACCACTTGAAGATCGACTTGAAGATCGTAAGAGCGGGCCTGGAAAGCCCGCTGATAATCCGTAAGTGCCTGGAATACCTCAACGCCGACGATATGAACAGCGACAGCGTGTCTATCTCATATTGCTCGTGGGGCGAGGAGCGGAAGAGGCAGAATAAGGAACCGAATCCGGCGATCATCGTGTCTGGCGAGGGGAAGACGTACGCAGACATCGCGAGTGAGCTGCGGGCCAAAATCCCTGACGTGAACGTCACGTGTGGTATCCGGAGTTTTCGGGAAACGAGGACAGGACAAGCACTTATGATGATGATGATGATGATAGAGAATCTCATACTTATTACCATAGAGCTATCGCTGAACCAGCATTAAATCTTAAGGACTTCATCAAGAAAGCGACGCTTATTGTAATATAGATTGTAGTTAACAGAACGAATCTCTGAAATCTGGCACTGTGAACATTCGATTGGAGTTTGAGACTGCGGAAAATGTAGCCCCAAACACTACTGCCTCTTGTATTATATTTCATGATAGATTAGTGACATAGTCCCCTCAAACTGGTGTTGTAAATATGTTTTAATTATTATATTTTAGAGAATAGTTTGTTGTTGTAATTAAACAAAAAAGATAAAAATGTTTATATGTTTAATATATATTTATATATTTTTTTATATGTATTTCGTTTATGTTAAAAGTTTAATATAATTTTTAAAATATATTTTTTTTAAAAGAATTTTGTTTATTTATTATGCTCCCCCACTACCTCCGAACCAGACGAGCCACGACCGTTTTTGGCTCGTTTCGTAGATGGAAATTCGTCGACGCGGCGCCACTCCACGTCAATTTGTATTTGTAAAACAAGTTGAACCATTCTATCACCTTTTTTCACGGTGATATCACCATCAGCCACGAAAAAGAATGATAGCGTGCCGGTGAAGTGGGCGTCGATGAAACCGGGCCTAACCGAACCCACTATATTCTTTGAAGTCCTGCCAGATATGATGCTGCAGTAGCCCGATGGAATACAGATTTTCTCTTGCAACAGAATCCTTATATGAGTATACCCTTTTTACAATGGTAGTCCCTATCAACACGCAGATCGTATCCAGCTTCTTCCTTGTACGTCTTCTTGGGTACCTGCTCAGCTCGCACCAGCAGAGATCCTTGTTGTTGTTGTTTTTTTTTGTTGTTGTTGTTCATCGGCGGTGATGGTGCTGGTGGTGGTGGCGGTGGTGGTCGTGTCTTCAACACCTCCCTCCCAACTAAGTTCTAATACGCTTATCTCCTGCCCCAGTGCGAGTTTCAAAAAATTGAACTCCAAATAATCCATATACTCATAACTTAAATGTGCCGGCGAACATATTTTCATGATTGCTGGAATGTCTATAAATTTTAAATTTGGTAAATGTTCCTTTAGGACAAAGTCCCGAATTTATTGAATACAATGAGTTGCCCCATGATATATTGATAAGATATATCTTATCAATGATCAATCATCCAGACCATCAGACCATTGTATCTAGCGTGCATGGCATCTACAATTTCGTCTATGTGTTTAAATTTTTTAATCAATTATTGCATAAAAATTCCATATGAAAACGGCAAATTTAACTTTGAATTAAACAGATACGAATTGAACTGCATATAAATCTTAACAAAATAATAAAACAATTACATAATGTATATGTAAAAATGTGTTTCTTCGCACGGCTAAAAAAGGGTTTATAATTATTTCTACCGGATTTGTTACGGTTCTATCTTTCGAAACTCGCAAAAGTCTATTAAAACAAAAAAACAAAATAATTGTTACTAATATCTAAAAACAAATTCAAAATAAATTAAAACCTACCTTCTTTTTCGGCTTGATTCGGCGAATAACCCATCGATGCTTGATGCATTGATCGCCATTTTTATTGTTAGTTGGATGGTCGGTCGGTGTTTTTTTTGTTGTCGTTGAACAAACCTCACACCTCGCACACAATCTGAGCGAGAACGATGGTGAATGTGTTGATGGTAACATTACCCGCTCTTTGCTTATTATATACCTACTGCTCGTTTTCCATTAAAAAATGCAAAACAGGGAACGCCGTTGTTTATTACAGATGCATGCAATTGTAGGAACGAACGCACCCATTTTTTTAATCATATGTTTCGCAGGAAAACACGACGATACAAACAACTCATTTACATTTAGTCGATTAGATCATAAATGCATTTGCATTTAAAAAAGAAATACGGCATACATTATGGTTTGGTTATGTCACGATTGAATTGACACAATTTTTAGCTGCGGTGAAAACAACACATTTTCATTAGTCGATTGTATCGAGGTCACATTTGCATTAAAAAACATCATGTGTACTCAATTAATATGTAGGATGATTTCAATTGCGGGAATGCATGCACCTCTTCTTAATTAGATGTTTCGCGGGAAAAATATCACATTAATAATAACTCATTTCCATTTAATTGATCAAATCACAGATGCATTATCGAGGGCGCATTTACATAAAAAAACACCACCACGTGTAGTTAATTATATAGGGTGATTTAATATGCCTCTGAGTATAGTATGAGCAATATCCTCAAGATTCCATAATGCGGGTTTTGCGTAGTGAACGTTGTTCTACATAGTGTAATGCGAGAAGTAAACAAAGCGACACATGTTTACTACTTCAAAAGAATTACTGCGACGCTTAAAAGGACAGCTGCATGAATTCTCCGGGATTGTTGTTTACGGAAAGTAAATTGGTGACCTTATGAATATTTCCTGCGTAGGCGTTCTAGAAGGTACGAGAACCATCTCGATCATGGTTCGGGTGTATATATAAGGGGGCTTGTGATCGAGGGAGTTAGTTAGAAGTAAAGAAGCAGACGTGAACGCGACATACGATCCGAATGCGGAGCAGTACAAATAAATTAAATAGTGTCTAGTCTAGTGTACAAGTAGTTAAGTGTGTTAAATAAATTAGTGTTCAATTAATGTAAATAAATTATAAAATAAACGTTACATTGGTGTCAGAAGAGCGGATCATGGAGAAGTTACGCGAATTAAAAGTGGCCGAGTTAAAAAAAGAACTCGAGGAACGAGAATTGGAAACAGGAGGGAAGAAGACCGAACTCCAGGACCGACTCTCGGCATTTTTGAAAGAAAATGGCCAGGACCCGGAAGTTTTCGAGTTCGAAGACGATGACATCACGAAGCAAATCGCCGCCCAGAAGGAAGATATTACCTCCCAAATCGCCGCCCAGAGGGAAGACATCACTGCTCAAATCGTTGCCCAGAGGGAAGAAATTGCCGCCCAGAGGGAAGAAAGCGCCGCCCAGAGGGAAGACATCACTGCTCAAATCGCCGCCCAGAGGGAAGATATCACTGCTCAAATCGCTGCCCAGAGGGAAGAAAGCGCCGCCCAGAGTGAAGACATCACTGCTCAAATCGCCGCCCAGAGGGAAGACATCACTGCTCAAATCGCTGCCCAGAGGGAAGACATCACTGCTCAAATCGCTGCCCAGAGGGAAGAAATCGCCGCCCAGGGGAAGAAATCGCCGCCCAGAGGGAAGATATTTCTGCTCAAATCGCCGCCCAGAGGGAAGTGATAACCGACCAGATTGAGGCTCAGCGTAAGGAGATTGAAGAGAAGATCAAGCAGTTGGAAGAACGACTAGAACAAGTCAGTAGCGGCGAGGGGAAAGAAGACGAAATTGAACAGAAGACGAAGCAGTTGGAAGAACGACTAAAGCGAGTCAGTAGCGGCGAGACGAAGGAAGAAATAAAGGCGGTCGTTCAACAGAACTCGATATCCACCAATCGAGTGACGCCCCCAACGTTCGATGGACAAATTCCGTGGGCCAGCTACAAGAAGCAGTTTGAGGCAGCAGCGGAGGCTAATGCTTGGTCCCCTCACGAGAAAGCTGTTTCCCTTACGGTAGCCTTACGTGGAGAGGCGTTGGAAGTTCTTCAGACGCTATCCACCGAGGAAGCCGGGAATTACAAGGAGCTGCTGAGGCGACTGGAAATGCGGTTCGGCCAAACACATCTGGAGCAAGTTCATCAATCCCAGATGTCCAATCGCCGTCAGAGATCGAACGAGACCCTGCAGGAGTTCGAAGCCGACGTAGCCAGACTAGTGAGGTTGGCGTATCCCACGGCACCGGAACAGATGATGGAGTGCCTCGCAGTGCAGACGTTCGTGAGCGGGCTGCGGGACCAGGAACTGCAGAGGGCCCTGAGACTAGCTCGACCGAAAACATTAATGGACGCGCTCGCCATCGCACTGGACCATGATGCAGCCATGGAAGCCTCCCGCGGTCACGGCCGTGTTCGAGCGGTTACAGAGGAAGTAGACACTGAAAAGCTCGTGGAAAGGGTCCTACAGCAGATCATGGAGGTGCTGTCGGCGAAGAAGAAGGTAGTTCGCTGTTGGAACTGTGGCGAAGTGGGCCATGTGAAGAGTTCTTGCAAGCGGCCTAGAACAGCGGCGCCGGCAAAGGCCCAGGAAAACTAATGCGGGTCGATCAGAAAGGGGGAACGTAGACCCGTAGCAGTGGAAAACCCCGGGCCAGTATAGCCTCGTTTTCCCACCAATTGGGGAGCGCGTACGTCGATGGCACTATCGACGGGAGATCCCACGCCATGCTTGTGGACACGGGAGCTACGAAGACGATCGTACGCTCGGAAGTTGTGAGGGACCGTAGGAAGATAAAGCCAAGTAGGTGGCAATTGAGAACTGCCACTGGGGAGAAGGCAGTAATACACGGTGAAGCGACGGTTAGCATGACGTTGGGACGAGTAAAGTCAGACGACGTGAAGGACTGGTGCAAGAAATGTACTACATGCTTTGCAAGTAATGGGCCACAAAGACGACCGAAAGTTCCCATGAGAAAATATAACGTCGGAAGCCCCTTCGAAAGGATCGCTATTGATATAGCAGGACCCTTCCCTGAGACCGAAAAGGGGAATAAATACATCCTGGTCGTAATGGACTATTTTACGAAGTGGGTAGAAGCGTACGCTCTCCCTAATCAGGAGGCAGAGACAGTGGCTGATGTGCTCGTGAAGGAGCTGATCTGCCGGTTTGGAGTACCCATGGAATTACACTCGGATCAAGGAAGAAACTTTGAGAGTGGCCTATTCCGGAGGATATGTGAGAAGTTTGGGGTACGAAAAACAAGAACCACTGCCCTTCACCCTCAGTCTGACGGTATGGTAGAACTGATGAATCGCACGCTCAACCGCTATCTGGCGAAAATGGTCTCGTCACTTCAACGAGACTGGGACGAACACGTGCCGTTCTTCCTGATGGCCTACCGCTCGGCCGTTCATGAGTCGACAGGACAAACTCCAGCCAAAGTCCTGTTCGGGCGAGAACTTAAACTGCCCTGTGATCTAATCTTTGGCGCTAGACCGGACGAGGACGTTTCGGGGGAAGATTACGTCTACCGGATGCGGCAAAGGATGAACGAGATTCACTATCAAGTCCGATACCAACTAAATATCGCCAGTGATCGCATTAAAGAGCGTTACGACATCAACGCTAAAGAGGGTGGCTACCAAATAGGAGATCGAGTTTGGCTGTACAACCCACAGAAGAAACGTGGTTTGTCCCCTAAGTTACAGACCAATTGGGAAGGTCCCTATGTTGTGAAGAAACGAATCAATGACGTGGTCTACCGGGTAAGTAAACTACCAAACGGCAAGCCGAGAGTGGTGCACTTCAATCGGTTGGCACCTTATGAGGGGTCGCACGATGAGGCGGAGGTTCCCCGGGTAAGAAACACGTTGGCGCAGGAGAACGAACTTTCGTTCGGAGAATTTATGAGCGCCTACGGGGGTACCGGAAAAGCACGGTATGTGGTAACCTGTGAAAAACAACAGGATTTGTTCAGCGTACCTGAAGAATATTCGTTGGCCCATTGTGTGTCCACCGACCTGGTAATATCATGAGGTATCGCCACGGTTTTCAACAAGAAGTACGGGCGCTTGGAACAACTCAGAGCGCAACTCCCGGAAATTGGCAAGGTTCTGGAACTACGTGACAACGTAAGACACATCTTTTATCTGGTTACGAAGGAGATCGGGTCCCTTAAACCATGTTATCACGATGTATGGCGAACCTTGCATAGGCTACGAGACCGACTGCTGGAGCTCGACATCAGGAAGCTAGCTGTCCCCAAGTTAGGTGCTGGACG
Organism: Cryptocephalus moraei; assembly: GCA_946251905.1. NCBI lineage: Eukaryota > Metazoa > Arthropoda > Insecta > Coleoptera > Chrysomelidae > Cryptocephalus > Cryptocephalus moraei. The sequence continues at coordinate 34,256,146 of OX276458.1, forward strand.
AGATCAGCTGGACTGGAGGGTTGTCCGGAATATGCTGGAAGTAGTGTTGAAGAATACCGGAGTGGAAGTTTTAGTCTGCTGTTTTGGGCCTGCACCATGTCGACTGGGGAAGACGGTCCCCTGTTATTTTGACGCCACGTCTCGCTGTAAGCGGTGGGCTAACTGCAGGTTCCTGCATGGGCATACCAGGGATACGTTCCGAGACGAAACGTCTCTAAGGCGGGGGCAGTGTAATGCGAGAAGTAAACAAAGCGACACATGTTTACTACTTCAAAAGAATTACTGCGACGCTTAAAAGGACAGCTGCATGAATTCTCCGGGATTGTTGTTTACGGAAAGTAAATTGGTGACCTTATGAACATTTCCTGCGTAGGCGTTCTAGAAGGTACGAGAAGCATTTGGATCATGGTTGGGGGGTATATATAAGGGGGCTTGTGATCGAGGGAGTTAGTTAGAAGTAGAGAAGCAGACGTGAACGCGACATACGATCCGAAAGCGGAGCAGTACAAATAAATTATGTAGTGTCTAGTCTAGTGTACAAGTAGTTACGTGTGTTAAATAAATCAGTGTTCAATTAATGTAAATAAATTATAAAATAAACGTTACAATAGATTAATGTTCCGTGTAGCGTTCTCGTTCAGTCATGTTACCGATAGATCGCGCATATATTGTGATCAAGGTAAAGTCACTAAATGTGGAAAGTACCGCAATTCAATGTCCCAACGTGTTAGAGAGAGAAGTACATTTTCGGACACAATATGGCGGATTACAGCTACAATCTGCATGTTTCATGCCTATTGTTGTGTTTTGTGGATTGTGGGTTATGTGTCATAGTGTGTCATATTTGTTTATTTTATTGTATATAGTTGTAAATTAATTTTTATGTACATTTTTCTCTCGAAATTTCGTTTTTACTTTTTGGGAATAAAAATGCCAAGTTGTTGTTTAATCTTTTAAAACGAGCAAATTTTTCTTTTCTATTTTGAATTTCGCGCGGCGCGGCGCGGACACAACATGGCCGCCCATTGCGGTACTTTCCTCATTTAGTGACTTTAGATCAAGGGGATTTCGTAAGTTAAATTTCCGTTTTTAATTTTAAAAACACTTTCTATTTTTATCTATTTGCTTATTTGTTTGGTTACGTCTTTCTATTATTTTTATTATTTGTTTATAGATTTGATGTACCTAAAGGAGACAAAGGTTGTAGGAGATACCGGCCATCCTCATACGTCTAAGTTATACCCCCAAGAACACCACGTTACTGCAAAAATTTGGAAACCTGCCTGTCGATTTCCGCCACAGACCATTAATATAACTAGACCCGTTTGTTTACAAAATAATGTATTGCCAAGATCTTAGCACATTCTAAGCGGTTTTTTTGCGCTGTTGCATGAATGCAGATGACGAATTCTCGCTTACGATTTGCGTATACATCCAGCCTACTTCGTCTACGGTTGGTCAGTTGTAAGTCAATCTAAAATAATATAGACTTTTGTTATGAGTGGCAACATCGCGTCTTAGTCTTTCACGTGATAGAATTCGTTATGAACGCGGTTTGTGTGTGTATTTTGATATAAATAGAAAACATTTAACAATGGCAAGATATGCAATGTTTATAGCGATGCAGGGAAAGCCTCGGGATTGTCTTTTCATAGGTAAATAAAGAAATTTATTAATGAAATTTATTGAGGATATGTATCACCTCAGTGGCGTTCTATCAGTGTTATTATTTTAGGTTTCCAGCAGATCCAATTAAAAAAAATATTTGGATTTCTGTTTTGGGACTTAGCGAAAATGATAACAACAAAATCACAAAATCGTCCTATATTTGCTCAAAACATTTCAATAAAGATGATTTTGTGTCTAAAATAGGTGCAACCGACAATGCTAGATATTTAAAGAGAGATGCCATTACCGATGCATCAAGTTTTTGAACCTAAAAGTACTACAAGGTAATTAATTTCTACCCAGTAACTGTGTTTAATAGAAATGTCAAATTTATGAATTTGTCAAAATTCGAAGCGAGACATTTTTTTTAAATTAAATTTCAATCTTTCTAATGTAAATTTCAACAAAAATATTATGCTGGTTACTGTGAGAAACAATTATTTCTTAAGATATGAGAAAAAATATTAATTTTACTAACCATTATTCGTTGCCATTATTAACCATTTTATTGAACACTAAACAAATTTGCGGAGTTATATCTCAGAAGCTAATGAACAAAATACTAAAATAGCAACTTATTATGTATAAAAAGAAGCGTCTTTCCGAGTACTTTCCGGCTATGTGTTCAGAATTTCACTTAACAAAAAATTCGCCGAGATAATCTAGTTGTTTATAAGCAAAAAAAAACACGAAACCAACTTTAAACAATGACTGTGGCCGTTCTAATAAATATTTTTTAATTCTGACAAAAGCACATGAAAGCTTGTTCCCTCTTATATATGCCCAGCCAGTTTTATTAAAATCGAATCTTGAAAAAAAAATTAACAATTTTGAAAATTTTCAATATTTTTAGATTTTTCTGGATTGCAAAATTATTGTGCAAAATCTAATAAACCGATCGAAACGAAATTTACAGGATTCTTTTGTCATAACTTCAAGATTTTCTACCTGTGGGACGAAAGTCCTAACTGCATTTTAAAGTGCCTAAAATATTAAATTAAAAAACCACTTTTTTGGGCCGATTTTTTTTGTTTATTACTATTTGGCAAAACCGCTAATAAATTTTTTAATTTCTAACCTATGCCATTTTATGTAAAAAGCGGTTCTGCATTTCTCTCTTCAACTTTCTTCTAAATTTAATACTTATAAAGTTAGAAGCAAAACAAGTCGGGAAAAAATTTTTTTAATTATTTTTTTTAATTGTTGCATTTTAAACAATGTTCCCGACCTCTGCGCTTTGGAGGATAAGTCAATCCTTATTCTAGACATTATTCCCGAGGTATTCATGTAAAAACATTGCGGTTACCTGGGTCGTGGACTATGTCCTTCTATACTTTATTTGTCACTTATTTCGCATTTCGCACCTTTGTTACCTAGCATGTAAAAGTCTTCATTGCCCGTTGATCTAAATAAATAAATAAATTATTTTCTTAATTTTGTTTCCCTTTTGCCCCTTATTATTTCAGATTATTATCCACTATGGATAGCTATTTTGTACGCTGTCAAAATTCGTCAACGGCGGCCATATTTCCTTCCCCCTTTACACCGCGCTATCGGCTATGTTGGCATGTAAACAAACATCAGTTTCTAATGGGAACACCGGGTCTAGTTATATGAATGGTCTGTGATTTCCGCACATTGAAATTGGAGTTGCTGGAGTTCGAGAAGGTGATGAAAGAATTTCATTTTATTTTATCATCGACATCAACAGATGACGAGGAGGAGAAACTGACAACTAGAAAGAAACACTAAGAACCTGAAGCCAATCGTTGAGGAATTGGTGGAGTTGGATGATTAATTGTAATTTTTTCTTAACTATTAAATAAAAAATAGAAGACAACAACCGCTTTAACAAACACACAGCCAGAGTTTACGCTGAGATTTCTACAAATAAAGAAAATGTCAACCATTGAGGACTGCTCGACTACCAAGGTGAAGAAGATGGAATCGTTATGTAAGTTGACTAAAACAACAACTGATTTTATAAAGTGGATTAAATTCCTAAATCAAAGTATTTTTATATTAAAAAAACATTTAAAGCGTTCAAATACCATAGACATACGTTCATATGGAAAAATTGAATCAAATTTAGCAATATTTAAATATTATTTAAAAAAACTTCAAACTTTATCTAAAGTAAAATTTAGGAATTGTGCGCGCTCGTGTAAACAAAATTTAACTCGGATTGATACTGAGTGTTGTTTTAATAGCAGAACTAAAACGGGTATTATAGTTAATTATAAAATTATAGCTCCGGGAGTTTTCTTTGATAAAGCTTATAGAAGCTTTGTAAAGCAAATAAATTCTAGTTTACGGGAGTCTATATTGAAAGTAACTGTTATTTTTATTGCAAATTTCATCAAACTTCAAAATGGAGAAACGGATATCAAGCATTTTTTAACCAAAAACTAAGTGAATGATTTTAATACAAATATTAAAAATTGGTATTCTGAACATGTTAAATTCGAATATAGGAAAAGAAGTCCCCGGAAAAATACTACCGGAAAAAAAGTATAAGAAAATTATAAACTAATTACTAAACACCAGTCTTCGTAACATGATCATAGACGCGCTCGGTGAGGTCAGGCGCATAAAGCTAGGCCAGAAAAATAAATCTAGGACGTTAAACTAATTTGCCATTTAACCAATGTAAACTGAAGATGTATAAAAACTTGTGAATTTTGGACAATAAACCAGTATACTTTGTATGCTCAAAACGAAGGGGTGTTGTAGTCTTGATTCAAGTCAACCCTAATCGTAAACCGATCTGTGAGACTGCATTTCGGGAGACCTAACTTCACCCTAACCAACTAGCTCTCACGTTACGCCCTGAGACTTTCACCGGAGATTACGTTACGCCCTGCCGCCCAGCTACGAGAACGTCAAGCTACACGAAACTCTAGCTGCAAGAACTTCAACCAGGATCTGCACGTCACGCCCTCAGATCCACCCCGGAGAGTACGTTACGCCCTCTATCCATTCTACAAGAACCTCAACCTGGACCTATACGATACGCCCTCAAGTCCACACCGGAGATCACGTCACTCCCGATCGGCCCGATCTCCAAACTACGAGACCGTCTACAGCCTACAAACTGAAGAGAAGAGAACTTGAACACGGACTTGCACGATACGCCCTCAGTGGTCCACATCGGAAATCATGTCACGCCCTGATCTCCAAACCACGAGACCGTCTACAGCCTTACAACCTGGAGACAAGATTCATCTCCCGCCACCCACAAGCTACGAGAGATTCCATACAGTCCATTCTATCGAGATCACTTCACAACTTCGTTTACTTGTTGATGACATTTATACCAAGATTTTAACAATGACATTCAATTATTCGACACAACTGATTATCCACCAAATAACATCTATGGTATTCCACAAAAAAAATAAAAAAGTAATTGGGATTATGAAGGATGAAAATAGTGGCATTATAATGAATGAATTTATTTGTTTACGGTCTAAAATGTATACTTTTAAACTATTAGGTGAAGATGTCTCGACAAAGGTAAAAGGTGTGAAAAGATCTGCCTTAAAAAGTATAGATTTTAGTGACTAGTATGAATGTTTATTTAATGTGGCCATTATCGAACGAAATCCAAATTTAATTAGATTAGAAAAACACATTGCATACTCAGTCGCTCAAAGAAAAATCGCGCTTTCTCCATTTGATGATACACGCAAAGTAACTCTTATAGAATAGATACCATACCGTAGGGATATAATCCACTTTGAAAATATGTTTCGTTTTCTATCATCCGTAGTATCGTTTTTATTTTCTTCGCACCACCCAACAGAGCAAAAAATGTATATCCTGTGTGATGTACTTTCCTCGGGATGCAGTGTCGTCGGCGGCACGACGACTCTGTTGAAAAGTTACGTTATACTTTGTCCAGTCCCAACTGGAACAGCAAAAAAAACACTTAATGGCTTTTTAAGTGGTGAAAAGCCATGCCGCCCGGTCCTCCATGGGCGTATCATTACGGATAATAACTCTAACAATGAATTCACTTCCAAGTCGCATAAACAAATGGCACACACATTCACACGCCACTGCTTTCTGCAGAAGAAGAGATCACAAGGAAAGCTCACGTGGCCGCTGTGTTATGGTCCACTTTTATAGTCCAGTGGACCATCCAACATCCGTAGTTTGGCGTACTTCCTCGTACACGATTTCTGTACTGTTTTGATTTCTGTACACTGATCGACTGTACACCTGCACCTTAGAAGAAGATGAAGACACAAGCCGTCGTCGTAAAAAAAAATTGCTGTCCAATGGACCCTCTAGTTCTTTATCTGTACATATCCATACATTCACATTATATGATTTCACTTGGGCAACTGAACACCTGCATTTTAAAAATACCAGGGCGTTTCTGAATAAGCAAAAAGATAAGTCCCATGGTTTTGCATAGAGACAACGGGCTCTTTTCGAATGTCCTCGGTAAATTCATTTGTTGAGTGTTCCAGTTGCTACTGGTTAAAGTATACCTGCGCTTTGACGGAGTTGACGGAGCTCGGAGTTTTAGTTACGGAACGGTTTGCTCGAGCGCCAGATTTTTAAGGGTTTACTCCCTAAAGCCACGGGTGAGTTTATACTCAGGAGAATGCCAGGACGTCCGTGAAAATAAAACACACAATTCGGGACAAATACAGATGATCTATATTACAAATGAATCTATGAATCATGTTTACAGATGAGAAATCAACGGTAATTATGTACAAATAATGGTAATCTCCGGGAAGGCGGAGAGTGTCGGCGACAATACATCGGCGATGTATTTTCTTCACGTTAACAAACAATCCATCTCATTCATCTTTATCCGGAGCAAAATTCGGAATGAATCTAATCTGTCATAATATATTGTTTTTATTAAACAAACGGTCGGTTCCCAAGCTCCATACAGGGACGGCACGTCATCGCCTAGACCACACAGCCATCCTGCGGTGACGCTCGCCTCTCGTCCCGAGTATACCATCTATTGTCCTGAAAACAATATCAACTTATGTAAAAAATATTTGTGTTTTGTGTAAGGACTAACTTTTACCCGTAAGGACTAACTTTTGCCCGTAAGGACTAACTTTTGAACGTAAAGACTTACTTTATCGACGTTGAAAGCCAAATGGCTGTATGAACTACACTTTCGTATGGTCGGCGGGATCTGCCTGTAAATCTATCTTCTTTTACTCGATATCTGTCATTCGGAAGGACTTCAGTTATTCTGAAGGGTCCACGAAACTTTGGTAACAGTTTCTTATTTTCGTCGTCAGCAGGAAAAGACGTAATTTTTGTTAAAACTAAATCGCCAATTTGAAACATTTTTGGTGTTCCTCGACGCTGATTAAACTTGACATTTTGTTTGATACGATTCTCTTCCAGTCTGTTAGTGACTTCTGCCCTAATCTTTGTTACGTCTACTAGAGTGTCTTCGTCACTCGTACTATTCCTGTCCCCTTCTGCACGTAACTGGTAACCAAAGAAGATTTTGGCGGGTTGATTTTGTGAGTGATGCGGTGTTTTGTACTGTTAATGCCTTGTTATACCTTTGAAACTGTCGTGTCCCAGTTACTCCTGTCTAAACTTGCTCCTGATGCTGCCAGCACGTCTAAGACTGTTTTATTTCTTCTTTCGCATTGCCCGTTTCCTCGAGGTAATCCCGTAGCAGTTACAAATAGTTTAATGCCGCTATTCTCTGCAAATCCTTTGAAACTTTTCAAGGTAAATGCAGCTCCTGTATCTGTAACTAACCTGCTCGGACTCCCTACGATTGTACACAATTCGTCCAACTTCTCAATCACATATTTTGCCGAAGTATCAGACACTGCCTTTAAGTGAACAAATTTTGAAAATTCGTCCACTATCACCAGGAGATATTTATTACCACCGTCAGGTTTAACAAATGGATCTAAATGGTCTAAATGTAATGTATGGTTTGGTCTAGCGTACTTGGGTAAAGAGTGTAAATAACCCGGTTTCTTACTACCATGTTCTTTATGGTATAGACAAGACAAACACGAATTGATATATTTGGTCACAAACCGCCGCATCATAGGAAACCAATATTTTTGTTTGATCCGTTCCAATGTCTTATCAACAGCGAAGTGACCTATATCATTATGATTTGCCCGGACTATTTGCCATCTACAATTTTTAGGTACTAACCACCTTCGTCCAAAAGGTGTTAGCTTATATATTTTGTTTCCTCTTAGATCATAATTGTTGAATATATCTTTGTTATTTACGATATCGCCGCTAAGTAAAACGTCTCTTATTTTTACAATATTTTCATCTTGTTTTTGCGCCTCGCGTAAATAGTCATTTTCACCTATTAACAAAACTTATTGATTACTTTTTGTAGTTTGAAAATTTCTACTCAGGGCATCTACGTGCTGCATCTGAGTTCCACTTTTATGTTGTATTTGAAACGAAAAATCTTGCAGGAAAAGGATCCAGCGGGCAATTCGCAGACCAATGGTTTGCTTATTTATAGCATTTTTAACAGCATTACAATCTGTTATGATGGTAAACTCATAGCCAGTATAATACCGGAAACGATCCAGAGTTTTAACAATTGCAAGTAACTCGAGCTCAAAAGAATGATAATTTTTTTCTGCTTCAATCGTTTGCTTACTAAAAAATGCAATAGGTTTCTCTGTATCGTTTACTTTCTGAACCAAAATTCCTGCAAACCCGTCTCGACTCGCATCAGTGTATACAATAGTTGCCAGTTTTGGATTGAATATTGACAAAATAGGTTTGGCACAAATCTTTTGTTTTAGTTCGTCAACAATTTTTGTGTGAGTTTCTGTCCACTTCCAACATGTTTGCTTTTTTAAGAGGTTGGTTAGTGAATTCGTTATGCGAGCAAAATTTTCAATAAATTTCCGAAAGTAGCTCACCAAACCCAAAAAATGTCGAAGGTGATGTTGATTTATGGGTAAAGGAAAATTTCGCACCGCTTCCGTTTTAGCTTCTAAGGGACTGACCGCATTTAGTGAAATACCGAACCCCAAATATCTTTTCTATTAGAAAAGATGACTTATTTAGTTTCAACGTTAGACCATATTCGTGAACTATTTTCAGGACTTTGTTCAACATTTCCAAACCGTTCTCTATTGTTTTGGAAGGTATAAGAATGTCATATAAGTATGGTATTACATGAAATTTTCGAAGAAGTGTAAAAATTTCTTGAAATGCTCTCAGGGCGTTACATAATCCGAAAGGAACGCAAAGGTATTCGTATTGCCCCTCGGGTATAATAAACCCTGGTATATGGAACAGATTTTGGATCCATTGGGATCTGGTGATATCCCGACGCTAAATCCAGATTAGTGAAATATTTATAATCGCATAAGTTATCTAATAGTATTAATATTTATATTATTTCTTTTAAGAGTTATTTTATTAAGAGAACGGAAATCTAGTACTAGTCTTTTGCTACCGTCTGTTTTTCTTACTAAAAGGGCTCGACTAGCTTATGGCAAGTTACTTTCACGGACAATTCAGGCGTGTAAGAACGCTTGTTGTTTTTCTTGTTCCCTTTGGGCATCTTGCACCAACCGTCAAAACACTTTCATCACAGTTCAACCACTTCTGATGTCGTCTTTATGGCCGTAGGTATAGAGGCACGGATATTTTTGTTAAAGAGATGTATTTTCTTCACGTTAACAAACAATCCTTCTTTATCCGGAGCAAAGTCGGAATGAATCTAATGTGTCATCATACATTATTTTTATTAAATAAACGGTCGGTTCTCAAGCTCCATACGGGGACGGCACGTCATCGCCTAGACCACACTTGTAAGAAATTATGGATAATCTTCAACTAAACGTTGTTCAAAACAGCCCCCACTGAATTCTATCACGTCACTGTCAAGATAGTATATACAAAGTTCATAAAAACTGTCTACAACGAATCCTTTGGCTCAGCCATTTCTCACAGAGTGTTCCCGGTAGGGGGCACTTCGTTACACCTGTCTGTACATAAATAAATCATATTGTTCAAAATTTTTGTTTTTTTCTTCCATTCATCTCCCTCACCGCCCCTCTGAAAAAAAAGGAAAGAAGACACTTGACTTCGTGGAGATTTGACGAGTCGTATGTGTTTGTTTGGTTTATAACGTACATCGAAGTCTCTAGTAGGTTCATTCTCCATAGCTATGGAGGTGAAAGAGGCGCCTCCCATGCAAGAGTTCACGGATCGAAGCACGCCGAAGTAAGATTTTTTTTCCTGCCAAAAGGGCACTAGACTAATAACTAATAAACTAATAGGGGTGAGTCCCCGCTGGCGCGACCCAGCCTCCCATGCGAAAGTTCACGGATCGAAGCAGGCCGAAATAGTGATGCCACACTCTCCACTCTCTCCCCAGTCTTATCTACGTCAGTCTAGGGTAAACCAGATTAACACACCCCCTTGGGGCATAGGTCAAATCATAAGAGGAATGCCAAAAGCGGTGAATCTGGCACAACTCAGCCATACGCCACACCCTCCTCATCGAGCGCGCTTCTTGTAAACCCCACCCCCTGCAAGAAGTAATTAGCATTGTCGATCATTTCTTCACCCCCAAGAATAGCGCTGTCGATGGAAACCCCCAAGGTCACTCTTAAAGATCAAGAAGTAATTAGTCTTGTCGATCACATCTTGAAAACTAATTAGGTCCTCTTCTTCGTCGTGGCACAACTGATGACTGGCCAGTTCGTGATCGCCCTGGAGGACAGGACAAAGTGTCACAGAATGTGTCAACTTATACTACTTACGACTGCTATTCGTTAGGTGATGAAGGTATGGTACTTACTTGATATTCCTGTTGTCTTTCGTCTGAGGATGACTACTAATTCTAAACCTGTCGCAGCACATCGTTACAATTAGTTGGCAAAACTTTGTGTTTTCTTCGTGTGTTTTATATGGCCATCTTTGAGACCCTTGATAACCTTCTTTCTTTAACACTTCACATTTTTATAGCTATTTTAATACTATCAGATCTCTTTTAAACCCAATGAACGTCGGATGACGAGATTAACGTAACTTTAACGGAGCTTTCCCAAAAATGAATACAATTTACTAAACTTCTAAATTAACATTAAACAATAACAAAAACTAGTACAGGGCAGGACACTCCCGACTGACCTCCGATGTCGGTGCCGCACGGTCGTGCTTTGTTAAATAATTCGCTGACGCTAACAAATACAATTATTAAGTCTTTTATGGTTCTATTTTTCCCTTAGTTGGCATTTCTTAGCCCTGCGGTTGATAATGCATATTATAAAGTATATATTATTACTACTCTTAAGAAGGGCGTAACTTTAAAATAAAAGTATGAGATAAAAATACGACTGTATTCTGAATCGATCGGCAAAAAGAATGAATCGTCTATCTTGTGAATCCCCGAGCTTCGAGCGTGCGCATCTCTCAGCGGCCGAGGTTAGCCAGGACCGTCTCCCCGCGTACTCGTAGTCCGGGTTGACAGGGTCGTATTCAGGATACTCTCACATTCGGCCTTCCTGAGGGAGGCACGTCTCGGGCCGATTCTCCAAACCCTGTAAACAAGAAAAGTACCCCGGCAGTATTTAAATAAGATCTAATGTTCAATTAGTTGAACTGTGCGACGTTTACTCGACAGGAGTATAAACTGAAGCGTACTAACTCTACAGGACTCGACTGAAGCCAACTCAACAGGACTCGACTGGAGCCATACTCAACAGGACTCTACTGGAATTGACTCGACAGGACTCTACTGGAGTCATACGCTCAACAGCAACTCAACCGGAGTATACCTGTTAAATTTTGAAGTAACATCTAAACACAAAATATATTGTGGCAGTTATATACAATTGTTACAATCAACAACACTAATCTTTCAATTATTCTAATAATCAGAGATGTCTAGCGTGTCTAGTACTGCTCAGCTCAGAGGTTACACTCAAGGTCATAACATGTCTGGCATTACTCAGCTCAGAGGCTACACCTCAAACTGTCTTCTTTCATAATTTTGAAAGCATAAAGGTGAAATGTATTGAAATCTAATAAATAAAATTTGAACTGTAGCCAAAAAACTCAATCGAAATCATCTGACAATAGTTAGGGCTCTATTTACTTTAACAGCCAAAATTAAAGTGGCAATTTGATCAGATTAAAACGGTAAAGAATAACTTACTCTCAGTTTGGTGTCTGAGATCGATAAGCTTTCATCTTATCGCTCGCAAATACTCCTCTAATTCGCCTTCGATCTTTGGATAATGCTTCAACACGGTAGCGATCGTTGGGTAACAGTGATCAGTGATCTGAACTGGTCCTACATACTTCTGAACTAACTTCCCACTGGTCAGACACTTTACCATAGGGGTCCTCTCCACCATCACCATATCTCCCTTTTCAAACTTCAAAGCCTCCAGACGATTACGATCATATCTCTTCTTCATGGCACATGCCGTCTTAGTGATATTCCCCAAAGCCTCAACCCGAACCGTGTCAAGCGCTTGTAATCTGTCTTCACTCGATTCCGGATCGCGTAACGGAATATCGTACCGTAACTTAGATCGATAACCAAACAATAGTTCACTAGGGGCTTTACCCGTACTCGCACAAATTGTCATATTAATACCTCGCTAAACTTCCGAGATTTTGTCCTCCCACAACACATAATCAGTCCCAATAGCCGTACTTAGAGCGTCCAAAATGGTACGATTAAATCGTTCCACTTGACTGTTACTCCTCGGACAAGCGACAGCGTTAAGAACATGTTTAATTTTTTCCTCCTTGCAAAAAGCAGCCATTTCCTTGCTGATAAAGCCTTTTCCCCTATCAGTGATGATTCTGGTAGGATGTCCAAAGAACTTGATTAATAATTTTAGACATTTGATTACAGGTTTATTACCAGTATCCGGAACAGCTTCGATCCATGTAAACTTTGTAAAGGCATCAACTACAACTAATACATGAACATTGTCGTTTGAAGTTCTGCAAAACGGTTCTAAGTGATCAAGATGTAAATTATGAAAAGGCTCTTTTATTTTTGGGATTGGATGTAAATATCCGCGTCGCCTTCCTGTAGGTCTCTTCGTACACAAACATGGTATACAAGCACTAACGTACTTCTTGACGAATTCTTTCATATTTGCGAACCAATATTTTAGGGATATTAGATCTCCGCTGACGCTAACAAGGGATATTACTTCCAAAGTCTTATTCAGTCCTGGGTGTCCATTGTCATCGTGATACTGTTTCACTATCTTCCAACGAGCATCTTTGGGGATAAGAAATCTGGTTTCACCTTTAACTTTGCGACAAATCTTATCATCTACTATCATATAGAAATCATCAGCAGTACCTTCAGCAATTTGACGCCTTAACTTCTGACAATCTTCGTCTGGTAGTTGCACACATTGTAACCAGTCAGTTTCCCTAATTAAATTCACATTGATTGGTCTACGGCTGAGGGCATCCACATGTTTCATCTGGGTCCCTGGTCGATACACAACATCAAAGTCGTATTCTTGAAGTTCCAGATACCATCTTCCTATTCTTGAACTCAAATCTTTCTTGGTCCATGTTAGACGTAGAGCATTGGAATCAGTAATAACAGTGAATTTCTTGCCGATCAAGTAATTACGGAATTTTCTAATACTAATAACTACAGCGAGAGTTTCCAGTTCGTAACTGTGATATCTTGATTCACACTCAGACGTTTGTTGGCTCATATAGGCTACCGGTTTCCATTCGTTACCTGTCTGTTTTTGTAATAAGGTGGCACCAAATCCAACTTTACTCGCGTCAGTATGTAGCTGTATCTCCAAGGTCGGATCGTATAATGCAAGGACGGGATCACTCGTTAGTACATCTTTGATCTTTTTGAAGGCTTCCTCTTCAGATTCACCCCAACTCCATGCAATGTTTGCCTTAGTCAATCTTGTTAAAGGTTTAGTTTTCACGGTAAAGTTTTCTATAAATTTACGAAAATAGGACGCTAAGCCCAAAAATTGTCTAACTTGGTGAACATTTATCGGTCTGGGAAAGTTTTGTACGGCACTAATCTTTGCATTTGATGGTCGTATCTCATTATTGTGAATTATATATCCCAAATATTCGACTTCGGACTGTAAAAATGAACATTTCGATTTGTTTAAAGTAAGTCCTGCCTTTCCCAATCTCTGAAGAACACTTTCTAACCTTTCTAAACCTATTTCTGGGCCTTGTGATATGATAAGGATATCATCCAAATACGCTAAAGCATACGTAAAGCGAAGGTCTCCTAAAATTTTGTTTATTGCTCTCTGGAACACGCTTGGTGCATTCGTTAGACCAAATGGAATGCGCTTATATTGGTAATGTCCATCTGGTGTGATGAAAGCAGTGTACGGTCGACTACTCTCGGCAACTTTAAGTTGGTGATATCCAGCAGTGAGGTCTAAAGTTGTGAAACAATCGTTACCAGCTAACCTTTCCAGTTGGTCTTCAATCCTAGGCAGTGGATACTTGTCTCGTTCAGTAATCGCATTTAGTTTACGGTAATCAACACACATCCTAACACCACCTGTCTTCTCTTTGACCAGTAGAATAGGACTAGCACAAGATGAAACGGTTGGTTCGATTATATCATTTGCTAAAAGGTCGTTTATAATTTCGCGTACAATTTCCCTTTCATGATAGGACAGAGGGTAAGGACGGTAACATATTGGTTTGTCGTCAATTAATTTTATTTCCATTTCTACACTAGTGTGCCCTAGTGCGGACATGTTTGTCGAAAAGCAATTCTGATACTTTTCTAATAACATGGAGAGTCGTTCGTCTGTAGAACTTCCCCAGACATTAGATTCTGTTGATTTGGATAATGAAATTTTATTGTTTAACAATCCTCGGGCAATACATTCATCTCCTTTATATTTAACGGTATTTTTGCCTATGTTAAGAACTGTAAGAATTCCTTTTTTATTTCGAATCTCGAGCGTTTTTCGAGGGATAATGATAATTGATCCATTACGAAACTGTTCAGACGCGTTAATCATCAGGTCTGCGTGATTTAATTTGGAGCTTACTCGAATCTTGTTTATTCCCGGTAAGAGTGATACACTTTCGTTAACGGTCACTGCATATTTAAGCTGTTCTGTAGAAGCTATGGTTAATTGTCAGATATCATTATTATTATGAAACGTTAAACGATTTCCGGACATTATTGCTAAAATGTCCGACTGCTCAGTAAAAGGTTGGCCTATCAGTAAGTCGATGTTTTGAGCTTCGTTGTTAACGACTAGAATCGGTACGGTCCTTTCAACTTCATCGATTTTGATACGCGCAGAAGTCTGTCCTAAAGAGTTAACGGTAGCGCCTCCATATTCCATCATCATTGATTGTTTACTGGTGTCGACGGGTAACGCTAGAGCCATTGCTTTATTTAAAGTCATTATATTACATGCGCTGCCGAAATCTACATAGGCCGGAACTACCTCACCATTGACTTTAACCTCCATATGATATTTTTTTATCAGTATTGGAGATCACATTTATTTTTGATGAAAGATCGGATTTTCTTTTAAACATTTTTCCTTGACATGTCCCTCTTTGTTACAATAATAACAGATAATCTTTTTCTCGGGTCTATTTAGTCCATACGTCTTCCCAGATTTGCCGTGGTCGTTAAATTGACGTCTTTTAATATAATTGTCATTGAAGTGTTTACGTGGAGCCTGTTGCCTTTGGCTGGGTGCTTCATTCACATAGTCAGATTCAGAGAGAAATTCTAATAATTTTTCCGGCGTATTGCACCTAGCAGCTTGTGCACTAGCTTTCAGTAAGTTGTTATTAATTGTTGAAATGATGACATCAGCAATCACTTCGTCCGTAAGGTTGCAGTGTCTGCCTACTCGTAATTTTTCATAGTAAAATTCAACAATGTTTTGATTGGAGCGTCTTTCAGTGTTAACAAAATCTTTTAATTTCGTCGCGATGCCCTTGAATGGCGGAAATGCGCGTTTTAATTGTTGCTCCCATTCAAGCCAAGTTGTAGGTGTTTCAGTTAGGCATTCGTACCAGGATTTCGCATTTCCTGATAATCGTGCAATTGCCCCGAAGATTTTTGCTCGATCATCCCAATTATACATGTTACTAACAGAGTTTACTTTGTCTAACCACTGTATAGCAGTAAGGCCATCCATTGAGCCATCAAAAATGGGAATCAACTCCAATCTACCAGCAAATCTTGAATTTCCCTGCTCACACGAAGAGTAAACCTGTTCCGGTTCAAGATATTCGTCACGACGTGGCAACGGCGCGGACGACGATACATGCGTATGCGTACCGATCGGCGTCGACGAGGAGCCGACGGTCTGTAAATCCCCGGTCTCCGGTGATTCCCTTGAATTTACCGTAAGGTCACGCCTACGCACCAAATTTTCCAAAAGTTCAAGTCTTTTTTGAAGTAAACGCGAATTCGAGGAAGGACTCGATTCCCTAACGCGTTTACGACGACGTCGCGAACGGGACCTTGATTTGTAACATTCACTCATTGTCTCGGTTCGTTACACAGTACAAAGGGCAGTCAAAAATGTACAGCGAATAGACAGATTAGAGCTGGTATCGTTATACGAAAATAATGTTTTTGAGGCTTGGGTACTCACCACAGAGTTATAAGAATAACAGAGATGATTATTTACATTTTTCGTGTAGCCAATAATGAATGTTTAAAGATGGCTGAAACTGGGGATAAACAATAATGTTGCCAGTGTTACACATAATATAGTTTTTTATGGAAAATGAGATCTATGTGCACAGTGTGAGGAGGAGACATACCTGTTTCTTACATACAGTGCTATTCCATCGATACACACATGTTAATTGTGAAAATAAATTAGGTATATTTTGTTTTATAAAACTCCTAAAATACATGTAGACGAATACAGATCGTTAGATCGAATATATTCGAAAATAAAACCGGCAACGTGGTTTTTACCTCGCAATCCGTCTTGGGACCCAAGGTCAATTTTACTATGATTTCACATTCGGTGTTAGGTTTTAGGCATTTTTAGGTGTTTCTTCTGGTTTGCTCGTGTAGTTTGCTACGGATACTATTTGCTTACTTCCCGCCTTTATAAAAACAGTTAATAGAAATGGTTAAAATCTGTAAAGTTAGCGGAAAACAGGATTATAAGAATCCTAACCTATCTTCTACCGTAGTGAAATTTGGTTATATTTATCCCCATTTTTATCCCCACTCCTACCTCACGTCTTTCCCCACTATATGTTTACATCCCGCGTCGCTCCATATCAATGTTGGCGACAAGAAAATGCGTATTTATGAATGGTTTGTCAGCTCTGTGTATCTTATAACTCTGTGGTACTCACCAATTTAATGTCCAAGACGTTCAAGAACGGCCTCTCAGCGCCGCGATGCCTCGTCTCGTGGTCCGTTGTACGTAAGTGCAGGTTCACCTTCCCCACGTACACACGCACGCACAAAACTATTTGTTTGCCCTACAAAGGCACCCGAATCCCGCTTCTGATTTATTAAGAAGGGCGTAACTTTAAAATAAAAGTATGAGATAAAAATACGACTGTATTCTGAATCGATCGGCAAAAAGAATGAATCGTCTATCTTGTGAATCCCCGAGCTTCGAGCGTGCGCATCTCCCAGCGGCCGAGGTTAGCCAGGACCGTCTCCCCGCGTACTCGTAGTCTGGGTTGACAGGGTCGTATTCAGGATACTCTCACACTACATGTATATTAATATACAATCTAGGAATAAAATTGGTAATAATAATTAAATGGTTGGGTCACATATGAACACTTGGCCTAAGCTTAGCAATACACGAAGTACAGTAATGGAATCTGAGCTGAAAAATTAGGCATCGGAGGCCAAGAAGTATACGAAGCAACATCTGGTGTAGTATGCAGTAGCTGTTTCATTACAATCACTCACCGTACAATTTTATTTTCATTTTTCTAGTGAACAAATTGAAACGGTCACATTTTTCTTAATCGACAATAATTGTTGTATTTGGTATGGTATTTATGGTATGTATGTTATTTGGTATTTTCTATTGTTGTATTTGGTTCAACCCTAGATGTATTTGCCAAGTGGGTCGACGAGATAGTTTTTTTGTCTCCAGGCGAAGTTTCAAGTCAGTGCAAGTCAAATACGTGCAACTCACTAATAATTCGCTAATAAAACGTATGGATGAAATTTGAACCTCGACCATAAAAGCATCGCCCTGTATCGTTCAGGTATGTACATCGTGTACTGTCAAATTTTGCGATGGCAAATAAGGTGACTGACGGCGGCGGAGCCACCATCAGCGACCTGAGGCCGCTGAAAGCAATCATTGTCGGCCCTCCGGCATCAGGAAAGACGACCCTCTCGGAGTGGTTGTGCCGCCGGTATGGCGCCCACCACGTCTCCGTCCGAAAGATGGTCGAGGAAACACTGGATGAGCTGCGTGGGAATGTCGATCGCGAACTTCAGGCAAAGAAGCGCCCCAAGGAGAATAGAGCATACACCGACGACGAGACGGGAGAGGAGGAGGGCGAAAGCGACGAGGACCAACAGCCGCGCTCCGAGGAGGACGAGGAAGATGTCATCGGAGACGTTGAGTTATGGCAGGAGCAGATCAGAGACATAACGACCACGCTGGCGAAGTGCGAGGATGGACGGCTGCCCGATGAGTACGTCATAAGGATGATGAGGTCGTTCCTCGCGAAGGATATATGCCAGACTCGGGGATATGTTCTCGACGGTTTTCCGGAAACGATACAACAGGTAAGGCACGGGCCTGGTAGAAAAACCGCGGTTAAAGACTGGTGTAAGGTGTAACGTACTTTCCTAAGGAAGCAGCGTCGTCGGCGGCATGACGACTCTGGTGGAAGGTTAAGTCACTTGTTTTAATTGGCGCTTAGTACGGAGTTCGGAAATTAGGAAAAACGGTTTAAAAGTCGGTTTACACCGGGCACCAGATTTTTAAGGGTTTACTCCCTAAAGCCACGGGTGAGTTTAAACTCAGGAGGATGCCAGGGCGTCCATGAAAATAAAACACACAGTACAGGGAAAAATGCGGATTATCTATATTACACCTATGATTGTATTTCCAAATGATACAGACACCAATGAAAATTAATGAAAAGAAACATATGGACAACCTTCTGTCATGGCTTGGCAACGGTATAGACTCGGCAATTTCGGATTTTGGTGAGAAACCGGCAACGTTGCACCTCGCGTTCAAGCGGATCGTTCGAAGCACAGGTGTTTGGGCAAAAACGGTTTAGAACCTTCTCGTATACTCCCCATAGTTCCGGACGGAACCCGATTGTTCTTTTAATAATGTTTACGTAGGAAATGTTCAGAAGGTCTTAAATTACTTTCCGTAAACAACAATCCGGGAGAATTCATGGAGCTGTCTTTTAAGCGTCGTAGTAATTCCTTTGAAGTAGCCGCTTCGCTCGGATCGAGTAAACAGGTCTCGCGTTGTGTACTTCTCGCATTACAATAGTTAAGTTATGTGGGCGGACGAAAGTGTATGCGCCCGCGAAAGCCAACAACTGGGCGCCAAGGGATAAGGCAGTGGCCATGACGGTCGCTCTCCGGAGAAACGCCCTTGACCTGCTGCAGACTGTTCCAGAAGGGGAGCTGGACAACTTCGAACTACTCGTCCAGAGGCTGGAGAGGCGATACGGGCACGCACATCTGAGGCAGCTCTACCAATCCCGACTGAAGAACCGACGACAGAAGCAGGGAAAGAGCCTTCAGGAGTTCGAAACCGACATCGCGAAGCTAGTCAGATTCGCCTACCCGAAAGCGGCGGAGTCCATGACGGAGCGTCTCGCGGTTTCGGCCTTCATCGGCGGCATTTGAGGGATGTGGAGATGCAGCGGGCGGTACGGCTGTCCATCCCAAGAGCACACTGGAAGCCCTCTCGATGGCCCTAGAATACGAGGCTG
Organism: Cryptocephalus moraei; assembly: GCA_946251905.1. Taxonomy (NCBI): domain Eukaryota; kingdom Metazoa; phylum Arthropoda; class Insecta; order Coleoptera; family Chrysomelidae; genus Cryptocephalus; species Cryptocephalus moraei. The sequence goes on from OX276458.1 coordinate 34,275,742, forward strand.
CGACGGAGGCGTCGAGGAGCTGTGCCCGCGTTCGGACGGTGGTCGGGGACGACGTATGCGTGGAAGCCGAATGGAAGGACAAGCTGGAGCAGGTTGTCAACGCCCTCAAGGGTCTGCTGAAGCGAGGCAAACAGAAACCAGCGAAGTGCTGCACGTGTGGAGAAGTTGGCCTTCTCCGAAGAGACTGCAAGCGCCCCAGGGTTGAGAAATCCAAACTGGTCGACTCCCAGGGAGCAGCTCCGACCCGGTACCCGTCCCAAGACCCCCTCATCACGATAGCTACCCTGAGAGGTGAAGGTATCAGCCTGTACGTGGATGGCGAAATTAACGGGAGGAAGCACACCCTCCTGATAGACACCGGGGCATCCAAGACGATCCTGAAGCCAGGCCTGCTGAACAAGCGAGGGAAGGGAGTGATGGAGTCCAAGTGGAGGTTGACGTACGGGCGAAGCTGCCGCCGTCCACGGAGAAGTCGACGTCGAGATCAAGATTGGCACTGCACGATTCTGCCACACCGAGTCCTGATAGCCGACATAGAAGAGGACGCCATCTTGGGCTTGGGAATGGACATCATGAAGACCCACGGTTTCGCACTCAAATTGAAACGACAAGTAATGCAGGTCGGCCCAAAGGAAATTTTTCTGCACAACAAGGGTGAGACGGTCCATCAGATAAAGCTGACGGAAGACACGATCCTGCCGAGTAGGAGCGAATCGATAGTGTTGACCCGACTTCAAGGCGTCACCAGAAAAGGAAATCCTGCCGTAGTGAAACTTTAGAACCAGGACGTGGAGGTGGGCCGAGGCGTTCTAGTATAGGGAAGACCTGGGTGAGGCTGGGTGACGAAATTCCAGTCCGGCTCATTAACATCAATGATTACCCAGTTACCATCCGCAAGGGGACCAAAGTGGGAACCTGCTCACCAGTGACGTCACTGATTCACCAAGTGACGGGGAGCGCTGACTGCCAAGTCGCGAAAGTGGAGGAAGCTCTAGTGAATGGCTGCGATTCTCTCGCTGGAGCCGAGAAGAAGAGGCTCATTGAGCTATTCCGTAGATACCGATCGATTTTTGTGTCTGACAAGGGACCTTCTTGGGAGAACGAGTATTTGTTAGACACAAGATCGATACGGGGGGCTAGAGACCAATCCGTCAGTCAGTAAGGAGGCTGCCGCAGGCGAAGCGGGAGGTAGCAGAGAAGATCATCCACGACATATAGAAAGAGGGAGTCATCGAGCCATCTAGCAGTCCTTGGGCATCTCCTGTAGTCCTGGTAAAGAAGAAGGATGGAGACATCAGATTCTGTGTAGATTATCGTCTACTGAATAACGTGACGAAGAAAGACAGCTACCTTCTTCCTGGAATAGACGACACCCTGGATACGCTGGTTGGATCGAAGCTGTTTTCCACCCTGGACCTGAAGGGTGGCTACTGGCAGGTGGAAATGGACCATGCGGACAAGGAGAAGACGGCTTTCACAGTAGGATCTGAACTATGGCAATTCTCCGTAATTCCATTCGGGTTGTGTAATGCGCCTGCTACTTTCGAGAGGCTCATGGAGAACATACTCAGAGGGCTCTCCTGGAAAACGTGCCTCGTGTACCTAGATGACATAATCGTCGTAGGAAGGACGTTTGACGAAGACCTGTCAAACTTGGAGGAAGTCTTCAAGAGACTCCGAATGGCCGCACCGCAAACCGAAAGCCCCGATGAGACAGTACGTGGGAAGTCCTTTCGAGAGGATCACCCTAGACATTACTGGGCCGTTTCCTGAAACCGATTGCGGCAACAAGTACAACCTGATGGCGATGGACTCGTCACTAATTAGGTAGAGGTAAGGTATCGCTTTAAAAAAGGGGGTATTTTTTTTACAAATAAATAGAACTGGAGCCATGTTCATAACTTGCACAAATTTCTGACTTACAAATTTGGATAGCTGGATTCAAAACTGAAAACCGAAAAAAAACAACATTTTTTTGACCATTAGGAGCAGAGATAGTAATTTTTTTTGAGACTGAGATACGGATATTTTGTCCGCGCTCTGCGGATTTAAACACTTCAATTCGGTTCTCTCAGCGCGAGCGGTTACCATTGCCATCCCCACCACTCGCCCTTTCGCGTAGCTCCGAGAGTACTTATACACCTTTATTCTGCATATACTGCATAATACAGCTTTTTTCACGATAACAATCGGTTTTTTTCTTTTATAATAAACATTCAAAAAATTATGAATTTTTAGCTATCGAATAGGGCAAAATCCATTTCTTAATTGTTACAAATAAAAGGGCTGCGATTTTTTTAAAAAAATTCCTATCTCGGCTCCTAATGGTCGAAAAAAGTTGTTGTTTTCTTTCAATTTTCCGCTTTGAATCCAGATATCCGAATTTGTAAGTCAGAAATTTGTGCAAGTTATAAAAATGGCTCCAGATCTATTTATTTATAAAAAAAATCACTCCTTTCTTTAAAGCGATAAATAAGGGGTTGAAAATGGTTTTTATCGTATTTTCTTAACGGGATATGAAAATATGGTTATTTAGGAAGAGAATAAGCCTTTGTGCACCTCGAAATGTTTATCCAAAAAGACGGAACAGCAATGAACATTATGCGTCTTGGGATAAACAAATAGCAATATCTCAGCAACAAATTAACCAATTGACTTTTATAAAAGTTGTTTAGATTTGGAACTTTAAAAGCTACCTTTTAGAGCAGTAAAAACGTAAATCATATCATTTTTGTAGTAAATAATTAATATTCAAAAAATGACCATTTTCAGTGGTTTTATTACATTTTTGCAATAAATGTTTAACAAAATTAATCGTGCTGTAGCTCATACTATAGGTTTTTCAATTCTCTACAACTTATATTTGAAACTTTTCTCCACAAAATGCATACTTTGGCTTGTAGAAGCAAAAAACTTGTTTATGCTAAGTTTGGACCCCTCCCATTTGTTAATGCACACTTTTTGAATGTTTAAAACTATATAGGCATGATCAAATAATCAGAGCCTACAACATTTGACCACTCCCATCCGGTACTGAATTAATGTCGTAAAACGTCAAAAAATGACTACACAGACTGGGCTATATGACGTTCGGGCGGACAGCGGCATGTATGAAGGAGACCTAGTGTGGCTGTACAACCGTATTATCCCTTTGCCCTATTCACCCCACTCTGCCTCGTTTTAATAAAATTTTTGAGGTACATCAAATGTTCATCTAATAAAATTATGTTCAATACGCATAATAAAATTATGTTGGAAATTGTTGTTCGCTCATTTCTCTATATTTATGTCAAATTCGTTTCATTCCGTAGTAAGACTCGGTGATCCGGTTGCACGCCCGTAATGTTAGTCGTTGACACCCAACAATTTCTACGTTTATTTTAGATATCAGAAGGAGTCTAACATGGCGGAATTTGGGAAATGTATCTGTTTTAAATCGTTTTTCCAGTTATTTCCCCAGAGTGAAGTTAGAGTGAAATTTGAATTTTAAAGTGTACACGTAAAAGTCAAAGTTTATTATTATCGTTAAATTCAATAAAATACCTTATTAGAACATTGAAAAAATGAACGTCAAAAGTGGCCAATGTTAGTAAAATTTTTCATTTTTTTTGCAAAAAATACCTAGTTATTATGTCCTTAAGTTAATATGAATTTTTCCAAGATACTGACACTGTCCTCTCGCTAAAACAAATCATTAAAATCGGCGTGGTCCACAAAGACGAACGTTTACTAGCTTATGGCATTATAACTAGAATGAACTCAACAATTGATCACCCATAACATCCAACAAGTGTACCAATATCGATAAGGTTTTTGACAAGACCAAAATGTGATGAGTTCATTGGAATTGATAAAAGTCCATGATAAATTCCATTCTAATATATGTCATGTTAAACACCCATTTAACGAGGGTGAAACTGATTTAAACATTACTGTGAGAAGTCAGTATAATTATTAGAATCAACAAATTCTCACGAAATATTTAAGTGCCCCAAAATAGTTTGTTATTTGTTTCGATGAACAATAGAAATCTTACAAAACCTCTTATTTGCATTGCCTTCACAATCACCCTTAGGATAACGAAGATAGCCTACGAATATACTTTATTGAACACCACGTCCATGTGTATCGTCCATGTGTATATGAGCAACTTAAACCGCTGTAACACCGAAACTATTACATCCTGACGTTTTATTCTTACATGTAAATATAGATAATAAAATTAGCTATGAGACCAATATAGCGGCAACCTCCAAAAATGAAAAAACACCACATCCATGTTTTCCGTCCATGTGTATAGAAGCAATTTGAAAAGCTGTAACTCCGAAACTATAACAGCCTGCCGTTTTATTCTTACACCAAAATATAGATAATAAAATTAGCTATGAGACCAATATAGCGGAAATTTAAAAAAATTGTAAATAAGCGAGATATTTTGGATTTCCTAAACACCACGTCCAGGTGTATCGTCCATGTGTATAGGGGCAACTTAAACCACTGTATCTCCGAAATTATTACTTCCTGTCGTTTTATTCTTATATGTAAATATAGATAATAAAATTAGCTATGAAACCAATGTAGCGGCAATTTCCAAAAATCTTAAATAAGCGAGATATTTTGGATTTCCTGAACACGTCCATGTTTACCATCCATGTGTATAGGAGCAATTTGAAACGCTGTAACTCCGAAACTATCACAGCCTGACATTTTATTCTTACATCAAAATATAGATAATAGAATTAGCTATAATACAAATGTAGCGGCAATTTAAAAAAAAATTAAATAAGCGAGATATTTTGGATTTCCTGAACACCACGTCCATGTGTATCGTCAATGTGTATAGGAGTAACTTAAACCGTTGTAACTCCGAAACTATTACATCCTGCCGTTTTATTCTTACATGTAAATATAGAGATAATAAAATTAACTATGAGACCAATATAGCGGCAATCTCCAGAAATCTTAAATAAGCTAGATATTTTGGATTTCATGAACACCACGTCCATGTTTACCGTCTATGTTTAGGTGCCTTTAAAATTCGCATTAATGGTCCGCAATATTGAAATTGGTAATTTAGTGGTGAGCAATTAAATGGTGCTCACGACCGCTACTCTATTGCTCTAATAATTTAAATGTGGTTTCCACAGGCGAAGGAGCTGTTCGGCCAAGCGACCGAACTCTCAAAGTTGCAGAAACGGGACGAGATTCCGAGGGATGTCGAGGGAGAAGACCACGCCGCCCAGGATCAAGTCGGCGGTATGATCGGCAACGCCAGTGACAAACTCCTACCGGACTTCGTCGTCAGCCTTGAGGCGGACGACGACTTCATATGCGACAGGGTTATGAGGCTACCACAAAAAAACCTAGAGGTAAGAGCTATAAGTACAAGAAACTTTAATAGGTAAGTCCGTTATAACAGGCAGCTTAAATCCATTTGATACCTATACTACTCGTAACGCGCGGCTTTGAAAAATTTGTGTTTTGAAGGTGAATTCAGTTTGTTTTGACGTTTGAATCATTGTTGAAACTAAATTTTAAACGCACAAAGTTTTGAAATCATTTATACTTCTGGATTATTCTGGACTCTGTTTCTGGATTTTTCAGTAATCTTTTAAATCTGAAATCTATATCTAAATATTATTATTGGAGGTTCTTTTAGGGCCTGCTACGAAAGGTTATCACTTATATAATCTTTAGTGGTTCTCAAGATTCCTTAAGAGCACCCCATCGCTTAAAAGCATTGGGTGTACTCCAATGGCACTTCTGTGCTTCTGACTTAGAAATGGCTTTATGGGGGGAGAATCAATCAAATGATTAGGTACTGCAGTACTGCGTATAAGAGTTGTATAATCATAAAAATAATTGTATTACTACAACGTCTCAAAATTCAATTAGTAAAGTTAGAAGAAGAGAGGATTGAGAGATTATAATCAATGATGGTTAAAATTTAAAACTTAAGTTCAAAAACGAAATTTTTAGAGATATCTAATATTGTTTAAAAATTTAATTTTCGACGGATGAAACAAAGGATTCAAGGATTAGAAATCAAATTGACTCAATTTACGTTTATAAAGAACAGAACAAGAGAAAATAAGAATCGCAGTAGTAGTTGATATCGAAAATTTTCCTAAACGATGAAACTTTCTGATGTAGGTATCTATGTTTGAATCAGAAGTTGAACTTCAATAAAATTATTTTGCAACTTTTATGTGGCTGGAAGACGTCTTTGTATTCATTACAAATGGAACTCTTTTCTGGAATCTGGAAGATATTTTCTCGTTTTTTTTTTTCTTGATTATAAACTATTAAATTATCAAGTTCAGGGCTTCACCAAATGGAGTTTTTTCCCTTTTTGCCGACTTTTAACCCGTCTCGTCCCCCTATCGTGAAGGTTCAGTAGAACACCTTCAGCATTCTCTTTTATAGTGTATATGCAATATATACTGTAATGCGAGAAGTAAACAAAGCGACACATGTTTACCCCTTCAAAAGAATAACTACGACGCGTAGGACAGGTGCATGAACATTTGCTGCGTAGGCTTCTAGAATGTACTAGAATGTTCTCGATCAGGGTTGGGGGTGTATATATAAGGGGGTTTGTGATCGAGGGAGTTAGTTAGAAGTAGAGAAGCAGAAGTGAACGCGACATACGATCCGAATGCGGAGCAGTACAAATAAATTATGTAGTGTCTAGTCTAGTGAACAAGTAGTTTAGTGTGTTAAATAAATTAGTGTTCAATTAATGTAAATAAATTATAAAATAAACGTTACAATGGTGTCAGAAGAGCGGATCATGAAGAAGTTACGCGAATTAAAAGTGGCCGAGTTAAAAAAAGAACTCGAGGAACGGGAATTGGAAACAGGAGGGAAGAAGACCGAACTCCAGGACCGACTCTCGGCATTTTTGAAAGAAAATGGCCAGGACCCGGAAGTTTTCGAGTTCGAAGACGACGACATAACGAAGCAGTTCGCCGCACAGAAGGAGGACATCACGAAGCAAATCGCCGCCCAGAGGGAAGAAATCGCTGCCCAGAGGGAAGACATCACTGCTCAAATCGCCGCCCAGAGGGAAGACATCACTGCACAAATCGCTGCCCAGAGGGAAGAAATCGCCGCCCAGAGGGAAGACATCACTGCTCAAATCGCCGCCCAGAGGGAAGAAATCGCCGCCCAGAGGGAAGAAATCGCCGCCCAGAGGGAAGATATTACTGCTCAAATCGCAGCCCAGAGGGAAGAGATAACCGACCAGATTGAGGCTCAGCGTAAGGAGATGGAACAGAAGATCAAGCAGTTGGAAGAACGACTAGAGCGAGTCAGTAGCGGCGAGACGAAGGAAGAAATAAAGGCGGTCGTTCAACAGAACTCGATATGCACTAATCGAGTGACGCCCCCAACGTTCGATGGAAAAATTCCGTGGGCCAGCTACAAGAAGCAGTTTGAGGCAGCAGCGGAGGCTAATGCTTGGTCCCCTCACGAGAAAGCTGTTTCCCTAACGGTAGCCTTACGTGGAGAGGCGTTGGAAGTTCTTCAGACGCTATCCACCGAGGAAGCCGGGAATTACACGGAGCTGCTGAGGCGACTGGAAATGCGGTTCGGCCAAACACATCTGGAGCAAGTTCATCAATCCCAGATGTCCAATCGCCGTCAGAGATCGAACGAGACCCTGCAGGAGTTCGAAGCGGACGTAGCCAGACTAGTGAGGTTGGCGTATCCCACGGCACCGGAACAGATGATGGAGTGCCTCGCAGTGCAGACGTTCGTGAGCGGGCTGCGGGACCAGGAACTGCAGATGGCCCTGAGGCTAGCTCGACCGAAAACAGTAATGAACGCGCTCGCCATCGCACTAGAACATGAGGCAGCAATGGAAGCCTCCCGCATTCACGGTTGTGCTCGAGCTGTTACCGAGGAGGTAGGCACAGAAAAACTCGTGGAGAAGGCCGTTCAGCAGATCATGGAGTTGCTGTCAGCACAGAAGACGCGGCCCAAAACAGCGGTGCCGGCAAAGGCCCCGGAAAAACTAATGCGGGTCGACAAGAAAGGGGGAACGTCGACCCGTAGCAGTGGAAACCCCCGGGCCAGTATAGCCTCGTTTTCCCACCAATTGGGGAGCGCGTACGTCGATGGCACTATCGACGGGAGATCCCACGCCATGCTTGTGGACACGGGAGCTACGAAGACGATCGTACGCTCGGAAGTTGTGAGGGACCGTAGGAAGATTAGGCCAAGTAGGTGGCAACTGAGAACTGCCACTGGGGAGAAGGCAGTAATACACGGTGAAGCGACGGTTAGCATGACGGTGGGACGAGTAAAGTTTGACCATCCTGTTCTCATAGCCGAAATTGAGGAAGACGTCATACTGGGGATGGACGTCATGAGGAATCATGGATTCCAGTTGGATTTCGGACACCGAGTGTTGAGGATCGGTCAAGAAGAATTACTGCTACACAATCGTGACAATTTTGTGTTAGACGTAATAATGGCAGAAGATGTGATTCTCCCGGAACGAAGCGAAACGATCACCTCTACCTGTCTGAGGGGTGTTGTGGAAGAGGGAATTCCAGCCGTGATCGAACCAGAAAACGATGACAATCGACTGGCTCGGGGGGTACTGGTAGGAAAGGCGCTCGTTACTCTCTCAAGTGAAGTGCCTGTGCGACTACTCAACATCAATCAGTACCCGGTCACCATCAAGAAGGGTACGAAGCTGGGCACATGTATAGCCGCTTCGGCCATCATAAGGGGCGTTAGTGAGGAAGAAAGGTCCAGACACACTCCGCAGGACTTGAAACAAATTCTTTCCCAGACCAGTGCGTTTCTCTCGCCCACACAGAAACAAAAGGCCCACGAATTAATAAATAAGTACCAGGACATATTTACCACCGAGAATGGAAAGCTGGGAAAGACCAAGGCCGTGACACACAAAATTGACACGGGCGAGACACGACCGATTCGACAAACAGCAAGACGACTACCCTTGGCCAAACGGGAGGAAGCCGAGAAAATCATCAAGGACCTAGAGCGGGACGGGGTCATCGAGCCGTCAAGCAGTCCATGGGCCTCGCCGGTAGTACTGGTGAAGAAAAAGGATGGGACTACTCGATTCTGTGTGGTGTAACGCTCTCTTTAGTAATTATAATTTTATATTGTTGAATTAGTTAAAAGAGAACGAACAATTGCCACGACTAGCTCTGCGTGCAATGAGTTCCCTTTGTTTGATTTATCAATTCCTGGGTCGTGGGGAGAATTCAATTAACGTTCAAACGAATGATGATGGTTACACTGAGATTTAATTCCAGTTATAGGTTATACATACATTTTCGATCAACACATTAACAGAAGAAATAAGCCGCATTAATAAATTCGGTATACCATAAATTCACTTACGCCTATAAGGAGGCAACCAACAATACACTAGACTAACCAGCGAAAATAATGTCTATGACCTTATCCAAATTGACTTCGTAATTGTTATGGTCGCTTCGCTAACATAACCCTAATGTTACGTTACCCTGAGTTAACTGTTCTCTACAGGGAATGCCTACCGAACAACGGTTTACGGTTAACTGTGGGCAACGTAAACAAGCAAAAGAAAATAGTGTTACTAACAGTCCTTCAGAAGATGCAACAAATCAAATGTACAGATACTTCACTTATAAGTGTCACTATAAATTGGTCGACCAATATAAAAAACGATACCTGATCAGGGTTTATCGGCTTGTCGAAGAGAGGCGCACTCACGCAGGCTCTATCGCCCTCGTGCGTAGGGGGTCCTGTTGACTGGCCACGTTCGTTGTCGGATATAGCCACACTGCAGGTCGTAAAGGCTTTGACGCTGAAGTCGGAAGTTGATGATCCAAGGAACGCCGTTCAAGCACGTTCGTGTTTCCCTATTCACTGGTCTACACTTCACTATACAAATTTACTAGGCAACTGATCAATAGAAGTACGCAGACTTCTTGTTTACTTCACTTCAAACATTAACCTCTAAATCAGATGACCTTCACCCAGTGCCAAGCTACCAACTTTCAAGTTAACCTCAAATTCCGGCTAAATTGAACGTGGTTCGGCGCTGACAGCTTGGTCCTTTCTCCTCGTCCCTTCTCTCAAAATTTACCATCTCTACCGTTGCCTACGCGTGGTACGGCGCTCTCATTGGTTCCCCACCTATCACACCATATCACGCTCTACGCTCGTGGTCGCATATTTTCGGAATGTAATGTTGACTTAGGCTCTTCGCCCTTTACCGCGAGGGGGGAATAATTAACATTATCTTTACACGGGAATATCTCCAATAGTTTCCCATCCCCAACTTTGATTTTAGTGTCTCTATAAAGGTTCATTCCGAGGCTAACTCAAGGTGAAATTCGGAATTGATCCGTTATCGCGGGGACGAGTAATTAGCTCCGCATCATTTACTTGCCTATAACCGAGCGATTTCCGGCGTCCAGAGCCGTACTAAAAAAGTAACCGTTACACTCCCCTTCTCCTCCGAAAGAGGTCGTCCCAGACCGATAGACGTTCACACTTTCATACCTCAGCAGATAGTATCCCCATCCAACGAGAACCTAGGATCGGTGGTATCGTACCATCCGCCCAAGGCCAACACTAGCCACACTCAAGCCAGACTGCAACCAATCGAGAACAGTGTACCATCAAAATTTTAACCATAAAAGACATCAAATATCCCCAAGAAACGAGAATGACAAATCACAATACAACCAAACCAAACACTTAGAGGACTCTTACCTCAACCGCGGACTCGGTGCAGTGGTATTCTAGAACACAGCCCCCACCTGCAGAGCAACAAACCTTAGAGGACTCTTACCTCAACCGCGGACCCGGTGCAGTGGTATTCTAGAACACAGCCCCCACCTGCAGAGCAACAAACCTTAGAAGATACCTAAAGAAGCAAACTCACAAAGTCGCCAGTCATAAAAAAAATAGGGAGTGAAAAAGAAAAAAGGAAAATTTTGGGCGCCACTTGTATCCTTTGGAAAGTGGGGAGGACCAAGAAAACCCATTGTAGATGATAAGTTTAGGTTAGTGGGGGAGGGGTTAGGCCATCAGTGCCCGATTCCCCATCAGAACATTGATATGGTTTAAGATCTTTTACGTGCCAGCGTCCAGCTGACTTACCATGTTCGTCAACTAACTCATATACCAAGGGAGAGACTACCTTCGTTACCGTGCACTCAGAATATTTGGGTGCTAATTTTTTTGAAAAGTAGTTAGCTGCATTTGACAAGAAATAGTTCTTTTTCCAGACCTTATCACCAAGTTCAAAAGAAAGGGGGCGTTTCCTCAAATTATACTGGCGAGCATTAACTTCGTAGGCTCGACGGAGACGTTCCTTAACTTCATCGTGTAATTCTGGCAACATTGACATGTCCTTGGCCCAAAAGAGGTTATTTTTAATCTCGAAATCGTTAGAATTAACAGAAGACCCATAGAAATTTCCAGAAACTGGCACATGCCGACCAAAGACTAAATAGGCGGGTGGCAATTGAGTGACCTCATGTTTGGCCAAACGCAAAGCTTGAGCAATTTCAGGCAGCTTCTCATCCCATGTCCTATGATTATCCTTAATATAGGAAGAAATGGCCGTAACTAACACACGGTTCACCCGTTCGGTTGGGTTGACTTGAGGGTGATAATGGGCATTAAACCAGATTTTAGGCACTTGGTATTGATCAAGGAACTTCCTCATTTCACGGGACTTAAATTGCACTCCATTGTCACACATAACTATTTCGGGAACACCAAACAGCAGAAAGACATTTGTACGTAGGTATTGAATGATGGCACTAGTAACTGCACGACGGAGTGGGTGGACTAACACAAATTTCGTAAATTGATCGGTCACTACCAGAACATATTGGTTTCCCTTCTTGCTAGCCGGAAAGGGCCCTAGTAAATCCATAGATATAGCTTGAAAAGGATAACTTACTTTCTTTTGACTGCCCATAAAGCCAGGACGAGCCACATTCTCACTCTTTTGGGAGGCACAAATTTTACAATTCTTCACGAATTTACTAACAGTTATTCGCATTTTAGGCCAGTAGTAGAATTCTTGAATACGAGCAAGAGTCTTAGCAGTACCTAAATGGGCCGCAGTAGGATCATTATGAAATTTATCTAGGACTAAAGGCCGAAGGTCAGTGGGTACTACCAGCTTCCAATCCGGAAGATTTGACTCAGTAGGCAGGGGGCTAGGAAGATGTTTATATATTCGATCCTGTTCCACTCGAAACTCAGGGAAGTGGTCAGGAGAATCAACAATCTGACTGATCATGTTTTCATACCAACGATCCAATTTCCAATCGGTAAAAGTGAGCACTTGAATATCTCTAGACAAAGCATCCGGAACAACATTTTTACTACCAGGACGGTGTTGCACTTCGAACGTAAATTGGGACAGCTTTAAGCTCCAACGCGAGAGACGACCAGTAGGTTCTCGAAGGTTATTCAACCACTTTAAGGAAGCGCAATCTGTAATAACGGTAAAAACTGTACCTTCGACATAACCTCTAAATTTCTCTATACCAAAAATGATACCTAATAATTCCCTTTCAGTGGCAGAGTATTTCCGTTCAGTAGCAGTTAGGGATCGACTAGCAAAGGCAATGGGATGTTCCTTAGATTCAATTTTCTGAAATAAAACAGCTCCTAGACCGACATTAGATGCATCAGTTTGAATAAAGAAAGGTTGGTTAAAATTAGGGGAAGCCAAAACGGGAGCAGAGGTAATCATTGACTTGATCGTTGCCAAAGCTTCATCCGCCTCTGGGGTCCATACAACCGATTGACCTTTCTTTTTAGATTTCAAAAGACCAGTTATGGGAGCAGCTATCGTGGAAAAGTTTTTCATAAACCGCCTATAATAGGAAATCATGCCAATCAATCTTTTAATCTCGGTGGTATTCGTCGGAGGCTTAAAGTCAACGATAGCTGACACCTTGTCCGGACTAGTACGCAGGCCATCCTGGTCCACGATAAATCCCAAAAAGGAGAGAGAGGGTCGGCAAAATTCACATTTTTCCAAGTTGATAGAGAAACCTGCTTCCATTAATCGATCTCGGACACAATTCAAAGTCTGTATATGTTCATTGAAAGTTGGAGATGCTATAATGATGTCATCCAAATATACGAAAACTTGATCGCCAAACAAATCACCTCTAAGCACTCTTTCCATGGTGCGTTGCAAAGTCTGGGGGCTATTAGACAGTCCAAAAGGCATAACCGTAAATTCAAATAAACCCATACCGGGCACGCAAAAGGCAGTCTTTTCTCTAGAAGATTTTTCTAACGGGATTTGCCAAAAAGCCTTTTTAAGATCAATGGATGTTAAGTACCTAGCATCTCGCAACCTATTTAATATAGAATCGACCTGGGGAAGAGGGTATGAATCTCTAATAGTGACAGAATTAAGTTTACGACCATCGAAACATGCTCGTAATTCGCCGTTTTTCTTCTTGACCAAGAGCAGAGGGGAGGACCAAGGCGACTTGGAGGGTTGAATCACTCCCAATTCCAACATTTCTTGCACTTCCTTATGTAGGTGCTCTTGCATGGCCGGACTTAACAAATATTGACGCTGTTTAAAGGGACGAGCATCGCCAGTATCAATATAGTGTTCAACTAATGAGGTTCGGCCCAGTTTAGGCAGTGAAATTGCTTTAAACCGATCAATGGCTTCACCTAATGATTGACTTTGTTCAGTTGTTAAGGCGGTACTAGGGGTAATAGCATTGATGGCATCAATTCCTTTCGTGACGGGCTCTCCAATAGACCATTGATTATTTGCAAAGTCCAAAATGACATTAAATTGTTTACCAAAATTAATTCCCAATATAAAAGGAGCCGTAATCGAAGGGATTATTAAGAACGAAACCAGTTTAGTAACAAAGTCCATTGTGACAGGAAGGAACACCTCCCCTATCACCTCCTGAGAAGAACCATCCGCCGTAGTGACTAGTATGGGTGCTGGCCTTGAGTCAATTTCCACACCTGCCCTCCGAAGTAATTCCATCCCATGACTTCCAATAACATTATACGACGCACCAGTATCCAACAGACAAGTAATGGTACTACCACATATCAGTACATTCAAGTAGGGTCGGTTGTCTCCCGACACCGGTACACAAATAGGGGCCAGTTGCGAACTTTGATAGAACTCTTTCACACGTTTCAACCAATCATTCCATTCTTCAATAGTAGGGATATACGGATTAGATTTATCGTGACAAGGTGCATCCGGATAAACACAAACCTGATTGGGACTGGGCTCAAATTGATTAGTTAAAACGGCTAACTGCGGTAAGGGTTTAGTGTCACTTTCTATTCTTGTGAATCTTCCGGTGCCATGTCGATTGACAAAATCTTTGGAGGCATGACACCGCGCCGCAAGTTTTTTGAATTGCATTGAGGGCAAGTACGGATCGTAAAATTTTCTTTTCCGCAGCCGAAGCACACTCGCTTTCGTTCCGCAGGACAGTTAATAGAGAAATGCCCGAATTGTTGGCAATTCCAGCATTGATCCCGACGGTTTCCGCTCGGGCCCGGACGAGAAACGTCAGTTACCAAATTTACATTACCATTGGAATTTATTCGAGCCCTAGGTACTAATGCGTTTGCTGAAACAAAAGCTAACTCCGGTTCTACACAATCGTTACTGCGCCGGGGAGGTGGAACATAATGCTCAGCCCTAAACTTCTTGGCTTCTAACTTTAAACACTCCTCTTCAAGTTCAATGAGTGAATTTACCGTTCCTAACTGAGTGATATAAAACGGGGCCAAATTTCGAGTAATAATATCAAATTTAACTGGCTCGGTAGCGTCACCATATCGCCTAAACAGCGCTTGCATTGTGGATAGATATTCAATGATCCCTTCCGATGGATCTTGTGTTCGGTCTAGGATTTCTTTAAATAAGCGCGCCCGATAATCAGGAGGTTCAAAGTGTCTGCGCAATAATTCCGACAAACTTTTCCAATCGTCGAACCTATGTCTATTTGCACGATACCATACAAGCGCTTTTCCTGAGAACAGGTCGATGGTTGAAGCGAATAGTTCACCCTCCGTCAAACCACGAGCGAGTCGAAGTTCTTCAACACGCTCTAAGAAATTATACACTGAGCAAGTCTTTTCCCCATTAAACGTTATTCCCCATTTCTCTACACGAGTCCTAGTTAAAGGAATACTAGCTGTGACATTCGTCTCTGTATTTACCCTTGATTCAACCTGAGTTCGTTCTACCGTCTCTAGTCTAAATTGATCTAATAAGTACAAGGTTTCTACTAACAAGTTGACTAGTTCTTTACGTTGTTCTTCAGTCACATCCGTATTCAAAATATAATTGAGTCGATAATTCAAGTGAAATAATCTCGATTGCGCCCGGGAATGTTCAGCCTCATTGTTACTCTTCAGTGATTCCTTAATTTCCGTTATATATTTGCTAATGATAGTCTTTTCGGAATCAAAAATAAGTTCCATTTCTATTTCACTACCCGATTTACCGTCCATAAAAACTACTTGTCGTAGCACACTTCTCAAACAATCCACCGTTTTCGAATCATCCACCGGAATACCTCTACTTTTTAGTTCAAATATCAACATTTCTTTTAACAAATCACCCACTTGCATTTTTGGTTCCATTTTGAAGGAGAGACGAGTTTACAAAACCACCAATATATAACAAATCTTATCAAAGTTTACAAAGAAACTAAATCTCTCAACCAACATCTATTATTCTCTTCACGAGCCCCAGACGTTGTGCGCCAATTTGTAACGCTCTCTTTAGTAATTATAATTTTATATTGTTGAATTAGTTAAAAGAGAACGAACAATTGCCACGACTAGCTCTGCGTGCAATGAGTTCCCTTTGTTTGATTTATCAATTCCTGGGTCGTGGGGAGAATTCAATTAACGTTCAAACGAATGATGATGGTTACACTGAGATTTAATTCCAGTTATAGGTTATACATACATTTTCGATCAACACATTAACAGAAGAAATAAGCCGCATTAATAAATTCGGTATACCATAAATTCACTTACGCCTATAAGGAGGCAACCAACAATACACTAGACTAACCAGCGAAAATAATGTCTATGACCTTATCCAAATTGACTTCGTAATTGTTATGGTCGCTTCGCTAACATAACCCTAATGTTACGTTACCCTGAGTTAACTGTTCTCTACAGGGAATGCCTACCGAACAACGGTTTACGGTTAACTGTGGGCAACGTAAACAAGCAAAAGAAAATAGTGTTACTAACAGTCCTTCAGAAGATGCAACAAATCAAATGTACAGATACTTCACTTATAAGTGTCACTATAAATTGGTCGACCAATATAAAAAACGATACCTGATCAGGGTTTATCGGCTTGTCGAAGAGAGGCGCACTCACGCAGGCTCTATCGCCCTCGTGCGTAGGGGGTCCTGTTGACTGGCCACGTTCGTTGTCGGATATAGCCACACTGCAGGTCGTAAAGGCTTTGACGCTGAAGTCGGAAGTTGATGATCCAAGGAACGCCGTTCAAGCACGTTCGTGTTTCCCTATTCACTGGTCTACACTTCACTATACAAATTTACTAGGCAACTGATCAATAGAAGTACGCAGACTTCTTGTTTACTTCACTTCAAACATTAACCTCTAAATCAGATGACCTTCACCCAGTGCCAAGCTACCAACTTTCAAGTTAACCTCAAATTCCGGCTAAATTGAACGTGGTTCGGCGCTGACAGCTTGGTCCTTTCTCCTCGTCCCTTCTCTCAAAATTTACCATCTCTACCGTTGCCTACGCGTGGTACGGCGCTCTCATTGGTTCCCCACCTATCACACCATATCACGCTCTACGCTCGTGGTCGCATATTTTCGGAATGTAATGTTGACTTAGGCTCTTCGCCCTTTACCGCGAGGGGGGAATAATTAACATTATCTTTACACGGGAATATCTCCAATAGTTTCCCATCCCCAACTTTGATTTTAGTGTCTCTATAAAGGTTCATTCCGAGGCTAACTCAAGGTGAAATTCGGAATTGATCCGTTATCGCGGGGACGAGTAATTAGCTCCGCATCATTTACTTGCCTATAACCGAGCGATTTCCGGCGTCCAGAGCCGTACTAAAAAAGTAACCGTTACAGTGGACTACCGGCAGGTGAACAGTGTCACCAAAAAGGACAGCTACCCGCTACCACGTATCGACGACACACTCGATACCCTTGCTGGATCCACTATATTTTCGACCTTGGATTTAAAAAGCGGCTATTGGCAAGTCGAAATGGACCCTGCCGATAAGGAAAAGACGGCATTTACCTTCGGTAACGGCCTGTGGCATTTTACAGTCATGCCATTCGGACTTTGTAATGCCCCAGCGACGTTTGAGAGGCTGATGGAGAGCGTGCTAATGGGTCTGACGTGGAAAACGTGCCTAGTCTATTTGGACGATGTCATCGTGATGGGCAAGACCTTCGAAGGACATCTGAAAAACTTAAAGGACGTCTTCCAGAGACTGCAGGGTGCGGGACTGAAACTGAACCCTAAGAAATGTCAGCTCTTCAGAAAGAAGGTCTCATACTTAGGGCACGTAGTGAGCAGAGAGGGCGTCGCCGTTGATCCGGACAAGACAAGTACGGTGAAGGAGTGGCCAATACCGGCAGATAAACACCAGTTGAGGAGTTTTCTGGGCCTCTGCACGTACTACCGACGATATGTCCGGATGTTCTCCGACGTCGCTAAGCCGTTGACAAGGCTCACGGAAGAAGGACGAAACTTCTGTTGGGATGAGGAATGCCAGTCTGCCTTCGACGAGCTGAAGAGGAAGTTGACCAGTGCCCCAGTGCTGAGTTTTCCTCTGCCAGAAGGACAGTTCATCCTGGACACCGACGCGAGCAATGTGGGAATTGGAAGTGTTCTGTCGCAGCGCCAGGAGGGACAAGAACGTGTCCTTGGATACTTCAGCAAGGTACTCTCCAAACCAGAAAGGAATTACTGCGTCACCCGGCGTGAATTATTGGCCATCGTCAAGTCCATCGAGCACTTCCATAAATATTTGTGTGGAAGGAGGTTTTTGGTCCGGACCGATCATGCTGCTCTTAAATGGCTCCTCCAGTTTAAGAATCCCGAAGGACAGATCGCTCGCTGGATCGAGAGGCTCCAGGAGTATGACTTTGTCATAGAACATCGGCCAGGACAGAGTCATGGAAACGCAGACGCACTCTCGAGAAGACCATGCCCTGATGAGTGTCCTCATTGTCATAAAGCTGAGGAAAAGTCCGAGAAAGTCTATCGAACGACCGTGGTCGCCGAGGAATGGACACCATCCTCGTTACGACAAGAGCAAGGAAAAGACCCGGTTCTCAAAGAAATCCTGGTTTGGAAAGAGGGAGGAGAGCGTCCTGAGTGGCAAAAGGTATCACCTGGCTCGCCAAAACTTAAGAGCTATTGGGCACAGTGGGACTCGCTAGTGGTTGAGGATGGGCTACTAAAACGCGTACTGGAGAGCCAAGACGGGACGGAGGAAAGACGGCAGTTGGTAATTCCCTCCAGTAAAATCCCGGAGGTCTTGCGGCACCTTCACGACGGATCGTCTGGTGGACATTTAGGGATCAAGAAAACGCTGCAGAAGGTACGGGAGCGCTTCTACTGGATCAATTGTTCAGACGACGTGAAGAACTGGTGCAAGAAATGTACTACATGCTTTGCAAGTAATGGGCCACAAAGACGACCGAAAGCTCCCATGAAACAATATAACGTCGGAAGCCCCTTCGAAAGGATCGCTATTGATATAGCAGGACCCTTCCCTGAGACCGAAAAGGGGAATAAATACATCTTGGTCGTGGACTACTTTACGAAGTGGGTAGAAGCGTACGCTCTCCCTAATCAGGAGGCAGAGACAGTGGCCGATGTGCTAGTGAAGGAGACGATCTGCCGGTTTGGAGTACCCATGGAATTACACTCGGATCAAGGAAGAAACTTTGAGAGTGGCCTATTCCGGAGGATCTGTGAGAAGTTTGGGGTACGAAAAACAAGAACCACGGCCCTTCACCCTCAGTCTGACGGCATGGTAGAACGAATGAATCGCACCCTCAACCGCTATCTAGCGAAAATGGTCTCGTCACATCAAAGAGACTGGGACGAACACGTGCCGTTCTTCCTGATGGCCTACCGCTCGGCCGTTCATGAGTCGACAGGACAAACTCCAGCCAAAGTCCTGTTCGGGCGAGAACTTAAACTACCCTGTGATCTAATCTTTGGCGCTAGACCGGACGAGGACGTTTCGGGGGAAGATTACGTTTCCCGGATGCGGCAAAGGATGAACGAAATTCACCATCAAGTCCGGTACCAACTAAATATCGCCAGTGATCGCATCAAAGAGCGTTACGACATCAACGCTAAAGAGGGTGGCTACCAAATGGGAGACCGAGTTTGGCTGTACAACCCACAGAAGAAACGTGGTTTGTCCCCTAAGTTACAGACCAATTGGGAAGGTCCCTATGTTGTGAAGAAACGAATCAATGACGTGGTCTACCGGGTAAGCAAACTACCAAACGGCAAGCCGAGAGTGGTGCACTTTAATCGGTTGGCACCCTATGAGGGGTCGCACGATGAGGCGGAGGTTCCCCGAGTAAGAAACACATTGGCGCAGGAGAACGAACTTTCCTTCGAAGAATTTATGAGCGCCTACGGGGGTACCGGAAAAGCACGGTATGGGGTAACCTGTGAAAAACAACAGGATTTGTTCAGCGTACCTGAAGAATACTCGTTGGCCCATTGTGTGTCCGCCGACCTGGTAATGTCACGAGGTATCGCCACGGTTTTCAAGAAGAAGTACGGGCGCTCGGAACAACTCAGAGAGCAACTCCCGGAAATTGGCAAGGTTCTGGAACTACGTGACAACGTAAGACACATCTTTTATCTGGTTACGAAGGAGATCGGGTCCCTTAAACCATGTTATCACGATGTATGGCGAACCTTGCATAGGCTACGAGACCGACTGCTGGAGCTCGACATCAGGAAGCTAGCTGTCCCCAAGTTAGGTGCTGGACGAGATCAGCTGGACTGGAGGGTTGTCCGGAACATGCTGGAAGTAGTGTTGAAGAATACCGGAGTGGAAGTTTTAGTCTGCTGTTTTGGGCCTGCACCATGTCGACTCGGGAAGACGGTCCCCTGTTATTTTGACGCCACGTCTCGCTGTAAGCGGGGGGCTAACTGCAGGTTCCTGCATGGGCCTACCAGGGATACGTTCCGAGACGAAACGTCTCTAAGGCGGGGGCAGTGTAATGCGAGAAGTAAACAAAGCGACACATGTTTACCCCTTCAAAAGAATAACTACGACGCGTAGGACAGGTGCATGAACATTTGCTGCGTAGGCTTCTAGAATGTACTAGAATGTTCTCGATCAGGGTTGGGGGTGTATATATAAGGGGGTTTGTGATCGAGGGAGTTAGTTAGAAGTAGAGAAGCAGAAGTGAACGCGACATACGATCCGAATGCGGAGCAGTACAAATAAATTATGTAGTGTCTAGTCTAGTGAACAAGTAGTTTAGTGTGTTAAATAAATTAGTGTTCAATTAATGTAAATAAATTATAAAATAAACGTTACAATACAATTAATATAGAGTTTGTCCAAATACTACAGAAATTTCTGTCGCGTCATCCTGACCTGAGCTATAATCCTATCTTACTTAAAATGTCCAACTAATACTTTATTAATTAACAAAATATGAATTGAATATGTTAAAAGCATAAATGTGTTAACTTCCAAATACGAAATTTCACATTATTGACACATTCGCTGTACACGCTATTAATTTTTATACACTTAACACCGAATCCAATTATTATTGTTTTGAACCGACACTGTTGTTCAGACATGCGATACACAAGACAACAATGATAATGAGGAATTGGAAAACTAAGTTTAAACAAAAAGTGTACTTAACACATGGAACGTGGAAATAAGGGCAATTGAACTCTATTTCCGTTTGATCTATAAAAGAGCTCCAGTAGGTACCTTCAATGATTTTTAATAGTACCTAGTTAACATGTTAATTAAAACAGAACTTACTATCAAACCACACACCTAAATCTTTGACAGTAGATCTATTGTCGATGAAAAAGTTGTTTAGGAAATATACTGAATACTGTTATATTGAACGTAATGAATATAAACCACTTACCAGTATTTAGCAATAAACATTTATTACCAAGGTAATAAACTTGAAACTTTTTTCTATTGTTCCTCTAGTTATCGTCAATCTCTTTGTTTTCTTTCACCATGTGTTCAGTCTTCAAAATGGATGAAATGTAGAGCAATGTGTGTACTTTCAATTGCCCCCTTCTATAACTCCATCCGACTACTTACTCAGTGGGTAGGTATGTTGGAAAGATATTCACTTGTTAATCAGCAATAATTTTTAAACTACCCACACACGTGAAATGTGAGATATTTAAAACTAACCCTTAACCAACAAATTGAAATTATACTGCAACCATATTAAGTTCGCATACATTTCATACTGTAACGTTTTACTGGTTCAAAATAAACTTACACTACGCGAAATGTCTATTCTAATTAATTTTTTTACTACGACCTAACACTTAATACCTAATTTATATCACAGACTTGCTTATTTATATTTCGCTCACGGCCGCTCAGGTCAGGTAGTCGACCCGTTCCGCTGTTTATGACTCCTCCTGTTTCGGTCTGGCGGCTTGCTTTTGTCTTGACGCATGTCGATTCCTGAACAATCTGGTCGTTATTAGACAGGTCTTGTCGTTTTCGAATGGTAAAGAATTCTTTGGAATTCCACGAACAATAGTCGATTCGTCGAAGACGGACTCTCCCAGATTTGTGTTTATTTTGTGGGGAGACTTTCCGTTACAATACCAAATATGAATTGGGGTGTTAGGAGTGTATTGGGTTGACTTAAGGGTCTTGGTATAGAGAGGCCTCGGGGTCAAAGGATCTTGAAGTGTGTGGAGTCAGAAGATCTTGCAGCCCAGAGCACTAAGAGTCGTGGAAGCTTTGGATATAGGGTTCTTAAGGTATAGAATTCTTTGGGTCTTGGAGATTTTTAAACGCAATATAGGTGTTTAGAGTCGGGGTTTGGTAGGAGTCTGTGGGGTTCATAAATTTGGAATCTAGAGGTCATGGTCAAGTGGCGTTGACTAGATATTAGACCCGGGATTGGGGCCTTGAAGTCGGTTATTGAAGACTTCGGTCATTTGAAGACAAGGTCAGGGTCATGACGTAGTGAGATCTTTAGGGTATCATGGAATATATAAATATGAATATTAAGTTAGCTACAGGTGACAATTCAATAGTTGCTAAATTTACCAAAGGTAAAAGAATTAATTCCTCTATAAACATAGTTGTGGGGGCAACCTAAGGTGGGTGCTATCAGTTTAATCAGTTTCTATTTAACTGCAGTTTACGGCAAGTGTTACTCAAAAATAATAAACATTTCTTCATTTCAAACATCCATCACCAAAACCTTATATGAATTTTGAAAAATAATTCCGTTTAATACAAACAACAGACATAATAGGTATATACAACTAAATTCAGAGCATAGTAATTGAAATTTTTATAACTATCAGTGGTTCTCAGTGCGAGCCTGTTTCAACTGGTTTGTTGCTTTTCATTTAATTGAGCAGGAAACAGTGTATCGCTCTTTCTTGTTACTAATATTACGTCTTTGTCCATAGTTTTTTTCGTGTAGACAATTTTGGTGATTGTACTGGTTCTACAGGGTAGTACCTAACATCTTTTCATTTCGAAAACTCAATAATATTTCTTTATAGGGCACGGCATACGATGAGGCGACGATGTTGAGAAACCTGTCAGAATACAGATCCAACAACACGGAGTCGAACACCGTCTTGAGATTCTTCGACGAACACGACATCCACCCGATACTGATCGATCTAGAAGTTGACGGTGAATCAAAGGACGTCCACTCGATCCTAGACTACCTATATGGAATCTTCGGCGAGCCGATACCTGGATTTGGCATAAGCGCCGAGGAGGAGGCGCGGATGAGAACACTGGAGCTCGAGGCCAAAAAACTGGACGAGGAGAAGGAGAAAATAGAGAGACAGGTCAGACCACTATACTGTACGATACCGAAAAAAATTGATTTCAATAAAATAATAAGTATATTACAAGGTATAAGTGAAGCAGAAGGTACGGTGAGGTGAAGTAAAAGAGGGAGGTGGAGAGGGAGAGAGAGCGAGAGAGTGGTTATGTCACATTATACCAGGACCGGAAAATACAATGTGTTTCAAAATGATTGTCATCTAGTCGGCTGTGGAATTCCCATGTAAAATAAAAAAAACCCTCCATGCGAAAATATGAGTTTCTACCATAGACATAATACTGTATAGACTACAGACTACAGTTCCGTAACACATCTCGTGAGACCTATGTCACATGACCTTGAGCGAAACCAGATGGACCTTTGCGGTACCACGGGGAAAGAGGAAACTGATTCCAGTGGCGGGTAAAATAGTTTCTTGTAAATAACAAATTGTTGCAACATTTATCGCCAAAAATAAATTAAGGTAAACTGGTAAATTTCCACACCACCTATGAGTAATTACCATGGCGCATTGCCATTTTTAAAGGGATGATTCGCCTGCAGCCATACAACCCAAATAATATAACTTTTCAACAAAATAACTTAAATAAATAAACAAGTCTTTAACAAAACAACAAATAAATAAATTCTCAACAAAATAAAATAAACGATAAATTTTCTAGGTATAAAATAAATGAATTCTTAAAAAAATAAATAAACTCTATAAAGAAATAAATGCACTGCGTCCCCATATGGCAAAATAAACTAATATAAACTGTGAAAAATGGACTCAACCTGATAAAATGTTTCTTAGCATGCTGTTCGTGCAGGTAGTCTGGTTTGGAGAAGTTTTTTCGGGAGACCCCGAACTTGACGTTTCATCAGAATCGCTATCATTACCAAGAGTAATAACAATCGGTTCTATTACTCTGTCTATTCGTGAGTCTAATTCCCAAAATTTTTCTTCTTCTTTGACAACGTGTTGAATACATTTTATCCATGCATTAGCTGTAACAGCACTCACCGCATTTTCTAAAAGAATCGTTACACCAGCTATTTTAAATGATACGTTTTTACGTGCGACTTCGCTTTTTATTTGGGCCCAAATTAGTTCAATAGGATTTAACTCGCAGTGATATGGTGGTAATCTTAAAACCGTAAACCCCTTTTCCTTAACGATTTCATCCACGGCTAATTTTAAATAATTTTGTTTGTATTGACGAGCAATTCGAAGCAATTCCGGTTTGAGCATGGTGTCGTCGCCAGCTATATTCTTAGATTGTAACCAATCGAATAGGTCCGCTTTTCTCCACTGTGATGTTGGAAGTGGTTCTGCACGACGGCTGTGGTAAGGCGCATTATCCATAACAATAACTGAACCAGGTTCCAAGCGTGAGAGAATGGATTTGAACCACGTTTCAAATACGTCCGAATTCATATCTTCATGATAATCACCGGTTTTTCGTGATTTGAAAACGTTTAACCCACCCTCCACAAAACCTGAGTCGCTTCCAATATGTGTAATGATTAACCTGCGTCCCTTACCCGACGGTGATCTTAACCCGGTCGAAAGCCCTTCCAGAAAAGCTGTTCGATGATCTGTAACGGACAAATCTTGCCACACTTTGGAAACCGTATGCCCCGCGTTTATCCATGTCTCATTCAAATAGTAGATCTTTTTCTCGCCGCGAAATTTTCGAATTTGTCTCAAATAATCTCTACGCCAAAAAACAATATATTCTTTCTCTACCACCGCGCTGTTACGTTTTCTCTTGCAGTATTTAAAGTTCATTTCACGCATAGTACGAATTAAAACTCGTCGTGATATCTTAGGCAAAGTATCGTCATTTTGTATATCGAGATGAATTTTCTTTAACGTCGGAATTTCGTTTCGAAAGAAGAAAGAATGGGTTTTTCGACGAATAGCACATGATAGTCATCTAAAATGATTTTTCGCGGATCCGTTTTTACCACTTTTCTATTTCCGGCCGTTATTTCCCCACGCGAAGGGTGTCCTCGTAAAATCCTAAAAATGGTGGCTTTCGATACTTTTGTAAAATTCGCACACATCTCTGTCGCGTCGTGAACCGTTAATGCGGGAAAACGCGCGCGAATCCCTTCATACACGTTCTTCACCATTTGCCGCTCACCCCGAGTTAAGTAATGTGACTTTACCTTTTTGTTGAGAGTGCTGCTACAGCAGGTTCACATTCATTCATTTTGTTACGTGGTACCTGGTATTCACTATTCACTGATATTAAAGTTCCGTAACACATCTCGTGAGACCTATGTCACATGACCTTGAGCGAAACCAGATGGACCTTTGCGGTACCAAGGGGAAAGAGGAAACTGATTCCAGTGGCGGGTAAAATAGTTTCTTGTAAATAAGAAATTGTTGCAACATTTATCGCCAAAAATAAATTAAAGTAAACTGGTAAATTTCCACACCACCTATGAGGTATTACCATGGCGCGTTGCCATTTTTAAAGGGATGATTCGCCTGCAGCCATACAACCCAAATAAAAAAACTTTTCAACAAAATAACTTAAATAAATAAACAAGTCCTTAACAAAATAACAAATAAATAAATTCTCAACAAAATAAAATAAAAGATAAATTCTCTAGGTATAAAATAAATGAATTCTTTAAAAAACAAATAAACTCTATAAAGAAATAAATGCACTGCGTCCCCATATGACAAAATAAAATAATATAAACTGTGAAAAATGGACTCAACCTGATAAAATGTTTCTTAGCATGCTGTTCGTGCAGGTAGTCTGGTTTGGAGAAGTTTTTTCGGGAGACCCCGAACTTGACGTTTCATCAGAATCGCTATCATTACCAAGAGTAATAAAAATCCGTTCTATTACTCTGTCTATTCGTGGGTCTAATCCCCAAAATTTTTCTTCTTCTTTGACAACGTGTTGAATACATTTTATCCATGCATTAGCTGTAACAGCACTCACCGCATTTTCTAAAAGAATTGTTACACCAGCTATTTTAAATGATACGTTTTTACGTGCGACTTCGCTTTTTATTTGGGCCCAAATTAGTTCAATAGGATTTAACTCGCAGTGATATGGTGGTAATCTTAAAACCCTAAACCCCTTTTCCCTAACGATTTCATCCACGACTAATTTTAAATAATTTTGTTTGTATTGACGAGCAATTCGAAGCAATTCCGGTTTGAGCATGGTGTCGTCGCAAGCTATATTCTTAGATTGTAACCAATCGAATAGGTCCGCTTTTCTCCACTGTGATGTTGGAAGTGGTTCTGCACGACGGCTGTGGTAAGGCGCATTATCCATAACAATAACTGAACAAGGTTCCAAGCGTGAGAGAATGGATTTGAACCACGTTTCAAACACGTCCGAATTCATATCTCCATGATAATCACCGGTTTTTCGTGATTCGAAAACGTTTAACCCACCCTCCACAAAACCTGAGTCACTTCCGATATGTGTAATGATTAACCTGCGTCCCTTACCCGACGGTGATCTTAACCCGGTCGAAAGCCCTTCCAGAAAAGCTGTTCGATGATCTGTAACGGACAAATCTTGCCACACTTTGGAAACCGTATGCCCGCGTTTATCCATGTCTCATCCAAACAGTAGATCTTTTTCTCGCCGCGAAATTGTCGAATTTGTCTCAAATAATCTCTACGCCAAAAAACAATGTCTTCTTTCTCTACCACCGCGCTGTTACGTTTTCTCTTGCAGTATTTAAAGTTCATTTCACGCATAGTACGAATTAAAACTCGTCGTGATATCTTAGGCAAAGTATCGTCATTTTGTATATCGAGATGAATTTTCTTTAATCTCAGAATTTCGTTTCGAAAGAAGAAAGAATGGATTTTTCGACGAAAAGCACATGATAGTCATCTAAAATCATTTTTCGCGGATCCGTTTTTACCACTTTTCTATTTCCGGCCGTTATTTCCCCACGCGAAGGGTGTCCTCGTAAAATCCTAAAAATTGTGGCTTTCGATACTTTTGTAAAATCCGCACACATCTCTGTCGCGTCGTGAACCGTTAAAGCGGGAAAACGCGCGCGAATCCCTTCATACACGTTCTTCACCATTTACCGCTCACCCTGTGTTAAGTAATGTGACTTTACCTTTTTGTTCTACAGAGTGCTGCTACAGCTAGGTTCACATTCATTCATTTTGTTACGTGGTACCTGGTATTCACTATACACTAATATTTTCGCGAGATAACCGCGCCACTCCGCCAATGGTTTTCGGCGCACACTTCACAGGTGCAGCGACGATGCCATTTTTTCTCGGTATTTACTGGTTCGGTGCGGGAGGAAAAGAATAAGACGGTAATACTTGGCAACGCCAAATAAACGCGCGAGGGTTTTCTGGGATGTTGCCGTTCGTACAAAAAAGAACCTATCATAGTTACGCGTACATATGATTTTAAAAGATTTTACGTGTTGCATTGAAAATTAGAAACAAAAATTAAATCTACTATTGCAATACCTAAATGTATTAGCTTGTTATTCTGCAACACTTATGTTTTTGTGGCGTTTTGTTATTGAACATATGTTCCAATGTGAAATTTTGTGTGATATATATGGCAACGCGGTATTAATGATGTCAGTCTCAAGAGATGTGTTACTGGGGAGTAGTACACTAATATTTTCGCGAGATAACCGCGTCACTCCACCAATGGTTTTCGGCGCACACTTCACAGGTGCAGCGACGATGCCATTTTTTCTCGGTATTTACTGGTTCGGTGCGGGAGGAAAAGAATAAGACGGTAATACTTGGGAACGCCAAGTAAACGCGCGTGTGTTTTCTGGGATGTTGCCGTTCCTACAAAAAGAACTTATCATAGTTACGCGTACATATGATTTTAAAAGATTTTACGTGTTGCATTGAAAATTAGAAACAAAAATTAAATCTACTATTGCAATACCTAAATGTATTAACTTGTTATTCCGCAACACTTATGTTTTTGTGGCGTTTTGTCATTGAACATATGTTCCAATATGAAATTTTGTGTGATATATATGGCAACGCGGTATTAATGACGTAGGAGCGAGAGGCAAATAAATAAGGCGACTTGTTTCTCACTCTAAAAGGCCGGAGCTAACAACTCCGTAACCATGACGCTCTAACCTCTACAGCCTCGTGTCAATCATGTGTCAGAATTTGTTATCACTTATCTTCGAAAACTATTGGGGAAAAATAAGAACTGAAATAAAACTGTAAATATAGCTGGGAAAAAAGTGAAATTGAGAAGAAAAAGTTAGTTTTCTTGGTTATTAGAACACGCGATCTCCAAAATAAAAGTAAGTGACGTAACTGACAAGGCTAGAGGTTAGAGCGTCATGGTTACGGAGTTGTTAGCTCCGTCCATTTAGAGTGAGAAACAAGTCGCCTTATTTATTTGCCTCTCACTCCCACTCGGCACATCGCGCCTTATACCGATCCGTAGTCTATACAGTATTATGTCTATGGTTTCTACCATAGACATAATATTGTATAGACTACGGATCGGTATAGGGCGCGATGTGCCGAGTGGGAGCGAGAGGCAAATAAATAAGGCGACTTGTCTCTCACTCTAAATAAGCGGAGTTGACAACTCCGTAACCATGACGATCTAACCTCTTGCCTTGTCAGTTACGTCACGTCCTTATATTTTGGATGTCGCGGGTTCTAAACTCCAAGAAAACGAACTTTTTCTACTCAATTCCACTATTTTCCCACTATATTTACAGTTTTATTTCATTTCTTATATTTCCTCAATAGTTTTCGAAGATAAGTGATAACAAATTCTTGATTATGTTGACACATGATTGACATGAGGCTGTAGAGGTTAGAGTGTCATGGTTACGGAGTTGTTAGCTCCGCCCATTTAAAGTGAGAAACAAGTCGCCTTATTTATTTGCCTCTCGCTCCCACTCGGCACATCGCGCCTTATACCGATCCGTAGTCTATACAGTATTATGTCTATGGTTTCTACTAACTATACATAACCTCAAAATAACCTAGTTAACCTTTTTCAACTTCTGGTTTTTCTCTGTCATAGAAAACGAATTCTGAGTACTATTTGTCTATTTGTAGTATTTGTTTTGGCCATGAAAAGGGCCGTTAATTACCAGCAGTACTGATTGCCAGTTTCACATAAATGTTCGAAGTGTCACTTATTGTCAGAATTAGATAGGTTCAAATCAATAGAGTGCGGTACATCAAAAATTACATGCATAGAAATCCCAACGCCAACTAGATGACAATCATTTTGAAACACATATTGTATAAAAAACAGCTTACCTAAAAAAAAATATTTTTGCGCAACCCGGTTGAAAACGTGTCATTTCTATATACCTGTACCTAGCGGAAAGCGACGAGTTGCCGGCCGACCAGCTCCGAACTTACTTTTCAGCCCTAGGGCGGAAAATTGCAGATTTCCGCCCGGCATAGAGATACGCGGCGACCGCGGCGTAGAGATGAGCGAAATATCACGAACTGTGATTGGTGAAAACGATTGCTCTATATGGTCGCAACACCAATACACATCATTACAAAGCATTATCATAGGACAAGTATTTTAATATTAAAATGATTAATTATTTATTAATTATTTCTCATTATTTGCTTATTAGCGGGTTGCGCAAAAAGTACTATGTTCACCACGGGCGGAAACGAAATTTCAACTCGTGCAGAAGAAACTCCGCCCTCGTTGAAATGTTCGTTTTTCCGCCCTTGATAAACAATATACTATTCCAGAAAACAATATTTGTGGCCCTTAAAAAGTGCGGGTTTCTCTAGTTGTCTTTCAATGATCAGCTGGACCGCCAAAATTAGTTTACTGGTCCATAATCAGGATACACTTTTGCCTTACCTTTACCTATATCTCACATGTCATATACCCCTGTTACCAGATTTGTAGGCTCAAACATGATCTACAGAATAGTGTGTACTGAAAAGCTCATGTCTATTAAGCCACATCAACTTCATAAGTCAGCATTAACTGTAGGCTCATATTTTATTGCTAATTTATTGCGCAAACTACGATTTTATTGCTTCATCCCTTAGCGAAAAAAGTGGATAATCTGACTTAAGACACATTATCCCACACCTGTATCTCCGGAACCGCAGGAGATATACATATACATAAACCAAGCGGCATATTTTATTGCTGATGATAGGGACTAGTAGCGCACTCTCAGAACTACCACTTCAACCCTTAGCATTAATCTCACCCTCGATATATCATGCCGCTCGGTTTATGTGTATATCTCTTGCGGTTCCAGAGATACAGGTGTGGGTGATGTGTCTTAAGTCAGATTATCCCCTTTTTCTCGGTAAGGAGTGGAGCAATAAAATTATATTTTGCTTGAATGTTGAGAATTTAAATAGCAATAAAGAGCCCAGGCTGTATTTAACGGACATACATTTTTTTACAATTCTTCTGATATTTCGGGGAGAGTTTAATGCTAAGGGTTGAAGGGGTGGTTCTGGAATTGCGCTACTAGTCTCTATCGTCAGCAATAAAATATGCCGCTTGGTTTATGTATATATCTCCTGCAGTTCCAGAGATACAGGTGTGGATGATGTGGCTTAAGTTTTAAGTCAAATTATCCCCTTTTCTCGCTAAGGGGTGGAGCAATAAAATCGTGGTTTGCATAATAAATTAGCAAAAAATATGAGAACGGTCTACACGGGAACAACAGTCACTTTCAGGGTAAATGCACAAGGGGAAAGAGCGGTACAAGCAGAAAACAATTAGTCGAACCTCCAATAACGACCCCTCTATAACTAACGACCACCTCGACATAGCGACCGGATTAGGTATTCCCCGATGAATTGCATATGATTTGTAATGCATTAAGACCTCTCTCTAACGACCCCTCCAGATAACGACCGCGACCACCTATTGTTCTTCTCAAAATGATTTAAAACCTCCAATAACGACCAGAATAATGAAATAAAAATCCATAAAATAAAATTTTGCATGGCACTAAAAATACTTCACAGTAATTCTACCTGTTTTTATCTTAAGGATGAAAGGATGAAAGCAGCCCCGTGTGGGGTTGCTAGTCCTCCATCGGGGGCTTCCTCAGGTGGCGGATAGGGGAATGCCTCCCAGATATCAGATATGGGTGGTACCGGGGAAATGAAATACCCGGGGCGGACCAAAACTAGCGCCGAATGACTGTCGGCATTAGCAGCCACCTCCTCTTGGTCAACAGCTCAGGGTGGAAGAACCAACAGGAGTGAGGGCAATCCCTTGCCCTTGAGATGAGAAGTCGTCCCTAAAGGCGGAAGAGCCAGTAAATGGTCAACGACAGGGGGATACAGAAGGTAAAGGAAACCCACTGTATTAAAGATCCTTACGGATATTACCAGGATATTCATCCGATTAACTTTTATCATTCTGGAAGCTCAGATAATGGCCTCTAGTTCCGGGCAGACCTTAAGTGGTCAAGAGGTGCGAAGAATCCCCCGGTTTCAACCAGATAAGAGAACAAAAGTGGTTACTTGGAATGTCAAAACTTTGTTTGCAGCTGGAAAGTTAGACAACCTAATCCAAGAGATGAACAGAATGGAGATAAACATTCTCGGAGTAAGCGAAGTCAGCTGGCCTGGAAATGGAATGATTAGATCAAAGGGTAAAGTACTATACTACTCAGGCACCAATAATGCCGGCCGAGACCATCATCATGGTGTTGGCATCTTAATGGATGAAAGTATACAAAAGTCAGTAAAGAACTTCATCCCACGCTCTGAAAGAGCACTCCTAATTCAACTGTTTGGTACACCCATGAACATCAATATTATATAGGTCTACGCCCCAACGGCTGATAAATCAGAAGAAGAAACTGAAGATTTTTACAGACAGCTCGATAGTGCTCTAAGACTTACAAAAACGAACGAAATCAATATAATTCTTGGAGATTTCAATGCTAAAGTTGGTAAGGGTAGAATGGGATTAGTGGTTGGTGATTACGGCTTGGGTGAAAGAAACGATAGAGGGGAAAGTTTAATTCAATACTGCGAAAAGAACAACCTTATGATTGCAAATACATGGTTCACACTCCCACCAAGACGTTTATACACCTGGAAATCTCCGCAGGACAATGACCAACACATTGTCCGTAATCAAATAGATCGACTACATTATCATTAATCGAAGATTTAGAAATTTTATCACTAAAGTAACCACAATGTCATATGTCGATATTGTGTGTCGATATTGAATCTGACCACAATCCACTACGTGCCGACATATTACTGCGCCTGTCCAGACCAATGAAAAAACCGCTAAAAAGATATTAGAACCAAAACTACTTAAGGATGAAGAAAGAAGATCATTATATGAAAACCATCTCAATAAAGAATTGGAAAATATTGACAATACAAATGATACGAACAAACACTGGCTTGAATTCAAAGAAGCTTTTGGAAAAACAAATGAAACCTTCCTCACAACCACCAAAGGACATACGAGGAACAAATGGATGACTGATGATATTCTAGATTTAATGGAAAAACGAAGGCAATGTAAAATCAACAGAAACTATACAGAATATAGAAGTCTTCAAAGAAGAATTCGAAATGAAATAAGAACAGCAAAAGAAAATTGGCTCACCGAAAGATGTCTGGAGGCAGAGAATCTGAACAAATTAGGAGACAGTTTCCATCTCCATAAAAAAGTCAAAGAAATCGCTGGAATATATATGTAACAATTAAAACGATAAAAAAAATTAAATCAATAAATAAGAATGACAAAAAAATAAAAACAAAAAAATTAATTTTTTTATTGGTACGCTATTTTGCCTATTTAAAACATGCTTTGGCGTGCGTAAATCGGGCTTTTTCGCACGGGCGTGTTTTAAAGTCGCCATGGAAACGTATCAACAACGGCCATATCAACCAATAACAGAGCGTTTATGGCCGTAGCGGAACGAGCCGATTGATGGCACGACGTGCGACGGGCCGTCACGAAGCGTCCCGAGTGTCATTCAAATTAATCATATTGGATATGCATTTGGTTTTGGTATAAAAAATGGTACCAATAAAAAAAATAGCGTAAAGTATTCGTGGATAACAGTATCCACTCATACTTTAATATACTAAAATCTACATTTCGAATAAGGGTCGGATTAAGGGCGACTATGAGCTCGTCCACGATACCTGTCTCTTATTGTCATTTTAAACACGCTATATTATTCGTACCTGTGTGATTTTATAAAAAATAATGCATCGAACTTCCGGAAATGGTAGTACATATATATTACCTCCCGAAGTGGGCTAAACTATTTTCGTTCTATTCGCTATCCCTTGTTATAAAGGGCAAGGATAAACGATTGAGGTTTAGTAAAAAGTAAAACGAACAGGAGAGATGACCATCTTGATATTCATTTTATACTCAAAAATTTACCTGAGAGGAGCGGACGAAATGTTCTAAATTTTCGGTTAATCCCCTGAAGAAAATCGCGTGCTCGAGCCCGTACTTGGCACTTAAGCTCGTATAAAATGTGAAGGGAAACATTTTTTGTGTAATTTTTTGTTGACCTCTGACTGGCGACCACCTCTCTACAGCGACCAATTTAGGAATTCCCCATCAGTGGTCGTTATTGGAGGTTCGACTTATCAAATGGTCAACGGCATTTTCAAGAAAAATTAACAATTATCTGTTTATTACATTACAAGTTACATTTTTATAAAATGTAACTTGAGGTTTATTAAATACGTTCTGGCGCAATTAAAGAAGTTTCAGACTTGCTAAGAATTATTAGCAATTTAGTTTTAATAATAGTTTTATTATTAATTATGACGTAATTAATAATTAATTACATCATAATACATTATAATATATTACATTATAATTAATTATGACATCATGACATAAAAACATTGTGTTTGAAATAAATCCTAATGATTTGAAGGCAGTGGAGGAATTTCTAAGCTGAGTACTCTTACTATTGTAATGATCCAACATTTTTTAAACGAGTTGCCATTGTCTAAAAGAAAAGGTGGCATTTATAATTTTAATGAGTTCTAAACATTTCCAAAGAAGTTTAGCAGTTTAATATAAAATTAAGAGATTTTTATAGGAGTTTGGACGCTTCGATAGAACTTTAGTTTTTTGAGGAACTTTTGATAATCGTACATGAATCAACAATGAACCACCTTTAGAAGGGTCGAAATTGTTTCTAGTAATTTTTTTTAGACAAACATGTAGGATTATCGTGAAGACGACCCAATTAGCGCTCCAAAGTGTTTCCGGGTTCCACCAAACTTGACCATTTACTAAAGAGTTGGGAGTATGAAACAGTAAAGAGAGCAAACAATTTCGACACAGTCCCATGAAATATAAATTCATGTGCTAATAAATACTTGCATAGTGTAATAATAATTAAAGTAGTGTGATAAATTAGTGAGAGTACAGCCAATTGTAAATAACTGACTCTTGTAAAATTTGACAATAAATTAAGTAATTTAAACCGTATAACATCAACTTTTCATCTAAAAATGTAGTTACTATATTACGAAACCAGTTAAGGGAACCGTAAATAAGACCATTGTAGTCAACCTACTCAAGAAGCACAGTACAGGAGTTGCTTCTTTCTAAGGGCTCCATTACAAGTTCTATTATATATTTCAGCTTCTCGAGGAGAGAGCCTCTAAGGAGTACCAGGAGAAGATGGAGTCCTGGGCAGACACCTTTCAGAAATTACAGGGCGAGGAGGAGAAAATATTGGCGGCCCAAAGCGAACCATTGCGGTTCTACCTCATGAAGTATGTGTTCCCGACACTATGCAAGGGACTAATCGAGGTCGCCAGAGTGAAACCAGATGATCCTATCGATTTCCTTGCAGAGTTCTTGTTCAGAGAAAACCCGGAGGGGAAGATGTTTGATCCGTCATACACTAGAGAAGGCGAGAAGATCCTGGATGTATATCAGAATGAACTTGAGTCGGCTTTCGGAGAATGAACAATACAATTTCAGTAATACAGTTTATTTTATAATCTTGAAATTACTACTTACTCTATACAATATTAGAATATTATTATATAAATAAATAATCACCACTTGGGCCATAATTAATGTAAGCTTCTAAAGTCTAGTCAGAAATAATGAGTTAATAATAACACATCTTTTGTCTGTAAACGACATATACATGTGGTACCTTGAAACGCAACAGCCTCCACAATATATATAATATAATATATATTCCTTTTATTTTGCCTTAGACTAATAATTATCACTCACCCTTTTTTTTAACTAGTCAAGGATCTAAACACTGTACATAAAAACTACGCCCTTAATGGAAGAAGATATTCGCGTCAAGTACGGAACGCCCGTATAATTTTCTTTTAGATATGACTAATCACAGCAACAATTATATACTTTATGAGAAAGCTACGTGGTGGAAATAAAGCCGAGATGTATTCAAATCTAACCTAAACCAACAATTTCAGTTAATAGCAGAACATTTGTATATTTTTAGCTTGAAAAAATTAAGAACCTATGTAACTCTTGTACAATGCTTGTACAGCACGATAGGAAGAGCATATGAAAAGTTAGAAAGCATAGTGTAGGCTTCCATTATTTACTTAACTAATTAGTTGCAAAATACCAATATTACTTGAAATACAATTTTTTGCAAAACTTAATAGCTCCATTCAAACGAATGGAAAATTTTACAAAAAAATTTATACACTTTAAAGTCGATATAGACAATTTAAGTACTATTATTTAAATAATTTACCTGTTGACACTGTTCGCTTTAATGTTACCCTTTGAGTTAGTGACATTTAATCAGTTTAGAGTGAAACGTAGTTTCATTTTGGAAATTTTCCATTCCCTTTTTCGAGAGTTGACCATTTAAACAAAAAATTGAATTTTTGTTTGAAAATATTCACTTTCCTGTCACCTTAAATGGTATAATATTTCAATTTAAGTAATATTATGGATCAGGATATTTCGACATGTTAATATGCTTTGGCACTTTAATACCAATAGAATTTTCATATTTTTTAAACATTTTGTTATTATCAATCATGTTATTATTATCACGGCAGTAAAATTGTAAGATGAATCCTGAAAGTGATTTCTACAAGTATGGCATAGCAAAATTGTATTCTAATGAACATCCCAAATCAGTTCCATGTTCCAGCCAATAAAAGGTTTTCATGTTACTTTTTTGAACTGTTACAATGCATTCCATTGGCCACAATATATTCTGAATTAGTTCTAAACTGTTATTGGAATAAACCAAATATTTCATTAGTCTCATTATTAAGTGTTGCTAGACTTAAAAAAAAATGAAAAATGGTTAATATCTTTGAATGGATTGGCTGAGCAAAAAAAAATTTTGTAATTTAAGAGGTAAATCGAGAAGAATTACATGTTGTTTTTGGAATCTCAGGAACATTTGTTTATTCGATAAAATTGTAAAATTAATTAGCGTCCTCATAGGTTGAAAACAAGTTTATTTTGCATATATCTTTATGGTGTACATACAGATTGTAGACATTAGTCTGCTCAAGGATATTTTATTTTTTTATGCTACAACTTTGTAACTGATTTATGAATAAATTAAACAGTTGAAAGTGGTCATTGACGTGTTCATCAATATTTTGATGAGAATATACAGTCGCCAGTATTAAAAATTATAAGCAGGCATCTGCATCGATATATTATCTACATGAAGTTAATGATGGGGTTTTTGACTAAATCAGTGAAAGTACAATTTCTACAATTTTGAAGAAAATTAGTTGAAACTTTCACGTCATTCTTGAAATGATATAAATAAGTGGTATATATAAAATACATGGACAGAAATTTAAAAAATGATTTTGAAGATATATTATGCCTAAATTTCAACATTTGACAAAGATGTTTATTATAATAATTTTGAAGAAGGTAATTGTAATCAGGTCAAATGAAACATTTAATGAGAAATATTGACATAACCATTTTTGCAAAAATTAAAACAATATGTTTTTGCAAAAAAATGACTAAATATCGGGATGTAAAGAATAAAATTTTGTTAATTCCACTCTTTATCTAGAATCTC
This sequence comes from Cryptocephalus moraei, assembly GCA_946251905.1. Taxonomy (NCBI): domain Eukaryota; kingdom Metazoa; phylum Arthropoda; class Insecta; order Coleoptera; family Chrysomelidae; genus Cryptocephalus; species Cryptocephalus moraei. The sequence goes on from OX276458.1 coordinate 34,312,870, forward strand.
GAGTGTGCTGTTTTACATTTGGAACGCTTCATAATGCAATATGAAATAGAACATTGGAAAACATCTATTCAGCAACCTACTATCCATGTTATCTACATGTACGTAATTTATGTACCATTCACTGTTTGTACCACAGAGTAACAATGTACATACATTTTCATATGTATGTACACTTTATCCAGATTTATTCCATATTCAATTATGTATATATTCTGTTGTCCAACTTTTTGTAACTGTTTGTTGTGATGTATTTGTTTTGTTTTCTACACTGATTATTTTAATGTAACATTTAATATTAAAAAATGCATGTAATATAATATTTATTCCAACTTACATAACAAAAATGGAACCAAAACTATGTGGAATAGTGTTCAAAATTTGTTTGGAAGACTGATTCAGAAGAAGATGGCAGTGAAAAAAGGATCGTTAATTCAATCTCAATTGAGAAAAGATGATTTTCATGAAATGTTAGAAGCCGCTGATTCCCTTAAAGTTTTGTATTTATAGATAAAACTATGTCGAAGAAAACTTTCTCAAGAAAAGCAGAAAATTGAAAAAGAACAAGAGATTAAAGACAGAGGCCATGATGAGGAAGAATGTGAGTGACGACTGAATGTATAAAACATCTTATAGTGTTTTCTGAAAGTTTTTGTTTGTCGCTCAAACACTCAATGTGCAATCCATAAGTTGGTGCAAACAAAAGTTATCAACTATTTAATTGTACAAATCTTTCTTTTTAGACACAATGTTATTTTAAGTTGTCAGTGCTTTTCAAGTTCAAAATGTTACCCCATGTTCTCACCATTTTTCCTCAATGTAGATTTTTCTCTTATTTCCAAGGACTCTGCCAGGTCTCTATCTCTATTCGTCCATATTGAATTTCATTTTGAAACGATTTCTTCTATTTTACTGAAATATGTGAAGAAAATCTCTTGGATGCAGAGATCCCCTTGGGCTCTCGTTGTTTTTATAATGTACATCGATTAAAAAAAAAAACAACACGGTATCGGAGAAAAACGTCAGATTTAGAAAAGTATGCGGAAAATATTTCAAAATTAAGGATTTTTGAAAAAATTACGTTTTTCCCCGGAGAAAACTTTTATCGAAAATCGGAGAAAATTCCACATAAATACAAAGTACAAAGTATTTTTTTAGTATAACTTGTCAGAAAAAACTTTCAAGAGCATTTAAAAAAGACCAGGTGAGTCACTTTCGCGACATAATTAGCAAATGCGTTATTATAGCATATTGAACCCATTTTCAATTTCAGCGAACTCTTAAGTCTCAAGTACTTTAAATTAGTTAAGGAATGACTAGAATATATTTTTCATGCTGTACCAAATACATGCCTCAATATATTAAGCCATTTTTTATTGTAATTTTTGGACTCGCTTTCTTTTTCAGGGACTTGAAAAATTCCACATGGGTCAATCTGAGTGAAACTAATATGGTATTGAATTTTTCAAAAAAAAACTTTCAGGTTTTTTGATATAATTAATAAACGTTTAGCAGACATTTCTACATTTACCATTTTTTATTAAGCTAATTCAAAGGTTTGTGATCAATCCCTGATTATTTACAGTCCTTGAATCACAGGAGCTACTTTTAGTCCTCTATAACTTGCTCATGATCTTTGATCGATACATCGGTTTCCCACCCCGTAGTCTCACAAAAAAATCGATCAGGTTTTATGTGCCTTCTTCCCATCAGTGTCCGGTCCACGGAGTGACCATTACCTTTCATTCAAGTTAGGAAACAAATTATTTGAAATGGTGGCCCCCTTGTAATATTTTGTTCGTTTAGACAGTCAGAGCGCTCCGTGAACCATACAGAAATACATATAACAGAACGAAAAGAGGTTCCAATACTGCCATCAATCGTATGTATCGTTTTAATTCTCAACTGTACACACATAGTTGCTATGTTCTACTGATAGTAATCATGGCAATATTAGTAACATTACTAATACCCTTGGTATGTATCATAAATCATATTTACATGTAACAATCCAATGGTTCTTAGCACAAAGTTAACTTGTAGCAAGTGGATTAGTAACATAACCATTAGACCAGAGAAATTAGTATTTTCACAATTCCGAAAACTGACAAAATTATATATTCTGTAATGTTACACATCTCTACCAACAAATTAAAAATGCGAAATGATTTAAGGATACTTGTTATGTGATTTACCCACTTAAGACAGGCCAATGTGCAGTTTACTCATATAATAACACCTAAAATAATATTAATCTCTCTGGCCTTAACAGTATGAGGAACGAGGCGAACATGTGTCAATTCCACAAATTAATCTTAACACGTGCGATGTATATTTATGAATATGTGCAAATCTTGTGCAATACGCCTCGTTTTGCGGTTGCACTTCATGGGTCAAATTAGAGTTAATATCACTTAAATCATTTTTAAATAACATAGTTAACAACTTTTACCGCACAAATCGTCACTTAACTTTCCAGACTTATTGTCGCAATTTGTATTATATATTGTAAGATCGAAATTATATTTAAGTTTCAACAATTGATTTTGTTGGTTTTAAGTTAGAAACTAATTGGAATGTTTAATAACACACATTTTCATTAACTAAATAAGAATCCCTTCCTCGTTCACTTCATAACATTTTCAATATTTTGACCTTTAAGACGACATTGACATACTCTCGTGGACGTTTATTGCTTATTGAGCTCAGATTCATTCTTTTTCACTCGTCATTTTAAAGTAGGATCTTTGATCCATGAAGTGGATTATTTAAATAACATAACCTATGCAGTACCTACTAAGTTTTATGAAAATCATCTACAATCTGTAAGTAAATATACAAAAAATGAAATGGAAATTTCAACAATTAATACTTGTATTCAACTTGGGTAAAAATGTGGTTAAAGTGATCGACTTTTTCGGCCACATTGAGGCCACGTAAGCTGCCAAATTTGATAAAAATGTAGATAAAACGGATTCAAATTATTGCCGCGTTTCTCATTTAACCACACTTAGAATTTTATACAATATGTAATCATTTTATAACAATAATTAAAACTTTTACAACTAGAATATACTAACAAACACTAAGCGATAATAATAACAACACCAAGAAATACTTGTATGAGAGAGAGAGAGAAAGTATGTATATAAAAGGCGACTTGTATCCCCTTTTTAGGACTTGAGGAGTTTGTTGGCACGCTGGTTGGCCACTGCTATGCGCGTTTCGTTGCTTTCACCCTAACCACAACAACATACAAAACATGAAAACCAGTGTGCCTCGTCTTTCAGATACAAAATGAAAAACAATCAAAATGAACTATCGCTAAGATCTGATCCGTCCTACTAAATAGGAACTTTCGCTCTGTCGCTGATTTTAAAATATTACAAGTTTCGAGGCACTTTTAGACTAGTTTGTAAGGGCGCAATCAACCCTTTTTCGTGAAATATTTTATATCGTTGTTACAAACAGTTAAACTTGTAAACACTAACCCTAACAGTCACTTTTCTAATTTAAATAGTTTAACGCTTGACATCCGTTTTGAGAATTAGAAAAACTAGAGAAAAAGATTGATTTTCACTTCACAACACTTCTCAACAATTACCATTGAATTTTAAAGGCCAATAAGGCGTTTAAATTCTAAACAAAGTAAAAGTACATGCACACAACCCATTCCAGCTAATGAAGGTTAAATTGTTGCATCTTTAGAAGGACAGATCAGATATGTATATAAAAAAACAACATTCGGTTTGCAAATAAATATCGGGGTGTTTTAGTATTGAATATATTTCTATAGACATATCCAACATTACTATTAATATTATTATTATTATTGTGTTTTAAGTGTTTGTCTACTTGAGAAGATCGTGTGCCCTCTGGTTGGCCACCTCTATCCTTGTCGCATTCGATTCGCCCTTTTGTATTTTACCCACCACATTTGCAGTGTAACAAAGTTGATTTGAATAGTAGTAGTAGTAGTGATGGTAGTAAGTAGTAGTTGGTGGTGATGGTGGTAGTGTCGTGGAGGTAAGCAATGTAAAAAAACAAAAAACACCAGATTAATAAAACAAAACAACAAAAACACATTTAAGAATTAAGAATCGGTAGGATTAACCCAATCGAAACTAGCCCATAATTACCAAACACAAATATAAAACCAATAGATTTTTTTTTATTGAAGTATAGAAAATGTGTTTTTAGTTATTCCATAACCACTGAATTATGGACTAGGTAGTTATGCAGAAATAATATTAATAAAAACCTATTATTATTTTTTATAAATTCAAAACACAGTTGGATACCTTAAGCATATTGATAGTTAAAACAATGTTTTTTAATGTCTCAAAATAATAAAGCAACAAGTTATTTAGAGAAGATATTTTGCACAACAGTTTAAGAAAACCCTATGGCATAATGGGACAAGATGGTCGTAAGTATCTTGGGTGATATCATGAAAAAATTTGATCATGTCCAGTATCAAAAATGATGAGCCCCGAATTTTTAGCTCAAAATATTTTTACTCAATCTCAAAAAAAAAACATGAAAAATCGTAAATTAAATATGTACAAGTTCATTACGTATAAGGTATGTGTAATTATTGCACACATTGAGAGTTTCTTTTAAATTCTACACTCGTAACTCGGCAAGTATATATAGTTTGTAATTGATAACATTGATACACACAGTATATTGTTACTGTTAAGTAACATTGATACTGTTAAGAAGAAAAACTAACTCTAGTGGTGAGGTTTTTAACTAGATTTTATCACTGGATAAGAACTATAATACTATTAAATTATCCTGAAAATTTTAATTTTGTATCGTGAGGTGTTCAGATTCACGAGAAAAAACTAATTTCCCCCTATACTTCAAAAGGGGAGTTTTTTCTTATTTCGAATTGTTTTATATTATTTTATACAGCCAACTCACATTTTTTAATGTGACAGACTGCTCGTCAGTGCAAACCTACGTTAAAATTATACACACCCCGCGTGACCAATGAAACCATTAAAATTCTAACCTAATTTTACTTGTAATAAGGTAGGACAGACGAAAAATACCATTATGATGTCTCATGTATCTGTGCGCGCGGTGTAATATTGTGGTTCTCTATCTGCTACCCATTGTCATTTAAATTTATCCCATTCATTCGGATACCATAAAAAGGCAACACCAATGCAGTAATAGGGATGCTAGAAGCTGCAATAAGATTGGTTTAGATATCGGAACCAGGGTTTCAAGAGGGTGAACACCTAAATTATTTTCTATTTTAATGAATCCTAATGCGTATAATTATACACTAATTAATTACTTCGTTTACTCCGCTGTTTATTTTATACAGAACATCTATCGCACTGTGAAAAACATATACATCATACTGTGACATTGTGATCTTCCAGACACAATGAAATCGCTGATGCGGACTTTCGCCACAGATCCTTGCCTTCTCCTCTTGCTACAATGTGGTGTGGATGCGATTTCACTGTGATATTGACTGAATTTGTCAATTTTGGTTGCACATACTTTTTGCGTGAATTTTCAATTTTGGGAAACGTTTCAATACTTTAAGATGAAATTAAAATTGTTTCTCGGTAAAAAATATAATTATGTTTAGCTTATGAAACGGCATGACTTTTTTCATTTTTTTTTTGAGTGGTCCAACAATGTTAAATACTTAAAATCTTTTTTTTTGATAAAAAAGTACATCATGTACACCAAATATACAATATCCGGTTGTAAATGTATACAACTGTCTTAGAATTCCATATATTAAGATAAACATACCCTAATCAGACACAATAAATATTTTAGGAGTTTCTTTTATATTTTATATTGATACGTTAGGCTCGATTCTTGTTTGTCCTAAAATTCAATGCTATTAATGATAGTTTGCATAATCATATTTATAATTGCTATTGAGGATATTAGAACAAAAGCCTATTTTGCTTGAATTTTATTGCCATTTTTTAACTAAATCCCTCATCCCAATTTTAGAAGTAACACATGACATTCACTTATGACAAAACACAAAACTACTCTTTCAAATTTTAGGAACAGTCTATGCAATTTTAATTGAATTGAATCTCATTCTGGCTCATTTAACCGTTATCCTATTTTTAACAGTTTTGTTTTATATTCAATTCAGGTTCTATTTTCAAGTAAATATGACAGGCGAATGGGTAGCCGATTTTTATATAAAACAGCTTGTTGGATCAACGATTATAGACTACTACCAGGATTGCTCAGTTCGCCGAATCTGCCTGCCAAAAACTCTGTGACGTCACCACCGGTGCTGGACAGAAGATAGAGATTTATTCATTTTACTGTAGTAAACAGTAAGATTTATCATTGTAAACTGTACTAAAGTCACTAGATATTGAAAGTAGCTCAATTCATTGTACCAATGAGTTAGAGAGAGAGACGCGTATTTGGGACACAATATGGCGGATTCTGTCAAATTTGTTTAATTTCTGTAAACTCTGTGTGTAAACTGCTGTCAATTGTTGAGACTAAAGTCACTAGTTATATGTAATGTATATATAGTCCATATAGTAATCGACATCCTTCATTAAACAGAAAGGGGCTCAAAATGGCTCCTACTTGAAAGAGGAACGGACACCGCCAGCCATATAATGTGTCTACAGTGGAAGCTCGGCTATTCATCTTTCAATCAACAACGCTACAATATTAATTGGTACTTGAGGAATCAACTATCACCAACATTCCCATATAACCAATATTCTTTATTCATTAAAATTAAAAATGGATAACCTATACAAAATTCAAATAAAGTTGACAGACGAAACACGGAACATAATACGGTTGGAACAAAACTAACAAAAGACATTTTACTTTGGCATTACTGATTTGAGACACAATATGGCCGCTCAATTGCGCTACTTTATATATCTAGTGACTTTAAACTGTACGGTTTACGTACGTACTCTACGTAATCCATATTTACGTACGATATCCACATCACGTCTTCCACAGATCAACACGTAAACGTACTTCAGCACCGGTGGTGACGTCACAAAACTGTCCAACAATGGTCAAATGTAAGTGAGCAATCCTGGTTAGTCTATAATCGTTGTTGTTGGATTGCCTTCTTCACGAGAAGTGTCATAAGCTACATGTTAGAGGAAGTTAACTTATCGGAATTGATTATAAGGGGCAAACAACTCAAGGGCTGTAAGACAACAGAGATCTTAACAATGTCATAAATTTCGTAGGCTACATATCGTCAGAATAAATGTAATTGCCTTCCTTTCCTTAATAGTTAGTCACAAGAAATGTAAAGACGTGTTTACATTCTAGACAAGTATGTACAAGCCGAGGCTTGTCACTTGCCAAGGATGTTAACAGTCGATACATTCCGTGTTACTTATTACATTTTTCACGCTGCCGTTGAAGATTTCCTCATAATTCCTCAAAAAATAAAATGTTTGCTTCAGTTTGGACGTACGTCACTCTGACATATGCATAACTAGGGTTACCCGATGCGAAAAATTTAAACAAAAGACTGTTAACATCCTCCCCAAGATAATAGAGACATAAAGCAGTATTAAAAATCATCACGTATACTTATACGTATCGACGTGCGCATGTGCAGAGGCGATACGTGGGTTCCGTTCCGTTACGTTAAACGTATCAATCCGGCATACGTATTGTCAAGAAATGATCAATCAGCTTATCTATCAATCAATTAACCAATCCAAATTCCGCTGATAATTTAACTTTTTATTCTTACATTATGTCAACTCGCGTGTTTTCTTTTTTCTTTTCTTTACTCTGCAAAGTAACTAATTTAGCTACTTTGCAGTAACTTATAGAATCAGCAATTCCCGGATAATACTCTTCGCTAATTCGACCCGCGATTTCCGCGAGCGGACGCAACGTCTCGAATTCGAGATCGAGCATCCGCCAAAGAGTCCGGGAATCGATGAACTTTCCACGTTATGTTAATAACGACAAAAGCTGATTGGTCATCAGGAAAAAATTATAAATTGGCTGGGGACCGACAAAACAGGGTTCATTAGTTTTGCAAATCGCGCCCTTGGTCGGTCTCCGAGACACGTCCCCTGGGCCACGTCCAAGATGAACCTCTTAGGGTAAGTCGTTATTTTCATATACTGTTTTTATTTAGGTCCCCTTTTTTATTATTATTAGTCCCTTTTGATCATTTGTTTTTTTTTTCGTGTTTTTTAAGTTTTACTACGTTGCCCCATATTTTGATTACTTTTGATTCCTTCTCCTTTGTGTTATTTTCAACTGGTGTCGTGTTGGCGGCTGGTCGCGCCTTTAATGTATTCGGTTTTGTTCAATATACCCTCTTTACTTAGGCCTACTTTCTTTCATGTTACTCTACCCCTAGCTACCCCTCAGTGTTCGACCCTGTGCTTAACACAGGTCGCGACAGTATCGTAATGCGATACGTGACGTATTTGAACCGTAGAGCATTTATATGGCTTTTATGCTGTGTTCTGTTATGGTTCTGTCCTCTACGATAAGAAACATAACCACATTTATTTGTAATCTTTGCTTGCCTTAAATCTTTGTAAAATAACAGCGATTCAGTAGTGCCAGTACCTTTACTGCCTTTTGAGTAGTGCGAAATGGACATAAGAAGGAAAAGAGTGTTTTACAGCGAAACTCAACTCAACATAAGTTAAAGGCGTTAAAGCACAAACAACAGATTTGTCTTGTCGGTTGCAAACAGATAGGTTACGTGTTACGTTTAACTCTGCTTGAGAACATTTCTTATCCCTCACGTATACTGTTTTGTTACGGATACGGATACGTATATGTGTCCAAATTTACGCTGTTGCTTTATGTCTCTAATATATCAACTTGTATAACTATTTTGATTTTCCTAAAAATGTAAATGACAGTATTTACATTCCGTCGTCAAGGAAAAATAATACACGAATGTTACATGTCATTTTCATGTTACGTATCTATGCATGTAAGAGCTATTTACGATAGCGGCAGCGTGAAAAATTATGTTTATGTTTTTAATATTGGCAGTCACGTTATTTCATTTTTTTAACAGGCTTATTTTGTGGTTAAGTTTCAATATTTTCGGCTTTTTAGCTTAAAACTGTATCATTTTCGATGCCGAACATGATCTTTTCCCAATATCTCCTGGGTCATTTTTGACAATGTTATCCGGCTATGCCATTTATCATTAAGCGACATTACTGTCTCAGAGACACTATCTTACTTATATTCAAATTTTTAATGACAATTGTTTTTAAGGTACCCTTCGAGAAATCGCTTTCCAAACTGTGCCAAAGGGTAAAATATTAGCTTACTGCTTGTGTACTTCAACAACATGAATCTTCAGAAGAAGAAGTCACTCTATTCAAAATTATCAAAACCGAAAAACGAAAGAAGCACACTATTGAAATTACCTTGAGATTGATGCGGTCAATTTGCCTGTTTTGGTTCTCCAGTTCAGAACCCATGTCGATGGCCATGTTGCGTAGATTACCGATCATGGTGTTTACCTAAAATATATCATTGAATGATTTTCAGCAAGATTTATTAGTTTATTAGTATTAGTATAGTATTAGTTTATTAGTATTTTATTATTAGCAAGACTTTTTTACCTGTCCGACGTTTTCCTCCATTTCGTCCTCTCTGGCGTCGTTTGTAATTCGTCCGATGTAGCCACCTTGAGGGCCCATGCCATTGTCCATCATCATCCGTTGCGGTTGGTTGTTGACCACTTTGCCATCATCATTGCCTTTCCATGTTCCCTCGTCTTCTTTGAATGACGAACCTCTGAGGAAAAGTATTCCAAATAAATATTTAACCTATCCACTGGGTTGGAATAAACGTGTTCATATTTTTGAAAGCCCTTTGATATACTTTTTGATTTATGATATACCATAAAAAAATAATATGCGCGAGGTGGTTCGGTAAATTTAAATAGTATAAATTTAATTTCTTTGTGGATCTCGCGACGTTTGCAAAGTTTGAGAGTACTATTCCATATAGAAGTTTCTGTAAATAAAACAATCTTTTAAAATAAATTCATGCATACATATAACCCAACTAAATGATTAATATTAGCAAAAGTATAGTTTTTTTTGCAGAAAGAGATTTGGAAGTGGTATTTAAAAATATTATTGAGGCTAGTCAATTCATCAGCGATGCAACTAATGAAAAAAAAATTATAAGCAAAAGGCAGTAAAATGGAAGAAACATTAGAACCATACATGCGACGTTGACAAATCCTTTTTTTTTTTAAAACATTTCGAATTTCATTAGGCAGGGAAACAATTTTCCGCGAACTATAGTAAACCGTGGTTAGGCAACCTATCTCACAGTCTAGAAATAGCTTTACGTAACACCATCCACAAGCACGAGAGAGTTTGTAAAAGAGCTCCCATACTTGTGTTCCTATTACGCTAGTTGTCAAATTCAACTAACCAATATTCAAGAAATCACAATGGGGGTGTCGATAGAGGGGAATGTGGTGTATCCATCAAGACTATTTTGACGCCATGAAATTGAAAGGGCGCTTCAAATTTCGAATTTGAAAACGTGATGACTCACCCGGTCATCTTTTGAACATTTTCGTGTGTCGGCAACAGTGCACACTGGGGTAATAAAAGTTTGTATCGACCCAGCGGACCCAGTTAGTCAAATTAAACATGTCAATTATCGTAGGAACGTAAAGACGATAGGAGAGAAGGCCGACTTGAAATACCTGTTGTTAAACGATTTTCCTATGATCCCAAACAAACCTAAAAGACCGTTAGAATCCTGAAGTTTTATGTTTTAAGAACGTGCGAGAAGGTGATAAAAAGCATAACTTCATTGATTCTCGTCAAATGTGTGGTGTAGAGTGAATTTATGTGGATTAGCCACATAAAAGTCGTGGATCATTCCAAACTGCACCATAGGCAGCTTGCTAGAATCAGCCCTTACGTAGCTAATTTCCATGATCTACACAATATCAGAGGAGTAATCATTACTACTGATGTGATTTATTTTAAGTAACATAATTATTACCTTCTCGTTGAAAACCGAAGTAAATGTGCACCTAAAAGTGCAGATATTACTGTCGCCAGGAAATATACCATGAATTGAAAAAAAAAAAAAAGGGAACGAATTTCACCAAAACAAATAACAAAGTTAGGTTATGTTTGTGTTTACATTTTACCATAGACATAATACTATATAGACTACGGATCGGTATAAGGCGCGATGTGCCGAGTGGGAGCGAGAGGCAAATAAATAAGGCGACTTGTTGCTCACTCTAAATGGGCGGAGCTAACAACTCCGTAACCATGACGCTCTAACCTCTACAGCCTCATGTCAATCATGTGTCAACATAATCAAGAATTTGTTATCACTTATCTTCGAAAACTATTGAGGAAATATAAGAAATGAAATAAAATTGCAAATATAGCGGGAAAATAGTGGAATTGAGAAGAAAAAGTTCGTTTTCTTGGAGTTTAGAACCCGCGACCTCCAAAATAAAAGGACGTGACGTAACTGACAAGGCAAGAGGTTAGATCGTCATGGTTACGAAATTGTCAACTCCGCTTATTTAGAGTGAGAGACAAGTCGCCTTATTTATTTGCCTCTCGCTCCCACTTGGCACATCGCGCCCTATACCGATCCGTAGTCTATATAGTATTATGTCTATGCATTTTACCCATCTTGCAAGTTGCAAGCGCTTTGATTGTTCCGTCATATTGTGCAGCATTGCCAGCTCATGTATAAAAACAAATTTTCTAGGGAAATAACCGAATGAGTCATCACGTTTTCAAATTCAAAATTTGAAGCGCCCTTTCAATTTCATGCCGTCAAAATGGTCTCGTTGGATACACCACGTTCCCCTCTATCCATGCATGGGACATAACACATAGGTCAGAAAAAACCGGACAGCTCAATTAGGGAAACTGAAGTGTCAAAAGAACCAGCGTAAACGTTTATTTGTGTTGTTTATTCTGTGTAGCTACTTACAAAAAAATTTACAGGTTTTGCACTCTCTAGTGAGTTCGTTTGAAAAAAAAACCCATGGCATGCCAGGCTGAAAGGTAGATTTATGGGTAGGATATATAGTAATATAACACACGATGTGTCACAAAAATGCATACGAGGTGTGAAAAAATACAAACTTCAAAATTTTAAAATATTTGCAAATAACTTTTTCTCCGTACATTTCTCAAAGATATGTTTTATACAAAAGTTGTTCGCCTCTATAAGGGCAACAAAAAACCTAAGTAACATTTTTCTCTCAGACGCGAAATAAAAGTTTTTTGATTTTTTTTTAAATAACAAGCCGCCATTTTGAAACCGCTGGACCGATTTGGCCCATTAACGAACTCGACCGAGATATTCGGCCAACTGATTTTGTTCCAACTTTTGTATCGATACGTTAAACTAGGTGTTAAAAAAATACAAACGTCAAACTTTCTAACTTTTTGCATCTAACTGTTTTCTGTACTTTTCTCGAAAAAAAAAAAATATACAAAAGTCGTTCGACTCTATAAGAGCAACAAAAAAACCCAAGTAACATTTTTCTCTCAGACGCGAAATAAAAGTTTTTTTTTTTTAAATAACAAGCCGCCATTTTGAAACCGCTAGACCGATTTGGCCTATTAACAAACTCAACTGACATTTTCGGCTAACTGATTTTTGTACCAAATTTCGTTGTGATTCTTTAAAAAATGCGACCTGTAGCTTGCCGACAAATTTCGTTATATCCGATCTATATATTTTAACGCGAAATGTAAACACCAGCGCGAAACGTGTTTACTCTTATCGGACCTCGGCGGCTTACCTCAAAGGAAGGTCGCTATGCGTAATTGAGCCTGCCGCCAACATCTTAATAAAGAAGGAATAATTTATTACCTCCTAGACCTTTCTGGACGTTTCTAAGTAATCTTTATTTGGGAAAGGAGTGACCTGGAACTATCGCGAATACAACTGAGGTGTATATAAGCGGGTTTGCGGTCGGAGATGAGATTAGACGTGAAGCGCGACATAGTAAACAAGCGAAAAACGGACCAGTAAAAAAATAAATTACATTTAAGAGTGATATAAATTAATTAGTTAGGAAGTAGTTAAGTGTGTTATATAAATTAGTTCAGTATAATAGTCTAAGATAAAATAAGTAGTGTGTAGTGAATAATTAGGATAGTGTAAATAAATTAGAAAATAAACGTTACATTGGTGTCAGAAGAGCGGATCATGAAGAAGTTACGCGAATTAAAAGTGGCAAAGTTAAAAAAAGAACTCGAGGAACGAGAATTGGACAGAAGGGAAGAAGACAGAACTCCAGGACCGACTCTCGGCGTTTTTGAAAGAAAATGGCCAGAACCAGGAAGTTTTCAAATTTGAAGACGACGACATAACGAAGCAGATCGCCGCCCAGAGGGGAGAAATCGCCGCCGAGAGGGAAGATATTTCTGCTCAAATCGCTGCCCAGAGGGAAGAAATCGCCGCCCAGAAGGAAGATATTACTGCTCAAATCGCCGCCCAGTCGGAAGATATTTCTACTTAAATCGCTTCCCAGAAGGAAGATATTTCTAGTTAAATCGCCGCCCAGAGGGAAGATATCACTGCTCAAATCGCCGGCCAGAGGGAAGACATAATTGCTCACATTACTGCTCAAATCGCTGCCCAGAAGGAAGAGATAACCGTACAGATTGAGGTTCATCGTAATGAAATTGAACAGAGGATTAGGCAGTTAGAAGAACGACTAGAAAAGGTCAGCAGCGGCGAGGGGAAAGAAGATGGGATTGAACAGAAGGTGAAGCAGTTGGAAAAACGTCTAGAACAGGTCAGTAGCGGCGAGGGGAAAGAAGAAGTAAAAGCGGCCGTTCAACGCAACTCGATATCCACCAATCGAGTGACACCCCCAACGTTCGACGGAAAAATCCCGTGGGCCTGCTACAGGAAACAATTTGAGGTAGCAGCGGAGGCTGACGCTTGGTCCCCTCATGAGAAAGCTGTCTCTCTAACGGTAGCCTTGCGAGGAGAAGAGTTAGAAGTTCTTCAGACGCTATCCACCGAGGAAGCCGGGAATTACGAGGAGTTGCTGAGGCGACTGGAAATGCGTTTCGGCTAAACATATCTGGAGCAAGTCCATCAATCCTAAATGTCCAATCGCCGTCGGCGATCGAACGATACCCTGCAGGAGTTCGAAGCGGACGTAACCAGACTGGTGAGGTTGGCGTTTCCCACGGCACAGGAACAGATGATGGAGAGCCTCGCAGTGCAGACGTTTGTAAGCGGGCTGCGAGACCAGGAACTGCAGAGGGCCCTGAGGCTAGCTCGAGCGAAGGCGCTGATGGATGCGCTCGCCATCGCATTGGAACATGAGGCAGCAATGGAAGCTTCCTGCAGTCACGGCTGTGCTCGAGCTGTTAACGAGGAAGTAGACGCTGAAAAACTCATAGAAAGGGTCCTTCAGCAGATCATGGAGGTGCTGTCGGCGAAGAAGAAGGTAGTTCGCTGCTGGAATTGTGGCGAAGTGGGCCATGTGAAGAGTTCGTGTAAGCGGCCCAAAACAGCGGCGCCGGCAAAGACGCAGGAAAACTAATGCGGGTCGATAAGAGGGAGGGGGACATCGACCCGTATAAGTGGAAACCCCCGGGCCAGTATAGCCTCGTTTTCCCACCAACTAGGGAGCACGTACGTCGATGGCACTATCGACGGGAGACCCCAAGCCATGCTTGTCGATACGGGAGATATGAAGACGATCCTACGCCTGGAAGTTGTGTGGGACCGCAGGAAGGTTAGGCCAAGTAGGTGGCAATTGAGAACTGCCACTGGGGAGAAGGCAGTGATACACGGTGAAGCAACAGTTAGCATGACGTTGGGACGAGTAAAGTTTTGACCATCCAGTTATCATAGCCGAAATTGAGGATGGACGTCGTGAGGAGTCCTGGATTCCAGATGGATTTCGGATAGCGAGTGTTGAGGATCGGTCAGGAAGAATTACTGCTACACAATCGTGATAATATTGTGTTAGATGTAATGATGGCAGAAGATGTGATTCTCCCGGAACGAAGCGAAACGATCACTTCTACTTGTCTGAGGGGTGTTGTGGAGGAGGGAGTTCCAGCCATAATCGAACTAGAAAACGATGACAATCGACTGGCTCGGGGGGTATTGGTAGGGAAGGCGATCGTTACTGTCTCAAGCGAGGTGCCTGTACGGCTACTCAACATCAATCAGTACCCAGTTACCATCAAGAAGGGTACGAAGCTGGGCACGTGTATAGCCGCCTCGGCCATCGTAAGGGGCGTTAGTAATGAAGAAAGGTCCAGACACACGCCGCAGGATTTGAAACAAATTCTTTCCCACACCAGTGCGTTTCTCTCGCCCACAAAGAAACAAAAGGCCAACATATTAATAAATAAATAAATACCAGGACATATTTACCACCGAGAATGGGAAGCTGGGAAAGACTAAGGTCGTGACACATAAAATCGACACGGGCGAGACACGACCAATTAGACAAACAGCAAGACGACTACCCTTGGCTAAACGGGAGGAAGCCGAGAAAATCATCAGGGACCTAGAGCGGGACGGGGTCATCGAGCCTTCAAGCAGTCCATGGGCCTGCTTCACCAGTACTGGTGAAGAAAAAGGATGGGGTCACTCGATTCTGCGTAGACTACCAGCAGATGAACAGTGTCACCAAAAAGGACAGCTACCTGCTACCACGTATCGATGACACCCTCGATACCCTTGCTGGATCCACGATATTTTTGACCCTGGATTTAAATAGCGGTTATGGGCAAGTCGAAATGGACCCTGCCGATAAGGAAAAGACGACATTTACCTTCGGTAACGGCCTGTGACATTTTACAGTAATGCCATTCGGACTTTGTAATGCCCCAGCGACGTTCGAGAGGCCGATGGAGAGCGTGCTAATGGGTTTGACGTGGAAAACGTGCCTAGTCTATTTGGACGATGTCATCGTGATGGGCAAGACCTTCAAAGAACATCTGAAAAACTTAGAGGACGTCTTCCAGAGAGTGCGAGGTGCGGGGCTGAAACTGAACCCTAAGAAATGACAGCTCTTCAGAAGTAAGGTCTCGTACTTAGGGCACGTAGTGAGCAGAGAGGGCGTCGCCGTTGATCCGGACAAGACAAGTACGGTGAAGGAGTGGCCAATACCGGCAGACAAACACCAGTTGAAGAGTTTTCTAGGACTCTGTACATACTACCGACGCCTATGTCCGGATGTTCTCCGACGTCGCCAAGCCGATGACAAGGCTCACAGAAGAAGGACGAAAATCTGTTGGGATGAGGAATGCCAGTCTGCCTTCGACGAGCTGAAGAAGAAGTTGACCAGTGCCCCAGTGTTGAATTTCTCTTTGCCGGAAGGACAGTTCATCCTGGACACCGACGCGAGCAATGTGGGAATTGAAAGTGTTCTGTCGCAGCGTCAGGAGGGACAAGAACGTGTC
Organism: Cryptocephalus moraei; assembly: GCA_946251905.1. Taxonomy (NCBI): domain Eukaryota; kingdom Metazoa; phylum Arthropoda; class Insecta; order Coleoptera; family Chrysomelidae; genus Cryptocephalus; species Cryptocephalus moraei. The sequence goes on from OX276458.1 coordinate 34,329,312, forward strand.
CTTTGATACTTTAGCAAGGTACTCTCAAACCCAGAGAGGAATTACTGCGTCAGCCGGTAATTGAGGCACAGTGGGACTCGTTAGTAGTTGAGGATGGACTACTAAAATGCGTACTGGAGAGCCAAGACGGAACGGAGGAAAGACGGCAGTTGGTAATTCCCTCCAGTAAAATTCCGGAGGTCTTGTGGCACCTTCACGACGAATCGTCTGGTGGACATTTAGGGATCAAGAAAACGCTGCAGAAGGTACGGGAGCGATTCTACTGGATAAATTGTTCAGACGACGTGAAGGACTGGTGTAAGAAAAGTACTACATGCTTCGCAAGTAATGGCCCACAAAGACGACCGAAAGCTTCCATGAAACAATATAACATCGGAAGCATCTTCGAAAGGATCGCTATTGATATAGCAGGACCCTTCCCTGAGACCGAAAATGGGAATAAATACATCCTGGTCGTAATGGACTATTTTACAAAGTTGGTAGAGGGTAGAAGCGTACGCCCTCCCTAATCAGGAGGCGGAGACGGTAGCCGATGTGCTTGTGAAGGAGATGATCTGCCGGTTTGGAGTACCCATGGAGTTACACTCGGATAAGGGAGAAACTTCGAGAGTGGTCTATTCCGGAGGATCTGTGAGAAGTTTGGGGTATCGGGTAATATATATATATATATATATATATATATATATATATATATATATATATATATACCCTATGGTATATTACCTTTTAAAATATTTCATGTTGAATGTCTAGATATGCCAGTTCTCGCCTGTGGTCCCTGACAACTATTATAAATAATTTATGGCCAACAGTTTCGACACATATGAATTTATTCTATGTAGCGCAGATACATTTCGAAAGGTAAATCACAAAACAAAAATAAATCTCTCAAACATCACCATTGAAGACGGTCCCATACGTGGTCGCCATTAGACGTGGTATACTCTACTACTAATAGACACCGGAGCATCCGAGATGATCATGAAACTAGGCCTGCAGGACACGCGACCGAGGAAAGTTTTGAAGTCCAAATGAAGGTTGCGGATGGCAACGGGCGAAACTGTTGCCACCCCGCGGAGAAGTGGACGTCGAAATCAAGATCCGCAACAAAAGATTCTAGCCACACCAAGTCATGATTGCCTACATTGAAGTGGAAGAAATTTTCTTGCACACCAAGGGTGAGACGGTTCATCAGATAAGGCTGACGGAAGACACGATTTTGCAGAGAATGAGCGAATCGACAGTGGTGACCAGACTTCAGGAAGTCACCAGGAAAAGGATCCAGCCGTAGTGGAACTTTGGAACCACGACGTGGAGGTGGGCCGAGGCGTCCTAGTAGGAAAGACTTTGGTGTAGTTAGGTGATAAAATTACAGTCCGGCTCATCAACATTAATGATTACTCAATTACAAGTATTATTAGACGCAAGGTCGATACGGGGGTGTGCGAGACCAATCCGTCAGTCAGCAAGGAGGTTGCTGCAGGCGAAGCGGGAGGTAGCAGAAGATCATCCTCGACATGGAGAAAGAGGGAGTCATCGAGCCATCTAACAGTCCTAGGGCATCTCTGGTAGTCCTTGTAAAGAATAAGGAACGAAACACCGGGTTCTGCGTAGATTATCGTCAACTAAACAACGTGACGAAGAAAGACAGCTACCCTCTACCCTGGATAGACGATACCCTGGATACTCTGGTAGGATCACAGCTGTTTTCCACTCTGGACATGAAGAGTGGCTACTGGCAGGTGGAAATGGACCCTGCAGACAAAGAAAACAATACTTTCATAGTAGGATCTGGACTATGGCCTCATCCTCTAGGACCTTGAAATCGTACTGGGCACAATGGGACTCTCTGGTGATACAGCATGGACTGCTCAAGAGGATGCTTGAATTTGATAACGTTGCGGAAAGACGTTTTCAACCTATCGTACCCAAGGCCAAGGTGGCGGAAATGCTACGTCATCTCCATGATAGAACCGCGGGAGGCCATCTAGGAGTGAAGAAGACATTGCAGAAAGTGCGCACGTGTTTCTATTGGGTGGACCGCTTCAAGGCTGTTCGCGAATGGTGTAGGAAGCGTACAGTTTGCTCAGCAGCCAGCAATGGATCTCACCGCAAGCTGAAAGCCCCAATAAGATAGTACAATGTGGGGAGCCCTTTCGAGAGGATCGCCCTAGACATCACTGAACCATTTCCTTAAACTGATTGTGGCAACAAGTACATCCTGGTGGCGATGGATTACTCTACGAAATGGGTAGAGGCTTACGCAATTCCCAACCGAGGAGTCGCAACTGTCGCAGATGTCCTGGTGGAAGGAGCTCGTGAGCCGGTTCGGAGTACCGTTGAAGCTGCATTCCGGCCAGGGGCCTACATTTGAGAGCGAGCTGTTCCAAGGAGCTTGCGAAAAACTGAGAATTCGCAAAACCAGGACAACGACGCTGCACCCTCAGTCTGACGGGATGGTAGAGAGGATGAACCGTACCATGGTCAAGTACCTCTCGAAGGTAGTGCCTCAACATCAACGAGACTGGGATCAACATCTCCCCCTTTTCCTGATGGCCTACCGTTCTGCTATTATCGAGTCCCCGGTCAAACACCAGCAAAGGTATTGTTCGGGCGAGAGATGAGGCTTCCCTGCGATTTGAGCTTCGGTTGCAAACCGGGAGAAGGTCTGGCTTCGGGAGGACTACGTCACCGAACTGCGCAGAAAGATGGACCAGGTTCACGAGATGGTATGGACGAAACTCCAAGTCGTCAGCAACCGCATAGAGGATCGCTATGACGTTCGGGCGGACAGCGGCGTGTATGAGGTAGAAGACCTGGTGTGGCTATACAATTCGCAAAGAAGATGCGGGTTATCTCCGAAGGTTCAGAAACCCTGAGAAAGGCCGTATATGGTGAAGCCTAGGATTAATGACGTCATCTATCGGATTAACAAAGTTGAATCAAAGTCCGAATGGAAAGCCAATGGTCGTGCATTACAACCGATTAGCACATTTGAGGGAGACCATGGCCATGATCAACAGGTGCGTCAACTACCGCCCCTAGAGGAGGAGCCCGCCCTCTTTTGAAGAATTTATGGCTGCGTATAGTAGGACCGGGTAGGCCAGATTCGGTGTGATACGGGATCTCTTCGAAACAAAGGCTGAGTATCCGCTGTGTGATGTTGTGGTTCAGCGGTGTGAACTTTAGGGCTTAGGTAACCTTAACTTTAGGAAATGGTAAATCCATAATTAATGTAAGGTTGTAGAGCGAAACTTATCTTTATTACTCGACGGTTCGGTCGCAACTCCTCGTCGTTTTACAAGTAAGTATTATTTACAAAAATTGCATAGTTAACAGTTTAATGTAAATTGTTAACAAATTCGTTTAACTAGGTGAAAGTGCAGTGGACTTGGTCGAGTTTATTATTCCTTTATTGTTATTGAATTATTAATTAAAGTCAGCTAAATTAACGTATTGAAACAAATGTTGATACTTAGTGAAATTCCATTACACTGGGCTCATTGCGTGCCCAGGATCTATGGATGTCCCGAGCAGGTCAGTCAGCCTGTTAGCAGGGACCGGCGGTTGGGCAGGCGCTGAGGATTAAGAAAGATGGATCACAAGAGTCGCTCTCCTACCTGGTTTCCAAGAGGAAGTCCTTTCACAAGCCCACCTATTTAGACTTGTGGGACGCGCTATGTGACCTTAGAGGACAACTTCCAGAGCGAAGACCTAACTAAATTAGCTATTCCGAAACTGACGTGTGGATTGGACATATTGTACTGGAGGGTCGTGAGAAATGTGATGGAGGTCTTATTTCGCTTCACCGGGGTAGACATTTTGGTGTGTTGTTGGAATCCTGAGTGGAGTCCCCACAAGAAGACCGTAGCTATTTCCACCAAACCTCGCGTTGTAGACAAGGGATCAACTGTAGGTTCTCACATAGGCGTACCAGGGACACGTTTTCGGACGAAACATCTTTAAGGCGGGGACAGTGTAACAGAAAGTCTCGCCATAAAATAAACACAAGTTGGGATGGGTCCGTTCGGCGATTCTATTGCAGTTCTTAGAATTCGAGAAATTTCAAAACGACTGGAATATTCGTGAGCGATATGCGGCAGAGATAAAAGAGGACGCCGACGAACCAAAGAGTAGTCATAAACAAGGAACGCGACGAATACCATTGACCTGAGCGGCCGTGCACGGAAGAGAAATAAACAGCGATGAAATATAAATTAGGTACATAATAAGTGTAAGTGGTTAGTGCTAAATACATTAGTTAAGTATTTAATTAGTGGAGTGAAGTTATTTTGAACCAGCAAAATTTAATTTTTGTAAGTTACTTACTTCTGACAGGGCAGGACGCACAGCCCACAGCACTTTTCCATCCCGGTGAGATTCTTCTCGGCCTCTCGCATGTCGGTGTTGATCTGATCCATGCCATCTTCGATTCTGTCGAGTTGCTCTATGGAACGATGGCGAAGGAGAAAAAAATTCATTATTATGAAGCGAACCAAACTTCGATGTGACTAATAGTAAGTGTGCCGTGTCGGGAAGTGTGAGCGTCATAGTCCTGACACGAGAGGGTATAATGTTATCATGCCCATGCTCCTAAATCAACCCGTCCGAGGAGACCCTCAAGAAATCAACTGTCATTATCGCATTGTCTAAGCAGTTAGTTTAAAAAGGTAATTTTATTTCGTGAGGGTTTCCCCCTTCCAATGCACCAATTTTAGAAAGCATCCTAGTATCTGGTAGTTTACATGCTTTAGCAGTAGAATCAAAGAATATAACTGTGATCACAAGAGAGAAAAAGAGGGGACAGTGTGGAGAAAAAATATACGTTTAAAAAATAGTTAATTTGTGAGTAGGGTGTCAACTTACTTCCGTAGTGTTATATCCTTCAATGTGTTGTTGTCTTTGATTGAAATCTTATTCATATGTAAAATCCGTTGAAAAAAAATTTTAGTTTCAGTTTTGTCGTCTCAATAAATATGTGATATAAAGAGTAAGGGTACCGTCGTTTCACATATTAGTTCTGGGGTATGAATATTAATATTTCATATAAAATACATGCGAATGGAAAATGTGGTGTTATATGGAAATGGAACGGAGAGACGCGAATCGAATCAGAAGCTCTTGATTTGATTCGGTAGCGAACTAAATGTACGATAGGTTTGACGGAAAGATATAGCCCAGTGGAATTAGAAAATTGAAACAGTGTAATTCTTTTAAGTTGTCATATGGAAAACGTATCTTACTCGAGAAATTGTCTCGTTGCGCCACTCATTACCTGAGGGATATTCAGATATATTTTACATGAAAGCCGGCATTTGTCCATTTTCAATACGCGTGCCAACCGAGATCAGTTCTGGTAGTTATCAAGGCCTGTCAAGCTGGAACCCCTACCACCACGGAATCGAAATTTGATTGCGCGGGAGTTATGTGCTCTTTATGTGCTAATTATGTGCCGCAATGGCGATTTTTGTGCTCAAAGGGATCTTTGAAAAAAAAAAAAAATTTGAATCGTGGGGGTGCTGGCTTGATATCAAGCTAGCACCCACCCATTTACAAAAGTAGGCAACAAAGTCTTTTAAACGCTATAATTATGTGCTATTTATGTGCTTTTCAAATGCCTTGAAGCGAACTTGATAAATTAACCCCTTCTTCGAAAAAGTCACCCCTGAAAGTAACACCTTCAAGAGGTGAAATCCACAACGATCGAGCACAAAAATTTTACACTTTGCCAAAACGTTGCAATAATTATGTGCTCTCCAAATATCCCAGTCGCGATTTTTGTGCTCGCACCCTTCTTCGAAATACTCACCCCTGAAAGTAACACCTCCAAAAGGTGAAATCCACAACGATCGAGCACAAAAATTTTAAACTATGCTAAAACGTGACAATAATTATTTGCTCTCCAAATATCCCAGTCGGGATTTTTGTGCTCGCACCCTTCTTCGAAAAACTCACCCCTGAAAGTATCACCTCCAAAAGATGAAATCCACAACGATCGAGTACCAAAGCACAAAAATATTAAACTATGCTAAAACGTGGCAATAATTATGTGCTCTCCAAATATTCCAGTCGCGATTTTTGTGCTCGCACCCTTCTTCGAAAAACTCACCACTGAAACTAACACCCTCAAGAGGTGAAATCTACAACGATCGAGCACAAAAATCGCGACTAGGATATTTGGAGAGCAAATAATTATTGCCACGTTTTAGCATAGTTTAAAATTTTTGTGCTCGATCGTTGTGGATTTCACCTTTTGGAGGTGTTACTTTAAGGGGTTACATTTTCGAAGAAGGGTGCGAGCACAAAAATCGCGATTGGGATATTTGGAGAGCACATAATTATTGCCACGTTTTGGCATAATTTAAAATTTTTGTGTTCGATCGTTGTAGATTTCACCTCTTGAGGGTGTTAGTTTCAAGGGTGAGTTTTTCGAAGAAGGGTGCGAGCACAAAAATCGCGACTAAGATATTTGGAGAGCACATAATTATAGCCACGTTTTGGCATAATTTAAAATTTTTGTGCTCGATCGTTGTGGATTTCACCTCTTAAAGGTTTTACTGTCAGGGTTGAATTTTTCGAAGAAGGGGTTGATCTATCAAGTTCGCTTCAAGGCATTTGAAAAGCATATAAATAGCACATAATTATAGCGTTTACCAGACTTTGTTTCCTACTTTTGCAAATGGGCGGGTGCTAGCTTGATATTAAGTCAGCACCCTCACGCTTCAAATTTGTTTTTTTTTCAAAGATCCATTTGAGCACAAAAATCGCCATTGCGGCACATAATTAGCACATAATTCCTGCGCAATCAAATTTTGATTCCATGGTGGTGGGGGTGGCAGCTTGACAGACCTTAGTTATCAAGCTACATACGAAAAAATTCCAAGCTCCTCTTGTCAAAGATAACAGGCGAGCCCGTCTCCGAGAGGCGGTCAGTACAGTCAAACGACAATAATTTAGAGAAAGAATTTCAAGTGCGCTATGACAACAAATAAATAAGTCGGTAATGTTGAATACACTAATTATATTATAAAATAATAAACGAAAAAAGTGATAAGTAGTGCAATGTAAATTAGGTTAAAGAGCTGCTGCTCAGACAACTTTATTATAGAAAAGTCCAAAACTCCCTGAATATCTATATCTATGGCTAGAAATCCATACAGGGGTAATATTTTTTGAAGTATGGGAAATTACTCATAGTTTAGTCAAGATATGTGTTTGCTGCGAAAAACAGTTAGAAGGCTCGGAAAATTATGAGCGATAGCTCATTCGACGAGGAATGCAAATCTGAGGATTTTTTCTGCGAAGAAAAATTGCAATTGGTATTAACAAAAAACGAAAAATAAAAACGCTCTTCTGCCGAGGGTTTTCCGACCTGCTAATGTTCTGCCACTTTCGCACTGCTCTTCCTTGGGGCCCAAAGGATGTACGGAAAACAAGTTTTTCACGTGTACCTTATCGGTTTTTTCATGACAATTTTCCGCGACTTTGAATCATCTCTGCCAAGGGTTTTCCGACCTGCTAATGTTCTGCCACTATTACACCGCTCTTAGTCAAGGTTTAAACAATGCCTCAAAAAAAAATTACACGTGTACCTTATCAGTTTTTCAGATATGTTTTTCCGACGTGGAAAACTGACCGCCATTTACATATCATGCCTATGCAAACCGGCAGAATAGCCATTTGGTGTTGGGTTAATGTTTTTACAATCAGTTATGAACTCAAATGTCGTCTACCTTATCGATACTGTTTTATGTAGCTAGCTCTCGGACTATAAAGTCAAATTTGATACAGCACAGGATGAAATAATAGTAAGGTAGTTACAAGCAGAGTTGTGAGATTTATACGGAAGTTGTGAATGCGCAGTGACTGACAAGTGACGGTCGCCTTCGATTGTTTGGATCGCGGTAGAAACGATTGGTAGTTAGCGTCACCACGGAGCAAGCAACCGACAATACAAAAACAGTTGTAACACGAGTTGCTACTAAACAGCGCGGCACGATAATTGGCCGTGACGATCGTGATGGGTTTTATGGGTTTTCGGCGATCACACCTCTCACCGATTCAGCGCTTCGAGCGAAGCCCGCCATAAGAAAGCTATGCTTCCAAATTGGCTAAGGAATAAAGTAAAAAAAGTGAAATTTTTTTTTCCGTATTATAGCCCCCATTTTATTTCTATATTGATTTTTAATAAAAAGGTGATGAATTACGATGTCATCGTCTTTCTTTTTTAACATGCTGGCTTCATGTTTTGTTACAGAAGGGCGATTTTTGAAATGATCTAAATGAAATTAAATTAAAATAAAGTCTTTTTTTACTAATGAAAATTGTGTTAACGTATAGAAAAGATTGTAGTTTGGGAAAAATGAGTAGGAAAAAATTGTAGAATGGGAAAATCTACATTTTTCAGATTCTTTCCAGGGTTCTCGTTTTAGATACACCTTACTCGCTTTGACGACGCCCGTCTTTGGACTTCTTTTGGTGGCTTCTGGAGGTTCCCGTCATTAGCAGTCTTCAAATAGATTCCTAAAATTTTTCCTAAATATTTCTTCCCGTTTTGTAAATAGATTCGAACTACAGTTGTAAATACTTGTCCATTCATCGACGGTTTTTGCTCAGAATTTTAAAGTACCGCTTCGATTCAGCTGAAATTTGAAATATTCATATGTATATAGGAAAAAATGTCAAAGAAAAAAAAGTTATATAGTGCCGATGTGCGCTTTTACCCTGGGAGTGAGGCCACCCCTTCTCGGGGGGTGGAAATATTTAACCTCAAAATAACACCGGAAATCGACTGTTCAATTTCAAGCAAAAAATGTTATATAAAGTTTTCTCAGAAGTTCATATTTTCCGAGTTATTCACAATAAAAATAAATGTAATGTATCATAAATACACCATTTCAAATTTTGAGATATAGAGGAAAAAAAATTTGTTATATTCCATTCGGAAAATCGAGAGAGTAATAAAATGTCATTATAAATGCAAATCCTCAAAAACTGTAGTACTGGCGAGATATGTATAAACATTGCATTTAGTTATACGTCTCTGTACTGTTCCTAGGAACTATTACATTGAAAAGCACCCGGATCAAATTTCTACCTGCGTTCGGGTCAAGGGATATAATCCGTCTTTATCTTTCTTATGAAGAATTGAATGCTCTTTCTCTATTACTCCAATTCGGTTATTTCGCACTGTTTTCGTTTACTTGAAATCGTCACATCAGAGTCACGCCATGGGGTTTTTTATTTAAAGAAAAAAAGTAATCATAAGCAATATTTGTTTATTTAGAATTTATGGAACCTATATATAAATAATAAATTTATACCGTGAGGTCGAAATGAAACTATAATTAATTCACTTTTACTCAAAGAACTGAACTTTTCCTAATATTATACCTAACACTGGCATATGCCATAAGGGATAGAAATATACATCAATCCAAATTAATTACTTACTAAATTAATATATCAAAAGCACAAAGTATACATAACATCACTTTTGTCCAAGCTTATAAGAAACAAAAAAATTTTAAAACGAGGAACGTGGCACAATTTCACAAATTATACAAAAGAAGTAACTAAATAGCTTAAAATAATAATATATTTATTGGAAATAAACGTTTTTTTACAAGAATAACAAATCTTGTTTAAACAGTTCAAAACGGTTTAAATCTTAAGTTAATAATAATATAGGTAACTATAAGTATACCTAAATCGATTTTCAGAAATCTCATTTTCTCGTACAAGAATCCGTTCAGGTATACAAAAGGTACACGTTCAAAAGAAAAAGGAGTAATCGTGAGGTTTTGGAAAGACGCAATGTTCAGGAATGTTTTCAAGTTGAAATTAATTAATATTCAGAATCATCTGAAGAACTCTCTTCATTGATATCCTGTGCAGTAATGATTAAGGGTTCCACGGCGTTATCAATCATAAAATCTAACTCCCAAAATTTTTCTTCTTCTTTTATAACATGATTTATGACTTTTTGCCAATTTTCAGAGGTGGTTCTGCGAATGGATTCTTCCAGAAGAATTTTAACATCTTTTAATTTAAATGTTTTATTTTCCCGAGCAACATAGCCTTTTACCTGAGCCCATATTAATTCTATGGGATTGAGTTCGCAGTGATAGGGCGGAAGACGAAGCACAGTTATTTGGCGATTTTGTGCCATTTCATCAACTGCATACCTTTTACGAAAGTTGCAGGTCTTTACAATTGATATCAATTCCGATTTGACCATGTCCTCCTTATACGGAATATTTTTTCTTATCAGCCAATTTAAAATTTCAGCCTTCCGCCAAGAAATTACCGGGGATTTATCGACCTGTCTGGAATGATAGCTCGCATTATCCATGACAATTACGGAACCAGGTGAGATGAGATCGAGCATTTGAACGAAGTACTCCTCGAAAACGTCCGCGTTCATGTCTTCATGATAATCTCCCGTCTTCTTCGATTCAAAAAGAAGTAAGCCGCCATCCACAAAGCCACTAGTACTGCCGATGTGGGTAACAATAAGTCGTTTACCTTTTCCAGCCGGTGCTTTTAGTCCTGTTGATAAACCTTCTAAAAAGGCTTGTCGCGGATTCACCACACTTTTGTCCTGCCACACTTTTCCCACGGTATATCCTTGGTTTACCCAGGTTTCATCCAGATAAAAAAATAGCCCTTCCTTCTTGTCGAAATTTTTTAATATCTCTGAGGTAGCTTCTTCGCCAGCAAATAATTTCATCGGATTCCCGAAGAGGAGAAGTTTTAATTCGCTTATCCCAACAAATACCTAGTTCCTTCAGAATCGTCCACAACTTGGTCCTTTTCAATGTCATACAGTCTTCTGGCAGTTCATGTAACATTTTATCCAATGTTGGGATTTCACGTTTGAAAAAAAAAAGGAATGAAGCGTTCGACGAATGAGTCTCTTGCTATCCTCATCAACAAGCATTTGAGGTCTTCCTGGTGCAGATTTTGGAGCCTTCACCTCTCCACTCCTCTCTTCCCTTTTGACGCGATATATCGTTGATTTTCCATATCCCGTCATTTTGTGACACATTTCAACTAGGTCATCTACGCTGGATTTAGGATGTAGATGTTTCAATCCGTTAAATACATTTAAAACAACCACTTTTTCACGACACGATAACGCCTGCTTATTCGGTAACTTACACGGGGTAAAGTTCATAAGACTTGACATATTTAATTCTTGATAGTAAGACTATTAGAATAAGAATAACCGAAATTCAGGTATTTTCCTTTTATACCTCCTTCAACGGAGGGAGAACTTTCGACCCCATTTCCAGGTAATTCTTAATCCTACAGGTAAATCTCTGGTAACAGTTAACTAAGTAGTTTAGTGGAAGAGTAAAGGTGCCTGAACAAATTATTAAGTGTCCACATTAAAAAAGACCCTTTCCAAAATGGTCTCCGAGTTGACGAATTGTCTAAAAGTATTCAATATTTACAAGTAATATCATTCATTGATATATTTCGTTAACGGCACCGATTAAATTGGTAATTATATGAATTCATTCCTTTTAGGTTCAATCCTTAATCACTATATGTACGATACAACTTCAAGAAATTTTAAAATGGAAACAGTTCGATGGGTGAATTTAATTTATATTTAAAAAATCAGGGAAATAAGGATGGTACGCCCTTTGTTACAACCCGAACCTCCGATTTTGAGTTATTTATTACTCTCTCCCTATTTCGAATCGAGTATAGTAAATTTCATTGTAAGGGGTGGTATATAAAAGTTGAAACTAATAATTAGTTAAGAAATTAAACTATGAATATTAAATGGGTTTTAACTCACTATAAAACGCATCGTTAATTAATTTAGAGCTGCAATTTTTTTGCAACTTTTGACCTAAAAGGGTAGTTTTTAAGGGTTGGAAAATAGTTTTAAATCTATATTTAACATACTTTAACATCATTAAGATTGAAATAACGCTTAAATACGCGGTTTTTATTTTTTGGTAAAAAGGGGTAGTTTTCACCCCTTAAAAACAAAAAGCGAACATTTTAGTCATATAACTTTCGAAGAGGATGGTAAGGTAAGCTCACTTCCAAAATTTCCACAAACTCGGCGCAGTACTTTAAAATTATGATATCTCATCATAACTCATCTAGCCGTGGGAAAATCCTGTAACATCTTTAAATATCGGTCCGAATTCACTTAACTTTGACTTAATTTTCCTGAAAGAACCAGGGACCAATAATTCCAGCTGAGGAAATTGCACACTACACTGTGACTTTAGGTGAATGTAAAGGCCTTTGACGCAGTTCTCGAGGATTTGTGTCAGCCCAGAAGCGCATGTTTTGTTTATTGACGGATCCACCCAAATGAAAATGGGCTTAATCCACACTATCCTTTGGCTGCGTTGTAAAGCGATTAACCAAAGAAATATACTTTGTTCGGAGTATAACGTTTACACAGGTACGTACTTGATTGTATTGTTTTAAATGTGTATTTTTTACTAATATTAAGAACGGTTATTAAGTAGCATTTAAAAATCTGATGTATTTGTTAGGAGGTACCTTTATTTATTTCAAGCTTAAGGCTACCACAGACCACAGACGCTATGAAAAATCGTAACGATCAGACTGCACCATTTGATCGGACCGATTTATCGTACATTCCTACTCCACACACACGCTACAGTTTATAGTAGCAATCTTCATTTCAGTTCCGATGGCGACAGACGACGCACTGGCGGTTGTGGGTTTCATTTTAGCCCTTAAGAAAAAAGGATGAAAAGAAACGGAAGAATCGAAGTCTCTGGTGCAAAGACTGGCTAATGAAAAGGAAAGTGCATCTCATGTGAACTTGTTGGAAGAATTAAAGATGTTTCCGAAAGACTGGCATAATTTTTTAAGAATGGATAGTGATACTTACTTACGTCTGCTATCTTTGGTAACTCCAATAATCGAAAAGAAAGATACTATTATGAGGAATGCTACTGCCATTGTGCCATGGTGCAACCAGCCCCATGATAGGCTGGTTGCGACTTTAAGATTTTTATCAACGGGGAGAAGTTATGAAGATCTGAAATTCTTTAGTATAATTTCACCTCAAGCTTTGGGTAATATCATACAGAAACGTGCGAATTGAAGCTAAAAACTGACGGCGTCGGGCACACACTATACAATTAAACGGTGCAGTTCTATCCGTTCCGATTTATGTATTCAAATTTTGATACTGCTCCGTTCGACGGTACAGTTTTGAAAAATCGTACAAAACTGTACAGTTTTCTCACACACACGCTACGATAAGACGGTACCGTCGAACGGTACAGTCTGATCGTTACGATTTTTCATAGCGTCTGTGGGGGCCTTTATTTATTTCAAATAGAAAACAAGTAAAATACGTGCAAAGGTCATTTATATGAACGGTGTGAATAAATATTGAACGGTGGTTTAAAGAACCTTCCAGACGATTGGTTATTAGACTTGGTGGATTTTATCACTGTGATCGTCGTAAGAAATAAAATTCCAGTGGCAATAAAATTTATCTCTGCTCGCTGAACGAGAATTTGCAATAGGTAGGATTGCCGGAACCAATCGTTTTTCGTGTAAAGTACTACCGCATATTAGTTATATTTACAATTTTTCCATATGCCAACGTGGAATTAATTTCGGTAAGTATTGAGTTTATTGATTAAACCCCACTGGGCTACTATAAGGAAAAGTATTCTCAGAAAAAGAAGCATAATCCCGAATTGTTTGACTGGCCACTAAAATACACAAAAAGTATCCTCACAACTATGTATCATTTCTTTTTTAGTCGGGGCTCTCACGACAATAGAGGGGATGTATTTATAAAGAGAGAACACATCAATGCGTAATTTAGCTTTTGTTGAATTGTGCATTGAATATTGGATCTCCTCTATTATCGCAGTAGAATTTGAGTTCGTGTTTTATACAACATTAACATCATCAGAAAATAAAAAACGTCAAATATCTTATTGCATATTTACAATTACATCTACAAGTGATTCTATAGGTGAGGTAAAGTGGTGTTCAAATGACACATATTGGTGGAGTGAAAATTTTGCGGACCCGAAATGGAGCTCGCCGCTATTTTAGACCACGACGCCCGAAATGACGGTAGGCCCCATTTCGGGTCTCTACGCCAGAGTGGAAATTATGACCTCTTTTCGTGGTGTGTTCTCAATCTTTCAACGAAACGAAAATTATAATAAGAAATAAAAGCGAAGTACAATATTCATTCGGATCGATTGATGAATGTAGGAAAATTCGCAAATATCGTGGAATCTAAAGGGTGAACTAATAATAATCATACGATATGGTGGGTGATATCAAATATATACAGGGGTTAAGTAATTTAACCGAACGGCACGTTTCTCAGGAATCAAACTCATAAATATACATGAAACCTGAGGAACTCTATTATAGACGACTCATAGGGAACTTTAGGATAACCAGTTGGTTCACCAAAAATGGCTCATACAACGCCATTTTTAATAAAGCCACATGTTTTACTGTTATCCTAAAGCCCGGACGGAGTTCTCTGATGGCAACAGTAGTAAGTAGTATGTATATATATATATAGATGTATATATATTTGAAATGCTTACCGCCCTGTTCATCCAGCATGACCAGGGTCTTCATACCCACTTCGTGACTCTACAAACATCGAAAAATATTAGCCTCGCATCGCCAGATCGAGAACCGAATCATCACCCCGCGTCTTTGTATGTGACAGGTCCTGGACTCGCTTTTCTATCGTCTCGGTTTAATTTAGTTAGTACCAATCAACCAGGAAAATATAAAACCAACCAAAGGGTAAAACAAATAAATGTGTGTGTTGTAGTCTTTAAGAAAGAGGTGTCACTTCCATGTGCTTCAGGTCGACCGAACCAAATGGAAGGCTTTCTTAGGTGAATCTCACATGAAATACAAATTATTTGTGGTGTGTTAACATGTATATAATAATACATATATTCGATTTAAAAATAGAAAAAGACGTTTTTTCGTTTTGTTCTCGGGACGTAAATATGCAATAAAACAAAGACTACAACAATATAAATAAATAAAAAAACAAACGGGTTAAGATTAAACAGCTCCCAGCAACACACCAACCAACGAATTAATACTAATAGATTTGTAATAATATTAAGTTCCTTTCAACACCATTTATTATTATTATTAATATGCATTTGGTTTTTCATTTGTTTTTAGGTAAGCTTACCGCCTTGATGGTGGACCATCTCCAAAGTCTTCGTGCCCGCATCGGTACTCTACAAAACAGCATTGTGTGCCGATAGCAAAACCCACACAGTACGAAAAATATATACGTCAAATCAAAAAGTAATTGGGGTAAAACAAGACAGAGAGTACTACTGTTAGAAAGTCCAAACTACCATCACTACAAGAGAAATATTTAACAAACCCAAAATGACCACAAAGGGAAATACAGAAAAGTTTTACTTTCCGGTATCAAAATACCACTCTCTGATGAGGTCATCTTGTGTTAATATCATTTAATCGAGGTGTTCTAAGCAGAAGAATTAGTACATGTAAAGTGCTTATATATAAACTTATAAATGTACAGAATACACGGCACAAAAGGGTTAAAATATCTATTAAAGATGAGCGTCAACAAAAGCTTAAGAAACGTACGAAAGCAAAGCGAGAACGAGAGGACATGCAAAATATACATTTGTGTGTTCGGATGCTATTGTGGCAATGTATGTTGAAATATATGACACATTTAAAAGGTTATATTAAAATGAACGAGATGCTGAATAACTGCGGATGAACGTATAAAACCACATTCAGTCTAAAACCACATTCAGTGTTCCAATCTCCAAAGCGTTAAACAAAAAGGAAATCAATGTCGTACAGATTATAGTTTTATAGATTAACGGTTATAGTAACAAATCTAATTTATCTAAATTGCTCCTTTTCTGTTGAATATCTTCAACTCTTTAAGGAATATTAAATTCCTAAACAATACCATATGAATAAAATTTCTAGACTCTTAGGAGGAATTCATAAGTATGCCAATATGCAATAAAACACATACAAATTAATGACACTCAGTTTCAATAGGCTAATTATGGTTGAGTTCAAAATCGCCACAATGTCGCCTTAATAAATGAGCGTTGAAATATTCAGTGACCACCGAATTTTGGATGGAGAAGTGTAGGCAACCCGACTTAAAAAATTATTGATTTCCATACTCCAGGATAAGCGGATAAGCGCTGTATATTGATGTAATAATTTGACAGTTATTAAAGTAAAAGTTCTTTACGCTCTTAGATAGGGACTAATTCCCAAATGAGAGAGCGAGCGGATCTTCATGAAAGCGTGTTGGCCTCACCTTGCTTTTGCTTAACTTTATTTTGATGACCACTTAACTTCGGAAGGATTTTTCTCCAGCTTGAAAACTCGAAGAGTTATGAATTTTTTTTAAATTGAAAATTATTATCGTTTCTCCAAATTTTCTCATTTTCTAATTATCCGATCGAGTTAGTTTTGGGTTATTCCTTTCGTCTTTCTACTAGCTACAAATTGACTGTTGACATTGCTGGCATTTTTTCAATACGCTCGTTGCTATTAAAGAAAAACGAAAAAAACACGTTTTTTGTTACATTGTTTATGAATAAATAGTTGTCGGTGAAATCCGATGCTGAAAACTTGAAAATATGATTCCTCATTAAATTGTATAAAAAATGGCGCAAGACGCTACTCCTTAGAATTTAACGATAAAATGCTCTACTGCTTGACCTACTAGTACATTAACATGGTCACATGTGCTCTGGTTCGTAATACTCACATATAGGAAGGCATATCTTTGCATCACGTTTTACTTCATTTTAGACCTAAATACACCCTCAAAAAAATTCAATGTAAATCGGCTTCTATTAACGATATTTCTATTTCTTGTGCTCGAAAAAACTATTTGTTTTAATAGTATTTATCACTTAAAAACTGGTACTGTTTGTTGTTTCCTCAATGGACAATATGCCTTAATCTCTGCATGTCGTATTTACAGGTGGGTTAGATTTTTTTTTAAACTTGCTAGAAGTTCCTTACTTCTTTAGTGGTATAATGATGTTCTATCATTGTTATTTGCTCTTATATGTATTCTCTGCTTTTGTGTCTACAATTCTTTTAACCGTTTTTATTTCTTCATTGTATTTTTTATCGCTAGGGAAAATGATTAAAAACTTATTATCTACACGGGATGCGATTTGTCTACACAAGGAATAAAAATCTTGGGACTGCGTCGGACCAGACGGTGGAAGTAAAACTTCTTTGGCCATATGCACGCATGCACACAAGATATATAAATGAAATATAAGACATTTTTTTCCAGTTATTCAATATATTTCTTCCTTAATTATATATAAAGATAACTACTGATATAGAAGTGACTTTAGTATTATATTAAACACCTATATATTACCATTGCCAGTAATTTCTTCTACAATTCTTCTACACTTCTCCTTCATTATGATCATTTTATGGTTGATCATTAGAAATCGTACCGTATTCCAAAAAGACACAATCTGCTTATGGTAACAAAGCTAACAAGCTAACTAAGAACTAACAAATATTCTAGATTCAAACTTTTCAAGATATCTACTAAATACAGCTTCAATGGTCGTTCCGTATTTGGTCGTACTTTGATTCTTATCATTCGACATTACCAAATCTAGTTGTCTTTTAGAAAATTTATTAATGGCGCTGTTTGTTGATCGGGAAAATTGATGTTGAAATCGCCACTTATTATCATTGGGATTTTATAAAAATTTTCGAGCAATGCGGAACCTTCTCTGGTATAATTTAATAAATTTTGGGGTATAAACTTCATGATCTATTTCACAGTTTTGCCAGGGGAGGTGTATAGCGCCACAATTACGAATTCTCTATCAGTTTGTGGAACGTAGTTACTAATACAAATTTCTCCAATAGCAGACTGCTGCAACAACATTCTGATGCCCTTGAATGAACATCCATGTGAGAAGTGACTATATTGTTATGGTCACTTTCATATTGTGATAAATTGCTACTCCCCCGCAGCAACATTTTTTCGTTTGTATTTTGCTATGCAATGAAAATTCGGAATATCGATGTTTTGCCAATCTTTTATATGTGTTTCCGATAACATAATTATTGTAGATTTTTTTAAACACGTTGTCATTTAGTGAATAAAAACTTATTCCTCTGCTATTACAAATAAAACTTCCCAATGACTCAATAATTGTTGGTAGTCTATTGAGTGATAATCTTTGAAATTCTCTCTGTATATCTGTTGTACGTATAGAATTTCTTTTTTAAAAACTTCCTCCCAAGGCCAGAACGTGTACGAGAACGTATAGAAAAACGCTATAGGGATAAGCGTAGGCACTCTCCATACGGCCTTTGTCTTCGGATTTCTCATCAGGCGTGATAATGGGCGCAAAGAAGTTTCACTTCAAAAACGTTCCCAAAAAAAAGATCCTTTTCATAAGCTTCATTACTTTTGCTGCTCTGGCATACATACCACCAGCTACACATCTCATATCGACCGGGGAATCACAGAACCCATCTACACTCTCTCCGAAGGAAAGGGCCGAAATGACCTATGTGCGGGGAACATTCATTTGATCTATGATCACCGTTGGTGTCGCTTGGAGTATAAGGTCTTGTTAATGAATACTTGATATTTATCGTTGGCAGCGCCACACCCACTAGTGAGCATCCAGAACACATTTTCATTCGCTGAATATCGCAGTCATCGTTTTAATTTGTATTCCGTGTAACGTGGGCTGCTCTAGCTTCGCCTCCTTACTCGGTGTCAGTATGTGCCAAGCTAAGCGAGCGAGGGCCGAGAACCTCCCATCCCATCCCAACCCGGCCCGACCACAAAGGTCAGGACTCCGTCAGGTATTGCTGTGGGTTTTCCTCTGTTGACTTGCTGCGTTATGCAAATCTGTCATAAAACTTTATCTCACATTAGATAGCACTTGTAGAGTAAATAAATACAAATGACTGATTATTTTTTAAGCAAATGCAGTCTCAAAATTTAAGGTTTTAGGAACACCGCTGATAATTTAGAGGAACTGAGAAGAAAAATTCATAATTCTGTCTAAACTGCTACACCTCAAACGCGAGGCAAAATTTTGAAGACAGATTGGAGTATTGTTGAAATTTATAATTAAATCGTAAAATCGTCTTATTGAAACCAGTATAATTAAATTGTATGCGTATATTGCTTAACAACAAAAAGTGAAAGATGGAGTGGAGACGCGTTCTCGTTCTAATGTGCAGGTGATATATTCGCTATGGCACTGAAGAATTCCCTCATATGTCTAGAAATTCGATTCGAAAACATTCGAACGAAAAAGTTTGAAATAAATTAAGCGACACCACTATCAACTGAAAATAACAGAAGTTATGTTCGGAATTAAAGAAAACAAACGAGACTGACATCTCCACATTCTAACACATTATTTGACAAATTCATCGAATAGGCTTTATTATCGATTTACTAAGTAATGGCTGACCTTATAAATATATAACGTAGATACTATACGTAGAACACTGACATCAATCCTTGTGAATGTAGTTCTATACATCGTGAGTGATTGAAGTCAAGAATGGCGATCGAAGAGGTATTGGGAAGTATTATGATGAGGAGGTCTTTTAAAATAGTACGATAGAGTTAGAGACTCACCTCCCTGGTCATCTAATGCGACCAAGGTACGGATTCCAGCCTCCTTACTCTAACGGAGCAGCAGGAAAATAAGTGTAAAATGTAACTGTTAGTCTTAATAATGTTAGTGATACACGCCCGGACAGATGTTACCATTTATTATTTCAATAAAGCTTCAGGTATATATAGGTGATGTTTTTATGCAGAAGGAAATAAATAAGAGTCGGGATTCAAAAGGGGGAGGGGAATGTAGTGAGGGGAAAAAGAGAACGTCAACTCACTGATCACGGACAGAGTACAGGACAGAGTACGTGTACACAAGGTGGCTCGAAATTAAGCCCCATTTGTTAACGTTCTTAATTTACGCCAAGTTAAGTGTTTTGGGTGAAATAACTTTTCACTATGTAGATTTAAAAAAAAATAAAGAAAATAACCTGTTTACTCAATATAAAAAATACTTGGAGGTGTAAAGAATCACAGAAACCAATATGTATTGGTACTTTTAGTCTCATTTTTCAGAACAGAATGCCCCTCCTGATTTCGAGACACCCCGCATATACAAAATGATGTTCGTAAATATTGTCTATATTTCAGAAAAACAAGTGATATATTGTAAACCTGACTTTAAGGTATTGCACAGTAACAAATTACATATTACATTTTCTTCATCAAAAATATTGATCTAGAGGACCAAAATTTATTATTTCAGCAATAAAAAGTGGGATAAAACTAGAAGAGTATTCCAAAATAAAGTCAAATATATATTTTAATATACACTATATTAATTATAATATTTTATTCATAACTTTTTAACAAAGTGCGTTGCAACATAATATCTAAATCGAAAAGGATACACATATTATTTACTATGGTTTCTTAACACGTCATGGTGAAATAATTGTAACATAATTAAGAAGAGAAAAGGACAAAATAACCTAAAAACGTTTCAATTATTCCTTAGAGATTTTTCTAATACAAATGGTAATTTTCTGGTTTAAGGGGTCTCCGCCAAACAAAGTTGTTTGAACTTATTTTTCAATGTTAAGTTTTGCTTAAGTCGCCAATGTGTGCCAATTGTTTGATCGAACGTCGCCTATTTTGTATTTCGTCGATTCTTGGCCCTTCGTACGTGCAAGGTATCTGCTAGACAAAATCGATAATCTCGTCTAGACACATTCTTGCCAACCAAAAAAGAGACTCAATTTATTTGAATTGAACATTGAAGATGATTCTTTCTCTGACTGTAGAATTTGTTAAACTTAATCTCTGAGAATACAAAAGATTCTTAGTAAGTATAGTTGTGAAGAGTTTTCCACTGTCAAATTATTAACAATGTTCTCTTCAGCAAATGGTTAAAATATTTCAGAATTCGTTCTCCGATAGAAAACTAACTGTTCAAGGGTCTGCTGACACATTAATACGATTAAATTCTAAAAATTGTTACTGTACAATACCTTGTGTATATGTTATGGTAGTGGCTGGACTGTCAGGTATTTAGTTCTGCAGTATGCGAGTGTGTGTGTGTGCAATAAAAGTGCATGTGTGTGGGTATAGATATATATATAATATCGAATATTTATATATTATGAGAGAAACACAGCACAAACACAGCCACACTGCAGGGCTACCGCTACCACAACATAAAGTCACTATGTATGTCTGAGCAGGCTTAATTTTTTTTAAATCACTATAACGATTCAATAAGTCTCGCATCTGATAAAAAAAATTAATCCCGCACTTTCGTCTCTTTTTAAGCATACCATTTATAATTCGGCCAATGTAAAACGACAGATGAAGATCTAGGTGAAGAACAAGGCGAAAAGACGAACAATCTTACATAAAAACGATGCGCGTCATCGGCATTTATACAGGGCGTCGTTAAAATGGTGTAAAAAATTCCAGGGGCGATAGTAGTTACTCTTTAAAATAGGAAAAAGTACCTATGAGTACAAGTACGAGAACATATAAAAGGGAAGCTAGTGGCCTTTGAAAGGTTAAGCTAAAAAAATTGTTTTTAATAACACAAAAATGTTCACATAAATTCACTAACATATTATAAAGTAGCGGTACTTGCTTTTATATAATATATATATATATATATATATATATATATATATATATATTTCATAAAATATAAACTATATTGGTTTATTTATAATGCGGATATCGACACATGGCGTCATATGCTCGTATGCTCGCAGGAATATCGAGCATTTCCACACCACCGCCATCATAAGGCAAACATAAAAATTGGCGATATAAAAATTAGAAACGTTCATAAATCGTCAAACAAGTTTAGCCAAATGGAATTCATTTTATCTTCGAACACCAAACGGTGTATCCTGGGGATTTTAAGAGCCAGCATTAACACAAGCATTAGAACAAAAGAACGGCTGTGGTGAAACACTATTGGAATGGGCCGAAGCAAATAACCTGTAACCGGCCTTTGACGCCCAAGAAAGGGGTTCTATTAGGTTTGGTGAAAAATCGATCTAGATCAGTTTTCTTATAACTGACTGAAACAGACCACTCTCCATTCAAAAGAAAGGTTGCTGCAGATTTCCTGCACAGTCATCATAGGCCACTCATAATAAATTTTGGTATCCATACTTTGCAGATTGAATCTCCCAACTTTCATGAAATTTCAGAAAAGCCAACATGGAACATATAGCATTGATCACAAGTGCGTTTGATTCATACCTCTTCTCAAAACAACTACTCCCCCTTCAAGAAAGCCGTCATCATCATAGTCAAAAAACTTTGCACAGTATTTTGCAGAGAGTGACTGCTCGGAAATCGCAGACAATCCACTAAGTACATAGTTTGTATGCTACCAGAAGGAAACAATGGACAGAGGTGGTTGAGGTGGTGTCTCTTGATGAAACAGGGACGCATAGAGCTTTTTACTCTACGTAAAACTTCTACTTATACGAAATACAAATTCTATGAGTCACCTCTATATCTCCCCAAAACAGGTTGCACATCTGAATCTACTAAAAAATGGTATGGTGTAGAGAGCAAACAAAATTAAAAAGGAGATCTTGGATCAAGTCCAACTTTTCTACACACCATTCCTACATAAAGATGTCGTCGAAGTAACCAAAACCAGGTAGCAGTAACAAAGTAGCCAAGTCCAAGCTTTGACGATATCCAACCGAAACATTTTATGCATTCCCGAAGTAACACAATTAAATGGTTTATAATCATTCCCTTCTACATAATGGCAACAGGTTATAGCTCCAAAGATTTCAACAATTTAAAAATTATCGCCATGTTGAAACCTGCCATATCACGCAATCAAACCCAAAGCTAAAGGCCAATAGCACTTCACACCTGTAGGATAAGTTTATCAAGTGTCTCTTATATAACAAAATCTGTGACGCCATCATACAACACCTACTTGCACAACTAGGAAGCTCCAGCTTCAAGTAATATCATAGTTGCGGAAACCAAGGGCGACCAGCTTATGAGACGTTCTGGAGGAAGGGGGTCATCTACAAACTATTAAGAAGTCATATGCTGCCAAACAACGACCCGCATAATACAAAACATGCTCAGTACAGGTGCTTTCAAGTCATCCTTATAAAGAATTAGTAACAAGTAAACAAGAATAATGAACTGGGCAAGTTTAGTCTTGGCAACCCTCATATTCAACATATAGCTTCTATATGTTGTATTTGAATTTAAAAATTCTAAAAATAATAATTAAATAATTCTTTAAAAAAATTTAAAAATCATATTACTTTAAAGTATCTTGAATTAAAATTTTTCATTTAAAATGAAAGAAAGGTGTCTAGACAACTACAAAAAAAAATTGTAGCTCTTCCGATACATAAAAATTACCTTTACATTTTTAGGCTCGGTTTATTTACCTCTCACTAAAGTTTCAAGTAATGTCACTCATAACTAAGTGATCAGTGTTTATTCACCTATCAGAAAATTTAATGTCCCGAGTAAGGTTACTTAACATCCGAGCGAGTTATAAATGCTTTGAACGCCCCTCTGAGAGCAAAAGTATACAAGTATCCACACTTCCGTAAAATTCTCCTTTTTTTTTTTTGTTACGCTTGCTTACTTATTTTGCTGCTGGCTTAATTTTTTTCGCATTTTTGTACCCATGTTCATAACAACTTTTACTCATTGTTACAAGTACTACCACCCCTCGGTTTTTTACTGACCACATTGACGCCTTGTACATATTAAATATAATGTAAAGTTACTAACAATTCATCGAATTATATTTTAAGGGGTTATTCTACCTATCTACCTAGCTGTCCAGGACGAAAAAGATTTAAACGATGCGTAAGAAAATGAACGTAATCATTTATCAGTGTCAGGGGACGGGTCACGGTTAAACGAGGTTTTAGTACCCTTATAGGATTTTCCATAATCAGTAAATATTGTGGTAAACTTATAGATACCATAGTGAAAAGTAGCGAATGTACATAGTGTGATTATTAGGCCTCAAAAAAGGTGCACTTGAATGTGACGCTTGATACAAAGATCATCAAGATGACTGCACAGTAAATCACTCAGGTAGTGCAGGAAAAATAGAAGTACTTGGCATAATTGAACAGTTTTAACGCCCCAAAGAAAAAAATATGATGTAAAGTATGCTTTCCACATAGGAGACGGAGACTAAAACGTTCATAAAACTTTTAGACAGTCAACTCTATGAAGACCTGACAATGAAGTAATTAGAAAGCGTGAATCATGTATCTAAAAGGATGTTTCACTTTCGTGTTTCTTTTGATTAGACGAAAAAACGTAAAACTCAATAAGATAGGGCTATCAAAGACCACGAAAACAAAGCTGCCGAAGGAGAGAGCAACAATACCACACAAAATGATACGAAGATTGTTCTATTGAGTTCCCCAGGATTTTTTTGTCACTTATCTTTTGTAGATACCTTCGATGAGGTGTAGCTGTTGGGTACCTCAATTATTGTGGATGCGTGAAGAATATGTTGTAGTGTTGGCTCTCGGGGACCTGGATGAATGATACGAAGATTGTTCTGTTGAGTTCCCCAGGGAGGAACTGGGGAACTCAACAGAACAATCTTCGTATCATTCATCCAGGGATCCAGGTCCCCGAGAGCCAACACCACAAAATACCACACATAGTTTGCCGGTGAAAAAACCAGAGTCACGGGATCGGCAAAATCTGAACCCGTTCTCCGCCGGTTCCACAAAAAAGCTTACTCATGAAGTAATAAAAAGGTTATCGATTTATTACGGATTAGCTATTAGAACATACCCGGAGTCCGTGGAGAGTATGAAAAAAGAAACTCTTGCTGGATACTTTCATTGTTGTTCAATGGATTCCAAACCCCAGCACGAAGTATTGCCCGGTTGGATCTGACTCCTGGTGCGCTTGGCAAAAAGCTCAGGCAAATAAAACTACATACTATGTACATCCTCCAACATTTGATAAAAAGACGTATAAACTGTTGGAACCCATTTATACGTATTTAACTAGAGACAATCTCAAGATGTTTGGATTCCAACAATCAAAATAATGCGTCTCTAAACGAGACCTTTAGGCGCATCGCACCAAAGCCCACTTTTAATGGAACGAAAATTATTGAAACTGCGTATGTTGGCTGCTTCAATGTGTAGTATACAATGAAGCTTATCTTCCCCTTCTACAAGTTATGGAAGTGGTGGGCATAACTACTGGACAACATGCACTCAATTTCGCTTCGGAATATGACAGCAGCAAGTTGTTTACCGCCGAGCAAAGGTGCACACCTTTGGTGCACAGGAATAATAATTAGAGAAAGAGGAAGATATCATTTATCAGCCAGGATTCGCAGATTAAGCTTAAGTTAGAATTTTCTTGATATATATCAAAAATTAGGTTACAAAAACCTTAAACGCGTTTTTCTCGAAACGTACACTTTTATGCGCGTGGTAAAAATGCGAAAATACTACTCGACCGATTTAAATTTTGTGCACATATTTATTTACTACTTATCTACTCCACTAACCATACTTTAGAGCAGAAAATATGTTTTGGCAATATGACAAAACATTGTTTTGAATTGATATAATGTCGAAAATCGACACTTTTTTCCAAACTTGTCCCAACTTGCAAAAAAACTAATATATTTTGGCTTAAAGTGAGCTCAGTGCAGTAGTTTATACTCAAATCCAATATTTTTTTTTATATGACTGCAGATGAATATTTTAGCCAGAATTTTACCAGGCGCAAATTTATTTTTCCATTTAGCTGCCTTACAACGTTGGGTTCGGCAGCCGTCATTGTGCTTTTAAATTTTTTTATCAATGAAAATGTAATGTTCAAACCTAAATAAATAAGCATACAAAATTTCCAAACGATATCTGTTGTAGTTTTTTTTATAGCAGTTGGAAAATAAGGTCACTTTTTCCGGGTTATAGGTAGAATAACCCCATTAAATGTTATTTAAAAACTTTTAATAGGATCTCGAACAATAAATCTATTTTAATTCAAATCAGGTTTTAATATTGAGGTACATCGATTCGATGACATTTCCGTCTGTTACGCCTTCATCAACCACCGTTTTCAAAAGTATAAAAAAGCGTCCCACTCTACCACCGTTTCGGAAGCACACTCATCATCAGGAAAATTTCTTCCGCATTACATGGTATTCCTGCACTGGTCGGCAGCCGACGGCTAACATTTTTTAAAGAAATAAATCAACAAATAATGTCAACAGGACAGGACAGTTAAAAAGAGTGCAACACATGCAGCACAGAGAGACATCTAGTTAACCTCCCAGACAAGCAATAGGTTTTGAACAAAAATATCTCTACTATGAAATGAAATTTTTATTTAATAGAAAAAATAACGAAAACCATTTTGTACATATTGTCATGCTATTTTAAAAGTGAAAAGTAGGACTTTACGGGACCGAAACGATATCAGAGTTGCCCTAGTAGTCCGGTCAATTTAGACATCCGAGGGTACAAAAATTTCCACCCAGCTGAAAATTGTTAGTATTGTTCAAAACACCATTATAAATGAAATCTAAAAAGTCCTCATCGATCCGACACGTGGAAAGAAATTTGCTCGGGGTCAAACGTCACAAAAACGGGGTTTTCGCGATTTTCAGCAAAACGGTAAGTTTTATCATAAAATTAGTTCAGAGCAAAATTGTAGAGTAGAGTTATAAATAAAAAATGTCTAGGCCTTTTTTTCCTAAGAGCCACCGATTCTGAGGTATAACGATTCAAAGAGTTAGAAGAGTTGTAATCGTCATAATATGCACACGTTTCCACACCACCTTTGAGGTAGTGTCCTTAGCGCGTTTTTTTTAAACGTGGTTTCCCCGGTAGACCTATTCCACGGATCTGTTGTGATTCTGTTTAATCTGAAAGTATTGCATAAAAAAGATACTGTCAATGGTTGAAAATGATAAAAGCGGTGTAAATAAAAAAAATAGGGAAATTAATTTGTCAGATTCATAATTCTCTAATATTTCTGCTTCCTCTTCTTCATGTTCTTCTTCTTCTTCTCCTTGTTTTTCTTCTTCATCCTGGATGCATGTAAATTGGCTGAATAGTGAAGTTTGAACTGGTTCTAATGTATTGTCGACCAACTTCCAACCCCAGTCTTTTGGGTCTAGCTGATAACCAAGCCACACTTGAACTTGGTAATATACCCGTAAAAGATGTGATGGGCAGCCGCTGAAGTTGGAGAAAGACAAGCTAATTGTACTTGTTTTTTATTTCGAGTATTTTTAACAAAGCATGTATATCGAAACTTATCTAAACACAAAGTTTTTTTAGGAGCTCCATACATAGAGAGAAGAAATCGAATTCCGTTGGTGATAACTTCATGTGGAGTAGAATTACTGTTTTTAAAAACTTCAGTACACTGAACTAAATCTTGTTTTACAAACATTTTAAAAACTGTTGTTTTACCCCTCCTGAAAAATGCAGATGTCGTATCACAGCCAGTTATTGCGTGTTAAAATAGTACATGATTTTGACACTTTGCAAAAGTAGATAAACTTTTCGACGAATAGATTTCTGATTGATGTTGAGCTTTTCCAGGTTTTAAAAAGAAAATAGTTTTTTCGATTGGAGTCCGAGCAGTGAGTAATACACGTAAGTCTACATCTTCACCTACAACAATCGTTGTATTTGTTAAATTGAATTGCTCTATTGCTATTTCAATTATCATTACATCAGCATCATTATTAGCTTGTTTAACTAATATATTTTCAGCAATAATCTTTTCTTTTAACATTGAAATGAACCGAGATTTGTTATGAGGATTTGCAAGAAATTTCTGTTGACTGGTAGGTCATTGTTTGATCAAATAAAATATCTGAAGATGAAGATGTTGCTGAAGTTCTACGACGTTGTTCTGCAGCTTTAATATTTCCCTCTGTCTATTTGTAGATACAATCCCAAACCATTAAAATAATAGACCCCTATTAGTAAGTCCTTCCCTGTATTAGATAGTCTTTCACCCGCCGACAGTCAATAGCGCCCATCTTTTTCACAGCACTTCTCGAGTACTAAGCCCTTCAAAAATTTTACTAGCATGAATAAATTATATCAAATAAATGGGGCCGGACTAATACATATTATGACGATTACAACTCTTCTAACTCTTTGAATCGTTATATCTCAGAAACGGTGGCTCTTAGGGAAAAAAGACCTAGACATTTTTTATATATAATTATCTACTCTACAATTTTGCTCTGAACTAATTTTATGATAAAACTTACCGTTTTGCTGAAAATCGCAAAAAACCCGTTTTTGTGACGTTTGACCCCGAGCAAATTTCTTTCCACGTGCCGGATCAATGAAGACTTTTTAGATTTCATTTATAATGGTGTTTTGAACAATACTACCAATTTTCAGTTGGGTGGGAATTTTTGTACCCTCACTCCTATTTTTTGGTCTAATTTGACCGGATTACAGTCTTAGCCTCGTTGTTGCCAATACAGTTCTTCCACTAGGCTTTTCAAAACTGATGCTAGAAGTGTTTATTGCGTACGGTATTTATCGTCCGCCAGCCAATAGGGGATAGCCAACCTGTTTAACGAAAGTGGAATTTCCAAAAATGTGCTTATGGGTGCTTAAATACGTATTTTAATATGAGGGACAAAAAGTAAATTCCAACAAAACCGCGATAGTTTGAAGAGAATTTATCTCGTCTCGACATCATGAAGCCGTGATATAAAGCATTGCCATCGAAATTCTTGGGTCTTTGGCGGTTTCATCTAAACTAAATAAAATGTAGGATAGGTTGTTAAAATTTTCTAAACAGACTTCTTTGTGTTTGCATTCTCATAAATAAACCAATGGAGTATTTTAAGTGTTTTTAGTTTCATCCAGTTTGAACCCATGATTTTTATTTTCGACTATTGAATTTGAGTGAGTGTTTATTAAATTCAAATGAATTTTCCAATAAAGTTACTAAATTTTCCTTGATCCCAAATAAAAGAACATGTTGATTAAATTGATGACGGCGATTATATTAAGTTGTGTACTGTATTTCTTAGGGGTCGTTGGAAACCAGCCATGCGAGGAACTCTTGTTTCGACTACAATGTCGTGTCTCTCCGCCTGTCCCAAATTTTGTAAGATGAAGTAACGGATGTGGGCGAGAGTTGTGTCCGATTTTTTATTTCAAAGATATTTCCAAATCGAAAATTTTGGAGAAATTCTCAAAATAGGAACTTCATTCCCTAAACAGAGCACATTTTTTTATTTTAGTTTTTCGAGCTTTTATTGTTTACAGGTAATTATTAGAGCCAAATTCTGCTGTAAACTTTTCAATAAAAATGTAAATCAAACTATAATAGGTACCTTTGAATCAATTTCGATTTCAATAAATTATATGAATAAAATTAAGGGTGGCTTAGGTGATGTTCACTATCAGAATTTGGTATTGCGAAACATACAGCTGATTATACCAGAGCTTCCGCGAAATCAAGACCAATGTGCGAGATGAAGAATCACATCCTGTATGAAGTGCCACTACTCTCGCAAAATATATTGGATCTAGACCAGAAAAGATCGTTAAAAAAATCCACCATTAATCAACGGTTATCAATTCTTTTACTCGCAATTCCATAGCAAGCATCGGAACAGACTGATCAAATGATTATAGACACAGCAATGTTACAGGTAAACGAAAATGGATTTCGAAAGTATTCAATGTAACAGCTTAGCAAGGTTTAACAGCAAAACAACATTAAATAGTAACAATTATCAAGGAATTAAAAGTTAACATAATGATAATACCCGAAACTAAAAAGAAATTGAAAGGGTGTATAGATATAGATAATAATTATGTAATCATATAAAGAGGGGTACCCCAGCAAAATCGAGCGAAGGCGTGAATAGTAATCATTATAGATAATATTTAGAGAAATGCTCTGGTTGGTTATAAATATATCAATGAAATAATTCTAATAGATTTAAAAACTGAAAGAAAACTATTTTCCAAAGTTGTGTGACGGGATTATTTTTCACTTTATCACTTCACTACCAAGTCGTCCGTTTTCTGTAGCTTCCACTTCTTCAAACCATCAGAGAAAAAAAGATCAAAACGAGACCAATATTGAATCTAAAAGCTGTACAATAACACGGACAACAAATTTCCCAATGAGCTTACTACCATACACAGAACCCCTATATCTGTCAGATAAAAATGGATATCACGGAATAATACAAAGAAATGTAAACTAATTTTAAAAGAAAGATTTACAAAATATTCGGTTTGTCCTCAGTATCACCTCTTCCAAATTTGACAGCAAACTTTAGCTATGAACGAACATCGCTAAATACTTCAGAAGTGTATAAA
The DNA here is from genome assembly GCA_946251905.1 of Cryptocephalus moraei. NCBI lineage: Eukaryota > Metazoa > Arthropoda > Insecta > Coleoptera > Chrysomelidae > Cryptocephalus > Cryptocephalus moraei. The sequence goes on from OX276458.1 coordinate 34,359,786, forward strand.
GACCAGGCAACTTAGCAATACCAATCGGTTCAACAATGAAATAATCTTTTGAAAATAATTATTGATATTTAAGTATTTTTCTCTCGCAAAGTGTAATGTAGATATATGTATACATAAATAAATACTTACTAAGTATTTAATTAAATTACAAGATACTTTTTTTACTAAGGATAGGAGAGGTTTTCTAAAATCAATTTCTTCAAGAAACATTTAATCTGAAATTCATTCATATTTGTTATGTTCCTGATGTTGTTACTTTCCTTATGAGTTCGTTGCTGATTATGTCACATTTTGCAATTTCCAATAGTTTTTTTAACTCGTTCTTTACATAATTTCCATGGTTTTTTATTTACTGAAAAATGTAATGTTTTTTTTTATTTCAAAACGTGAGTTATTTTATAATTGTAATAAATACTACTACCAAACGACATTTGTTTTTGGTTACAATTTACCATTCAAGCCAGCAGAGTTAAATTTATCATTTTTCTGCTATGAAGATATGTAGCATTATTTCACTGGATAAATTTTTACCACAAGAGAGGGAATAGTATGAGCGTAGTAAGTTTTTAAGAATGACTTCAGGTTGAAATCAAGATGTCAATTTCAAAAACAAATGAATTATTGTTACATTTTAAAAACTATCTTTTTAAAACATCAAAATATTTTTCCTTCAAAAAGTATGAACCGTGATGGTGTTTGAATATTCTATTACTCATAAAATTCATTAAAGAAAAAAATGGTAAGATACATCCCCATTGCACATTTCTGGTTATAAATTATACATTATGGTTATACGTTATACACATTATACGCCGTTAACGTTATGGGCTTTCTTCTTTAGAAACACTTCTGTATGAAATTCCATAGTATTACTAAAATATATATAAAATATTACATGTAAAACTGTTGGAAACTTGTCGGGAAGGTTAAAACATTGAGCAGTATAGATGAAAAGTTGGCGTTAGAAGGAAAAAATGTAAAGTTAATTACAAAAAAGGCAGGAAACTAAAGAACGTGTGTCTTCCTCCTTTTACCCTCTCCCAACTTCTAAATTAACTCCGCACCCTAAAGGAAAATCCGAAAAAGCAAAAGGAACACTGTTTCAGTCAAGTAAAGTTCTTTTTGCCTTTCCACACTTGAAAGTACCACCTATAGAAAAAGAGCTGGATTGAGTTAGTACACTTTCAACATAGAATCTAAAACACTGATGTGTAAGGAGATGCATAATCGATAATTACCTCTTCGCATAGCGCCAGCATACGCCTCGTGCTCTCCAAGGACTGAAAAAGGAAAAACACTCATTTAGCGTTTTAACACTCATTTAGTCGTTAGCACACTCATTTTAGTAAAAAGATAGGATGTATTATTTCATAGCCCAGACAAACTTTAATATCGCGAGAAACCATAATCGGGCAGCTATTCAGTTTGTTAGCAGGGCCAATAAAAGATAAACACAAAGCTCTACCAGCATTTATTGCACACTGCAAAAAAACTTGTGCCATTGTTCTGTACTAGTTAACTACCAATTTGTACTACAAATGAAAAAAATATTAACGCTTTTTTTAATTATAGGAATGTGGGTTAGCTTTAGTTAAAGCTGCAATACACCTATGTGGTACAATATTTAATGAGATGTTTCAAAAATATAAAGAGATCCTAGTATTGGAAGGATTAATTTCAACACATACACTATTGCAAGCATATAAACCTACCAAGGATGGTAAAAATATTGAAGACAAACAAATATTACATAAAACAATACAAATATACTGTAACTTTTTTACTGTGTACTAAAACTAAACACTATGCGAATTGTCCTCATTTATTTATTTCTAACACTTAATTCTTAATTTAATTTATTTCACACACAGATGTTTATTTATTTAGCGCGCGGTCTCTCGTTCGTAGCCCAAATATTTACACTCCGATTCTTCAACTAACTCGTCTTGGGTCTGGTATTCCTTTATATGGCAGGTACGATACTTCTGGAAGTTTCTCGATAGTTGCTGGAACATTCCCGATAGTTGCTGGAATATTCCCGATTTTCGAGGAACCCGTTATCGCATTGAAGCGCTGAGAGAAGAATCTCGTCTGTTCGAACCGTCCTTTCCCGCGATCGCGAATTCGGTGCACCCGGGTAGCTCCAGGAGTGTTTATCTTGCGGCAAGCCGTTTGTTTACACTGCCCGCGCCTTAAAGATGTTTCGTCCTGAAACGTGTCCATGTAGGTCCACAGGTCCAAATAGGTGACCTCCTCTTTGTAACCATGTAGAAGAGCGGCCGTCGTGATCCACCTTCCTTAATCTCAGCGCTCGCCCGACCGCTGGTCCCTGCTGGTGGAGTTCGTCCATTTTGCCAAACCTCGCTCGGAACTCCGCTGCAATTCCTCGGGACATCGCAGGTCTACGCAATGAGCCAGCGCATACTCGTCTTCTTTGCGGGTTGTACAGCCACACCAGGTCTCCTTCTTCTTATATGCCGCTGTCCGCCCAAACGTTATAGTGATCCTTCATGCGGTAGCTGGCGACTTGGAGATTCGTCCGTACCATCTCGTGAACCTGGTCCATCTTTCTGCGCAGCTCGGTGACGTAGTCTTCCCCAACCAGATCTTCTCCCAGTTTGCAACCAAAGCTCAAATCGCAGGGAAGTCTACGAAATCTCTCGCCCGAACAGTACCCTTGCTGGTGTTTGCCTTGTTGGACTGAGGGTGTAGCGCCGTTGTCCTAGTTTTGCGAATTCCCAATTTTTCGCAAACTCCCTGGAACAGCTCGCTCTCGAAGTTACGGCTCTGGTCGGAATGCAATTCCAACGGTACTCCGAAGAGGGTCACTAGCTCCTTCACCAGGACATCTGCGACAGTTGTAGCTGCTTGGTTGGAAATCGCGTAGGCCTTGTTGCCGCAATCGGTTTCAGGAAATGGCCTAGTTATGTCTAAGGTGATCCTCTCGAAAGGACTTCTTACATTGTACTGTCTCATCAGGGCTTTCGGCTTGCGGTGCGGTCTATTGCTGGCTGAGCAAACTGTATATTTCCTACACCATTCGCGGACAGCCTCGGAGCAGCCCACCCAATACAAATGCTCGCGTACTTTCTACAACGTCTTCTTTACTCCCAGGTGGCCCCCCGAGGTTCCATCGTGCCACCTTGGTCTTGGGCACGATAAGTTGGAATCGTCTTTCTGCGCCATTACCAGAGTCGAGCACCCTCTTGGGCAGTCCATTCTGTATCACTAGGGAGTCCCACTGTGCCCAGTACGATTTCAGAGTCCTAGAGGATGGGGCCCCTTCCTGCCATTTCGGCCGACGTCCTTCTTCTTTCCACTTCAGAATCTGTTTAATTTCAGGGTCGCCTTCCTGAGCTCGCCGCAGCCCGTCTGGTGCCCAGTACTCGTCGGTGACCGTTGTGCGGCAAGTAGAAGCCTCCTTTACTTCTGCACTTTTTAAAACGAGATTTTATTTTTAAATTTTTGTTGAACAGATTTTCAGAAATATTTCCATTTTCTGATGACTGACCCATTTTGGGAGAAAACGATGATGTTAAACTTAAAGCCAGAAGCCAAGCGCCATTGAACAGACAGGGTGGAAGATGTTCAAACATCATACAGACTTTTATGAAATAATCGATCAAATTCAGCAACAAATAAACTAGAGATTTAACAGTTTCAATGATTTTAAATTCCTTGAGCTCTGCAATTTTGATGCATATAAAGGAAAACGTTTTGCAGACGATGCGTTTAAATCTCTTCTTCAATATGGCCAGTTCTTGCACGTATTGTAATACATATTTATTTTATTACATTTATTTAATGAGACACCACTCATGTAATGGCAGCTGAATATCAAATGGCTGCTAGAAATACCACTTTGAAAAATTGGCTGCTGAATTTTCGACTGCTAACTTCACACTGGTCATTGAATAGGCGATTTTAAGTGACAAAAAAGCGAACCGGAAGTGGTTCCATAGTGTCATATGAGTAAAAAAGAAGCCATCTACAGTGCAAAAGCGCAGTTTCCAAATTAAACAATACATTTATTGAAAAATCACTTAAGAAATGGTTTCTTGTTTATCCAGGCAAAACTATTTAAAAAACACTATGTTACAACGGCAAATTAAAAACATTTAAATCAGCAATTTAATATGTTGAAATTTTATAAGTGAGGTGATAGGAGAGATCACTTGTTATGTTCCTTAAGGAATGGCATTTTCATAAGCTCGAGCTCAAAGCCCGTAATTTAATACGCAAAAAATATTGCTGCAACCCGTTTCCAGAAAACAATGGCTATTCCGGCTAAATTGTTAAGCGGGAATATCCATAGCTGAATTTCACAGGAGAGTAAAGCTAGGAGGTGGTCTTCACAGCATATTTGCTCGTTAATTAATTGTTATCGAATGGTGTATTTGGCCATTATCAAGACTTTCCGCATCACCCCACAACTCATTCAGAATATATCACAATTTAACGGGTGTGAAGTTAGTCACATCCATAGATTCAAATAAATGAAAATACATCTCACTAAAACTTCAATTTATTTTACCAAACAAATATAAATTATTTAATAATAATATGTTGTAATAATAATGTTTAGTAATAATAATGTTGGTTTATAAAACCAACATTTTTAATCAGCGTTACCAGTAGATAAAGGAGATTGTAAGCAATTATTACTGTTAAAGAAATTTTCTCCTCTACCTTCAAGAGTGGTGGAAATAGGGGTGAAATATGAACAATTTAGCCACTGTATTAAATTTGTAACACTAATTGTCTTTTTAAAAATTTCTAATTAAATCACCATATGCCATACAAAAAAAAACACCCGCGAGGCCGTCAGGAGGTGTTAATTAGGGGTGGAAGTAAGCTTGATCGCTCTAGATTTTTTTGTTGAAATTTGTAACACCCTAGTTTTCAATTACAACTCTACAAATTTCATTAAAAAATTGTACTAGATATATTTATGGTAAGATAATGAAAAAAACTTTGAATAATCATAGTTGCTGTATAAACATAATGCAAAACATGAAATTTTAGATGATTTTTTTTTATATTGCTACCATAAAGTTTATGAACATTCTGACAATCTGAAGATCTGTTTGGAAATTTCAACATGCCCCATGATGATTTCGTTATTTACAGTTCATCGACTGAAATCATATTTCAGCATTATCTTGAACGATTTTTAATTGAAAAAAGTGTAATAGAGTGTTACATGGACCTTTGTCAGATATTCGATACAAACATCCTTGTGAATATTTTTCATAAGGCTGGTTTAAAATTATATTTTAGAGAGAGATTGTGTTACTCTTTATAGTATATTAAAGTATGAATGGATATTGAGCTCTTTCAAACACGAGCGAGTTTTCGAGCACGACGGCGTAGCCGGAGTGCTCGAAATAGAGCAAATGTTTGAAAGAGCAGTTATCCACGAATACTTTACGCTATTTTTTTTATTGGTACCATTTTTTATACCAAAACCAAGTGCATACCCAATATGATTAATTTGAACGACACTCGTGACACTTCGTGACGACCCGTCGCCCGTCGTGCGACCAATAGGCTCGTCCCGCTACGGCCAAAGACGCTCTGTTATTGGTTGAGATGGCCGTTGTTGATACGTTTCCATGGCGACTTTAAAACACGCGCGTGCGATAAAGCCCGATTTACGCACACCAAAGCATGTTTTAAATAATAGGCACCAATAAAAAAAAATATAAATAGTAATTTTAAAGGTACGCAATATAAAAAAAATGTTAATTTGGAGACATACGTAAGTAGATAAATGTAGATATAAAATCTATGTACATATACGTATTTCATGTTTGTTATTTTTGTTAATGTTCAGGACTGACAGACTAGTTTCACTTGAAAACCGTTTTTTTTTTGTATTCCACTATGTTCAATTATATTCTTTTATGTATTTTTTGTCCTATGCAGTTTTTTTCCTTTGTTCATTACAATTATTATTTAGAAAATTTTGTTTCACTAATAAATCTTATGTATAATAAAAACGTTAAAATTTTATTTAAGGTCTTATTCAAATGAAGCTGAAACTATTTTAAAAGTAATAAATGCCACTCTGGCAGCCCCTGACCGCCTCCTCGCATTACTTCGCACTTTGGGGGAACCTGGCCCATGTTAATTACTCTTTAAAGAATCTTTCACACTTCAAGGTCAAAAAAAATGTTAAAGATGAAAAGAGATCAACCATAATGTGCTTTTAGGCTTATCTAATTCATATAAAAGTACATTGACATTAAAAATAACTCACCTCATCCGTAACCTGCGTCGCGCGCAGCTGGAGCTCCTGCAGCTCCGTCTTCGGGGCCCCATTTTCCGCAGTCGCCGGAGCAGGCATCTCTTTCGGCTGACGGACAGAAAAACAGAATCAATATACTTGTTAATATTGTAAATGATGATGTAATGTAATAATATGCTGAGTAACACTCTTATGGACCTTGCGGGAGGTACGACTCAGTAGGTTACTTGCAGAATTGGCGCTTACTCCTGAATTTTCGAGGTTAGGGTTCGGTTTACGGAACGGGAACGATATGCTCGGGCGCCAGATTTTACAAGGGTTTACTCTCTACAGCCATCAGTGAGTTTGATACTCTGGAGAATGACAGGGGGCCCGTGAAAATAAAACATACATCTTGGGAAAATAAGGAATTACTATATTACGGAATAGTGCATATTTACAGATAATATTTGTCGGCAAGTCTCAAGAATGATTGGTAACTATGTAGAAAATCATGGGTGATACTTCAGGAGGATATTGGTAATTATGCACAGCAACATTTACAGATTTGTGAGCTGGTTTGGGAACATCGCACAAAGGTATTCGTTAGGCTACAGGTACCACCAAAAAAAACCGTGTTGTTTATTTATTACGTATATGATTTAAGTGAGTAAAAATACTGAATGAAAATGCGCGTGGAGGAATAAAATTACTTTCATTCAGAGACGGTTTATTTAAAGAGAAAAGGCATTTAAGGCAGTGTCCACAGCGAGAGATGAGATCAGATTCCAGAAAAAAACGAGGACTTCAACCTCTGTGAAAGTGTGAACCTGATGCAATCGTCTATTAGTTTATCTATACCCGGGTGTCGATTCATTCCGGAGTAAATTCCTGGAAGCCCGTAGTACTCCGCGGGATGAGGAAGTAAGGGGAAAGTAGAAACAGGGGCGTGTATGTTTGATTTCGTCTTCGAAAGCGCGCATACAATAGTATATTATTATACTAGTTTAATAAGACGGAGTATTGTCACACGAGAGTTTTAAAGCACGATGAGCGAAGCGAGAATAGAATTTTTTTTTTTTTCAGGTAAAAATATGAAATAATACGCTTTTTAAAGAAAAAGTAAAAAAATAGAGAAAATATGGCTGAATTCAAACGTTTATATCTCAGTCAATATTCAACATATAAAGTCTTACAAGGCACCATTTTAAAGAGAATTTCATAAGCTTTCTTTTTTATGAAGCAATGCATATACCTAAATTCACTCAGAAAAAAGTTATAGTCAAAAATTCAACAATAATTTGTTTTTGAAATTTTTCCATTTTTTTACTTTTGTTTTTTTAAACTATTTCATTAAAAATTTTTTTGGGGCTTCAAAAAATATCATTTTCATAGAAAATTTAATTCTCTATAAGAAATCTTACGCCACATATCTTCGAAAAATGCATAGTTTTTGCGCTATAGCCGAAAAATCGAAAAGTAGACAAAAGTACCCCGTTCTCAAAAACGCATGGCTAAATTTAGTAGCACTTTTGGATTTTTTCCTTTAGAGGGTCAACTGACCATATGAAAAAATAAAAAAAACTTGCACGCGTTAGTTCCTTTTACCCCTGTTATTTTCGACATAGTCAATAGGCTAATAAACAACCATTTTTTTGTTATCTTAGAATCTGCTGTTAATATATGGCGTTCTAAAATGAATTAGTCAAAGGTCTTGACGAATTAGTCTTGAAGTTCCTTCAAGTATCAGTCTGATGAATCCATGATCTGATATTTTGAACAATTAAGCACCATAATGGTTTTGGTTTAATACATCTTTTAAAGTGTTATTTAAATGTCTTCGTTCTACATTGCCTTTCGACTCCACCACTGTCCGGATGTATTGGTAAATTATTAAAGATGTGAAGAATGAGTGCTTCATGCACAAATGTAAGATGCATTGGATCGGAAGAAATTTGGTTTTGATTTTTAGTAAATATCTATTAACTGAAACCATATGCAATTTAATAAGCAAACCATTACAAGTAGTCATATTATTATACAACATATTACAAGTATTATAAGCTTAATTATTTTGATTGTTGATTCCTTATTTAATTACTCATTAGTTATAATGTATTTGAATTTGATTAAATGAATTTTTTACTCAAAGACTCAAGTTTTACATTTACTATTTAGTAAAAACATTTCCATATTTTGTTCACTTCCAAAATTTTAGTTTCATTTTTTTTAATATAATTTTTCACTTAAATTACAAAAACATCCAATACATTGTCCCATTTTCTATCTACATATTCCTTGTTCTGTCGTTTCTTACACCGATGTACTGTCTCATGACCTGGTGCATGAAAATTGTGTTCGAGCAAATGTTCAAACAAGTTCGTTAATTTTAAAACGCTTGACTGTTTGCTGCAGCTTTTATTTTAAAAAGCGATTTTTCTGCTCGAGTACTCGAACCAGTGTTTGTGCACTTTAAAAACACTGCCCATTATTTCTACATTCATTTCAGCTGTCAGAAGGATTCAGAATGGCGAAAGTCAGAAAATGAATATCTCTTTTAAATCGCTTTTTCGGTTATTTCCTTACATTTATATAGTGAAATTTGTGGGTTAGCGTGTAATTGGAGACAATGTTTATTATTATCGCTAAATTCATTAGAATAACTTATTGGAACACTGACAAAAATGAACATCAAAAGTGATTTAATAGTGTAAATTTTTTATTTTTTACAAAAGCTAGATTTCCTAAAGTTAATATTAGTTTTAGAAATCGGCTGTGTCCGATAGGACGAACCTTTACCGCCTGCGCCCTGCAGGACCATAGCGGCATAGGCTCGTAATTCTTAAACAAATACCAAGTCTGACATTAATAAAATCACTAGATATATCTACATAGTACTAGGTCACTAGATATATCTACTAGTAACTTTAGACATTAAGTGACTTTATAGACATTAAGGGATAGTTACGCCCTCTCCCGGATCGATACCGAAGAGAGAATGGGGTGTCAACCGGAAAATGCGATGCTCCTGTACCACCCCCGGAAGTATGAGTGTGTATGTGTTTCTTCTGTCAGAAAAATCAATACCGTTCCTAACACAATAATATACGTATTAGCCGCCCCGAGATTCTATACTTGCATTCTCCGGAGTAAAATCGACAGTAAGAACGTTATCGATAATAATACTGAGAGGAAACAATTTTAAAAGCTTTTATAAGTTTCTCCAAAGCAAATCCACTTCCGGACTTTTGACGTCTCTGATGACTATGATACTGATACTTACAAGTTAGAGTCGACCTATTGTAAGCTGCCGTCGTACGAGTTCAAAACGGGAGGGTATAGCGACTGATCGTAAGTCTGCGTTTCGATCTCACATAATACGCGGTCAACTTTTCCGAGCGAAAAACAACGCCGCACTTGCAAATACAAAACTCCTGAACACAAGGAGAGACCGAGAGGAGAGTCAGACAGTCAGACGTCAGACAGACAGACAGACGACGACGACCACGGACACGAGGAGTACGAGACGAGGGAATACAGCACAGAAATGTAAACTCTCAACGATTATAGACTACCAGGATTGCTCAGTTCGTCGAATCTGCCTGGCAAACTCTGTGACGTCACCACCGATGCTGGACAGAAGATAGAGATTTATTCATTTTACTGTAGTAAACAGTAAGATTTTTCATTGTAAACTGTACGGTTTACGTACGACTCTACGTAATCCATATTTACGTACGATATCCACATCACGTCATCCACAGATCAACACGTAAACGCACTCAGCACCGGTGGTGACGTCTCAAAACTGTCCAACATTGGTTAAATGTAAGTGAGCAATCCTGGTTTAGTCTATAATCGTTGTTAAACTCTTGACTAGACCTATAGTTTGTTTGAAAATAATAGGAGTAATGACATTTGGCGATGGATCCCTTTATTCAAGAAACTGTAGAGCGTTTTGTGTGGAACAAACGCATTAATTCATGTGCCGCACATACCGATCGTGAACTTATCGCACAAGCCATGGCCGTCTTTACTGAAGGCCGGAGCGTTAAATTTGGCAACACCGCCGACTAAGAAAATAGAAGGCTGACTTATCGGAACATGGCCGTCTTTACGTGTTTACATTCGAATAATTTGAATGCAGAGGATATAGGATTATAGCGTTAATCATAGTTAAAGTGGTTTTAAACTATTTCGACGACGATTTAGAAGAATCTGGCTTACCGACAGAAGAAAGTCTCATCCAGGATGTGAAAAATAAGGAGAAGACAAATGAGGAAAGTGGTGACAGTGGTGATGAAGAATTTATACAAAAACCACAGCAAAAACCATCTAAGCTACAAGTGTTCAATGCTTTTTTAACATTAAGAACAGCCTTTCAGTTTGAAACGTTCCGGAAAATGTGTTTGTTCAATTATAGGGGCTTGGTTAGGCCGTTAAGAAAAAATATTTTTTTCACATACAAACACATTTATATTGAAATTAATTAGCATATTGTAAATTATTCACATTTATAAATTATGTTTATCTAATTTATAAAATATTATGTCTGGTTATAACTATGGATGTGGAACCATCGCAGCCGCAGCAATTTATTTGTACAGCACTTTCAATTTTTATAGAAAGGTGCACCAAACGAAAGTAATTAAAAAAAATGGCGTAAGAGAAGGTACTGGATACTGAGTATTCATCGAAAGAGAACAAGGTAATTATAAAAATATATTCATTTTGCATGTTTACTTTGATGAACTTGTGAGAGTGAATGAAGCGAAAGAGGTGTGTCAGGATTGTAGAATGTTAAAATATGTCATGTATAAAATGCATAATGTATGTCATCTTCTATATATATATAAAAATGAATGTTTGTGTGTATGTTCCGCATAGGCTCCTATACCATTCGTCCGATTGCAACGAAATTTTGGTGAGTTGTAGGGCGCATGTCCTTGAAGGTTCCTGAAATGGTTCCGCGTCAAAAAAGGAGCCAGGGGGCCGAAACGGCTTAAAAATATAAAGTGGCAGGCAATATGTCACCTTTATTTGACAGAAGAGTGACTGACAGATGGCGCCATCTCGCGGCGAAAAGGTAACTTTTAAATGTCGAACAGTTTGTCAGCGCTTTGAGCATCGAATTGCTCAAAAGCATTCTGTTAATCTATACATATATATAAATGGATGTATGTTTGTTTGTATGTTACGCATAGCTTCAATACCATTCATCCGATTGACAAGAAACTTTGGTGAGTTGTCGGGCGCATGTCCGTGAAGGTTCCTGAAATGGTTCTGCGTCGAAAAAAGACAAGGCGTATTAACTTTAATAGGTTGCCTCTAGCGATCCTGACCTATCACAATAGCGCGAGACCGATCTACGTTACACGGCGACCGGCGATGCAAAAAATATGTACTTTGAAAAACTCAAAACTGTTGTCAATTACAAACGAAAATGCCAGCCAAACGCCAAACTGTCAGAGTAATACAGAACATAGATTAAACCACAGAGTTAGATTAAACACAGGTAATAAAACGCAGACCTGAGTCGCCAGTCTACGTCACGAACTCCGCCTCCCCCGCGCGACCCCCTCGCCCTGAAACTGTTCAATGAGGTAACCTATTTAAAGTTAATACACCTTGGGAAAACGAGCCAGGGGGCCGAAACAGCTTAAATATATAAAATGCTACAGTTCAATTGGCCGTATATGCATGACAGGCAATATGTCATATTTATTTGACAGACGAGTGACTGACAGATGGCGCCATCTCGCGGCGAAAAGGTATCTTTTAAATGTCGAACAGTTTGACAGCGCTTTGAGGATCGAATTGCTTAAAATCATTCTGTTAAAAGTAGAAATATTTCTGAACGTGTGTGAGTGTTAGTGGTGTTATTTGTGAACTTTGGACATTGGACAACAGAAAACAAGCCCATTTATTTTATACTTTCGCTGTGAATTATGCCTCCAAAAGAAAAGCGATTGTCAGATCCATATGTAAAGCAAAAAAATAAAAGACTACGAGCTTCGGAAAATGACGGGCAAAGGGAAGATAGACTAAGGGGCAAATTCAGAAACGCCACTCACCCTACACCTACACTCAATTTTTAAGTAAAATCTTCACTACACTCAATTTGGAATTCATAGACTTTCCTCAATTGAAATGTCCCTTAAATTGAGTATTAGATTGAGTGAGATTTGAGTGGTTGAAATTCACCACTTAAAATAATTCCACACCATACTTTTACGAGTTTTGACTTTCGTGCAGATGGTCATTAGCGTCGTTAGTGACAGTTTTTTGTGCATTTCTGTTTATGTTAGATGGTGTTAGCAATATGGATATCATGGCTAATGAGTTCAACGAATTTGTAGAGTTCATACAATATATTGAGGATGAAAGATATTTACCAGTTCCTACCTATGATAAAATTGTAGGTAGCACTCTAAGATGTAAATGCGTACCGAGGGAAAAGTATGATTTGTTTAATAAGGCAATTAATTGTTTCAGAAATTATATCAGAGATTACAACAATCCCCTTCAGCACTTAACCAACTTGGAGATCTTACAGAGGTATAGATTTGTTGGAGACACTATTCGACATATTATTTTTCCAGTGGTATATAGCAGGCATAGAGGTTGAGACTCTTTTAATTGGAACTTTTTTCCTTGCACACATACTTTTTTCGAATGCTCTTTGCTCATTGTTTCAACGTAAACGATTTTGCAAAACGTGATTCCAAATTAGGTGACGCCTGACATGCGCCTGACAGTCGCTGCCACAAAACACATGATATATGCACAGAACACCAAATTGAGGAGGCGCACTCACCCTCATTTTGAGATATACTTGAGTGTAGGTAGAAATGAGTGTGAGTGGCGTTTCTGAATTTGCCCCTAAGAAACCCTTAGTTTAATAAATGCTCAAGCCCGCTTATTTGAAAAAGACGACTAAAGGGAAAATAGACTAGAAACCCTAACATTAATAAATGCTCAAGCCTATTTATCTGAAACAGAGGAGCAAAAGGAAGATAGATTAGAAATGCCCAAGCCCCCTTATCTGAAACAGACCAGCAAAGAGGAGCAAGATTGGAAATCGAAGGAGTACGAATTGCTCGAGCCCGTTCGTCTGAAATAGACGAGCAAAGGGAAGCAAGATTGGAAATAGCCCAAGTACGTATTGCTCGATCAAGACGAATAACGCACGCTGATTGAAACCATTAAAAATAATTGCAAAGCAATATTTTTTCCCTTTTCATAACATTCTACAACATAATCACAGCAATGCAATGCATGGTATTGAAATGAATTATGTGTTTCTCGGTAAATCTATATTCGCTAGATTACCAATTTTTATTTAATTGTTCATTTATTTTATATCAAACTGAGCCACAGCGAAGCGTGGCCGGGTCACGGCTAGTGTTTTATAAAACTGTTTCTTTTAGGGAGACCATGACAACCAACTTGCTGAGCTAGTTGCAGAACCATCTGGGGAATTCGATAATTTCATTCGGATGTCACATGCCGATTTTGAGTATCTTCTGCAACAAATTTCTCCGATGGTCGCAAAACAAGACACTGACTGGAGAGAAGCTGTACCAGTAAAAATACGACTCGCACTGACGTTAAGATTTTTAGCTACTGGGGATAGCTTTAGAACTTTACACTACCTGTTTAAAATATCAAGTTCACTTGTCTCACGCATGATAATTGAAGTCTGTTTGGCACTCAATGAAGTTCTAAAAGATATGATTAAGGTAAGTAAAACAAAAAAAAAATCTTAATGATTCATTTATTAACAGGAATATACATTTTTCCTTTTTTTATGCATTTTTATATGCCTCGTTAATAATATTTTGATATTGTGGTGACTGAGAATTAGTGTATGTTTCATCAGACTGTGGTGACATTTCTGGTAGTGGAGCATGGACTTGAGATTGTGGCTGTATATTTGATGAAGGACCTGGTTGTATGATTTGGGGCGGTAAAATTTGATGGGAAAGTATTTGAATCCTTTCAGTTGGTGCTTCATAAGGAATATAAGTTGAATAGTTTTCATCAGCTGATGAAGGTCGGCTGTATGGTGAAGGGGATTGCAGGTATGACCATTCAGTTTTATCTGACCTTTGGGAAGAGCCTGAACGACTGGTGTATGAATTAATGTGAGAGTATGTTGCTTGTTTCGACGTTTCTGTATCATCATGTTATCATTATCATATTATGTTATTCCTAACATAATATCTTCTCTTTCACTGTCTGAAAATCTCCTCAATTTTGTTGCAAGAAGTCTGCCATACAACTCACAATCATCATCTCGGGCTGCAGTATTTTTATTAAGAACTTTGTTTAATGTGGAAAAGGCATTTGACACCTCTTTTCCGGCTTCTGTCAATTCTGGTGGGTCTTTTGAACGGCGTTTAACAACCGGAACTTTTATACTCTTATTCTCGGTGTTGCTGCTAGTCCCAGATACAGACGTTTGAATTTTATAAACTATTTTTATAGAAATCATAGATAATTAAACCTTGTGTAAAAAATAAAAATGTTGTTTTACTTACACTATTATCTTCCGTGTTAATTACGCTGCGGCACTCGTACACGTCCTTTAAAAAGTTATACAGAGGCTCGTAAAATGGCCAAATAGGATTGTACAGTTCATCTTCACCTATGCCTGATTTTATGGACTGAATTTTCTTTTTGTGGTGCAATCTAAATGTACTCATTAGGGACTCTTTTTTCTTTTTTAATTCATTTACAGGTACATGCAAATTATCGGCTATACGATTCCAAGCATCATTGATCTGAAATACAAAATAAAAAAATACATAATACATAATTGCTGATCGAAACTTTAAATTTCTTTTTCATTTCATTATTGAATCAGTTGAGCCATACTCATTGAGATATAAAGGTAAATAACTTACTTTGTTCTTATTTTTATGTTGTTCGTGTTTAGGATTCCATATTATTGGTTCATTTTGATACAAATCTATAAACATTAATATTTCTTCAGTATTCCAAACCGCCATCGTAGCTCGTGAATAAACTGTTTTATGCCACCCGTCACAATAAAAATATAATCGGAGAAGAAACACTATCGTTTTCTATCGACGGCAACTACGACTGCTGAAAGTGCCGAGACCAACGTCGGACCAAAGTGTGAACGCTGTGAGCAGCTTGCGCCAAGATTCTTTGATGTGTACACGAAAAACCGACAACTTTCGGTTGGCGCGCCAACGCAACAAGCCAACCGCCAAGTCACGCCAAGGTCGGCAAAGTGGTCCCAACTCATTGGCCCAACTAGTTGGCCGAACGTGTACTGGGGCCTTTACAACGGCAACGATGCACCAAATCCTTTTGCCAAGATTCTGCATCTGCAGCATCTGCACTTAAGACACTTGAGCGGCGATTTAAATATTTATTATAAAAATATAAAATTGGTACTATTTACATTACAACGGGATATTTTTATTGGCATGGTTTATTTCGGAGTGCAGTTCATGACCCCATGTCTGGATGAGGATGTCAATACTCCTTGGAATCCACTTTGCAACAATTTGAAGAAATGTTTCCTGAAGTTGTGTTCACTATCGACGTTTTTAAACAACACTGCATGCGCGTAGTTCAACGATATTTGAATGCAGGCAATGTGAAGAAAAGAAAGTCACCTGGTAGACCCTCCGTACTCACTGAAAATGTGGTACAAGACATCAGGGCCCGACTGCAACAAAGTCCTCGCAAATCGGTTGGGAAGCTTTCCCTCCAAACAGGTGTGATCCTTATCAAAAGTTCACCAATTTCCACTTATTCCTAATTTTCCGTATTCCGTTTCGTCACTTTACAGGTTTATAATATGGAAGTTGTTGCACTGTGTTGAAGAGCGAATTGAAATACCACCCGTACAAATTTTCGATGGTCCAATTCCTTAATCCTCCTGACCGCCAACAATGCGTCCTGTTCTGTATCTGGTTCAATTTGGAAATGAACAATGATGACATCCTGGATACAGGTTCTAGGTCAATTCACCGAAAACAATTCACCGAAAACAGTTCACCGAAAACAATTCACCGAAAAATAGTTCACCGAAAATCCTATTCACCGAAGTAACAATTCACCGAAATATTTATCACCGAAAATAGCATATAAAAGACAAGAATCGTCTCAATATAGAATATAAGAATAGGATACATATTTGTCTATCAATTCTTTTGATAGACAAAAATTAAATCCGATCGTCCGGCATACCGGCTCACAAGATTTAAAGAACGACTACGCGTAGATGAAGAAACTATCAGAGACCCACCACATTTTATAATATCCACTAAATTGTCCTACATCAGTGAACCATCTGCCGCACAATTACCACCTGTATCAACTCTTAAACAAACCATTCGAAGAATAAGAGAAAAAAATAGTGAGTCCAGCAAATCCAAAAACGACCGCAGAAATTGTATTTAATGAAGAGTATACCCAAACTACCAATGGTGAAAGATTTTTATTGTACTGTAACGTTTATTTTACTAATTTATATACACTATCCTAATTAAACACTTAACACTACTTAATTTATCTTAGACTATTACTAAACTAACTTAACTAATTAATTTATGTCACCCTTCTTAATCGTTAATTTATTTCACTTCCAACGCTCTCACTATTTCGCTATTTACTCTTGCGGCTTCCGTCTACTAATCCTAATCTTTCGTCCGCCGCGTACTTATATAGCCCCCATAAAGTTTTCCCGAATTTGCTGGATGTTTCTACAAAGCACTCGATTGTTCTTTTAATAATGTTCACGTAGAAAATGTCCAGAACGTCTTAAATTACTTTCCTTAAATAATAATCCGGGAGTATTCATGGCGCTGTCTTTTTTTTATGGAATTCAATTAAGCGTCGCGGTAATCCTTTTGAGGCAAGCCGCCAACGTAAGACGGGAGTAAACACATTTCGCGTTACACTGCCCCCGCCTTAGAGACGTTTCGTCCCGGAACGTATCCCTGGTAGGCCCATGCAGGAACCTGCAGTTAGCCCCCCGCTTACAGCGGGACGTGTCGTCAAAATAACAGGGGACCGTCTTTCTGAGTTGACATGGTGCAGGCCCAAAACAGCAGACTAAAACATCCACTCCGGTATCCTTCAGCACTACTTCCAGCATATTCCGGACAACCCTCCAGTCAAGCTGATCTCGTCCAGCACCTAACTTGGGGACAGCTAGCTTTCTGATGTCGAGCTCCAACAATCGGTCTCGTTAGCCTATGCAAGGTTCGCCATACATCCTGATAACATGGTTTAAGGGACCCGATCTCCTTCGTAACCAGATAAAAGATGTGTCTTTCGTGGTCACGTAGTTCCAGAACCTTGCCAATTTCCGGGAGTTGCGCTCTGAGTTGTTCCAAGCGTCCGTACTTCTTCTTGAAAACCGTGGCGATACCTCGTGACATTACCAGGTCGGCGGACACACAATGGGCCAACGAGTACTCTTCAGGTACGCTGAACAAATCATGTCGTTTTTCACAGGTTATCCCATACCGTGCTTTTCCGGTACCCCCGTAGGCGCTCATAAATTCTCCGAACGAAAGTTCGTTCTCCTGCGCTAACGTGTTTCTTACCCGGGGAACCTCTGCCTCATCGTGCGACCCTTCATAGGGTGCCAAACGATTGAAATGCACCACTCTCGGCTTGCCGTTTGGTAGTTTGCTCACTCGGTAGACCACGTCGTTAATCCGTTTCTTAATGACGTAGGGGCCTTCCCAATTTGTCTGTAATTTAGGGGACAAACCACGTTTCTTCTGTGGGTTATACAGCCAAACAAACTTGATCTCCCATTTGGTAGACACCCTCATTAGCTTTGATGTCGTAACGCTCTTTGATGCGATCACTGGCGATATTTAGTTGGTACCGGACTTGATCGTGAATCTCGTTCATCCTTTTCTGCATCCTGGAGACTGGAGACGTAATCTTCTCCCGAGATGTCCTTGTCCGGTCTAGCGCCAAAGATTAGATCGCAGGGCAGTTTAAGTTCTCGCCCGAACAGGACTTTGGCTGGAGTTTGTCCTGTCGACTCATGAACGGCCGAGCGGTAGGCCATCAGGAAGAACGGCACGTGTTCGTCCCAGTCTCGTTGATGTGACGAGACCATTTTCGCCAGATAACGGTTGAGGGTGCGATTCATTCGTTCTACCATGCCGTCAGACTGAGGGTGAAGGGCCGTGGTTCTTGTTTTTCGTACCCCAAACTTCTCACAGATCCTCTGGAATAGACCACTCTCGAAGTTTCTTCCTTGATCCGAGTGTAATTCCATTGGTACTCCAAACCGGCAGATCAGCTCCTTCACGAGCACATCGGCCACTGTCTCTGCCTCCTGATTAGGGAGAGCGTCCGCTTCTACCCACTTCGTAAAATAGTCCATTACGACCAGGATGTATTTATTCCCCTTTTCGGTCTCAGGGAAGGGTCCTTCTATATCAATAGCGATCCTTTCGAAGGGGCTCCCGACGTTATATTGTTTCATGGGAGCTTTCGGTCGTCTTTGTGGCCCATTACTTGCGAAGCATGTAGTACATTTCTTGCACCAGTCCTTCACGTCGTCTGAACAATTGATCCAGTAGAATCGCTCTCGTACTTTCTGCAGGGTTTTCTTGATCCCTAAATGTCCACCAGACGATTCGTCGTGAAGGTGCCGCAAGACCTCCGGGATTTTACTGGAGGGAATTACCATTTGCCGTCTTTTCTCCGTTCCGTCCTGGCTTTCCAGTACACGTTTTAGTAGTCCATCCTCAACTACTAACGAGTCCCACTGTGCCCAATAGCTCTTGAGTTTTGGCGAGCCAGGAATGCCAGTGGCCTTCTGCCACTCAGGACGCTGTCCTCCCTCTTTCCATGCCAGGATTTCTTTCAGAACCGGGTCTTTCTCTTGCTCCTGTCGTAACGAGGATGGTGTCCATTCCTCGGCGACCACGGTAGTTCGGTAGACTTTCTCGGACTTTTCCTCGGCTCTATGACAATGAGGACACTCATCTGACTCATCAGGGCATGGTCTTCTCGAGAGTGCGTCTGCGTTTCCATGACTCTGTCCTGGCCAATGTTCTATGACAAAGTCATACTTCTGAAGCCTCTCGATCCAGCGAGATATCTGTTCTTCGGGGTTCTTGAATTGGAGGAGCCATTTAAGGGCAGCATGATCGGTCCGGATCAGGATCCTCCTTCCACACAAGTATTTATGGAAGTGTTGGATGGACTTTACGATGGCCAATAATTCACGCCGGGTGACGCAGTAATTCCTCTCCGGTTTGGAGAGTACCTTGCTGAAGTATCCAAGGACACGTTTTTGTCCCTCCTGATGCTGCGACAGAACACTTCCGATTCCCATATTGCTCGCGTCGGTGTCCAGGATGAACTGTCCTTCTGGCAGAGGAAAACTCAGCACTGGGGCACTGGTCAACGTCTTCTTCAGCTCGTCGAAGGCAGACTGGCATTCCTCATCCCAACAGAAGTTTCGTCCTTCTTCTGTAAGCCTCGTCAACGGCTTGGCGACGTCGGAAAACATCCGGACATAGCATCGGTAGTAGGTACGTGTAGAGTCCCAGAAAACTCCTCAACTGGTTTTTGTCTGCCGGTATTGGCCACTCCTTCACGGCACTTATCTTGTCCGGATCAACGGCGACTTCCTCTTTGCTCACAACGTGCCCTAAGTAAGAGACCTTATTTCAGAAGAGCTGACATTTCTTAGGGTTCAGTTTTAACCCCACACCACGCAGTCTCTGGAAGACGTCCTCTAAGTTTTTCAGATGTTCTTCGAAGGTCTTGCCCATTACGATGACATCGTCCAGATAGACTAGGCACGTTTTCCACGTCAAACCCATTAGCACGCTCTCCATCAGCCACTCGAACGTCGCTGGGGCATTACAAAGTCCGAATGGCATTACTGTAAAATGCCACAGACCGTTACCGAAGGTGAATGCTGTCTTCTTTTCCTTGTCGGCAGGGTCCATTTCGACTTGCCAGTAGCCACTTTTAAGATCGAGGGTCGAGAATATCGTGGATCCAGCAAGGGTATCGAGTGTGTCGTCGATACGTGGTAGCGGGTAGCTGTCCTTTTTGGTGACACTGTTCACCTGCCGGTAGTCTACGCAGAATCGAGTGGTTCCATCCTTTTTCTTCACCAGTACTACCGGCGAGGCCCATGGACTGCTTGACGGCTCGATGACCTCGTCCCGCTCTAGGTCCCTGATGATTTTCTCGGCTTCCTCCCGTTTGGCCAAGGGTAGTCGTCTCGCTGTTTGTCTAATGGGTCGTGTCTCGCCCGTGTCAATTTTATGTGTGTGTTTATGTGTCTTTCCCAGCTTCCCATTCTCGGTGGTAAATATATCCTGGTACTTATTTATTAAATCGTTGGCCTTTTGTTTCTGTGTTGCGAGAGAAACGCACTGGTCTGGGAAAGAATTTGTTTCAAGTCCTGCGGAGTGTGTCTGGACCTTTCTTCATTACTAACGCCCCTCACGATGGCCGAGGCTGCTATACACGTGCCCAGCTTCGTACCCTTCTTGATGGTAACCGGGTACTGATTGATGTTGAGTAGTCGCACAGGCACTTCGCTTGAGAGAGTAACGAGCGCCTTCCCTACCAGTACCCCCCGAGCCAGTCGATTGTCATCGTTTTCTGGTTCGATTACAGCTGGAACTCCCTCTTCCACAACACCCCTCAGACAAGTAGAGGTGATCGTTTCGCTTCGTTCCGGAAGCATTACATCTTCTGCCAGTATTACACCCAGCACAAAATTGTCGCGATTTTGTGTAGCAACAATTCTTCCTGACCGATCCTCAAAACTCGCTGTCTGAAATCCAACTGGAATCCACGATTCCTCATGACGTCCATCCCCAGTATGACGTCTTCCCCCAATTTCGGCTATAATAACTGCATGGTCAAACTTTACTCGTCCCAACGTCATGCTAACTGTTGCTTCACCGTGAAATATTGCCTTCTCCCCAGTGGCAGTTCTCAATTGCCACCTACTTGGCCCAATCTTTCTACGGTCCCTCACAACTTCCGGGCGTACGATCGTCTTCGTAGCTCCTGTGTCAACAAGCATAGCGTGGGATCTCCCGTCGATAGTGCCATCGACGTACGCGCTCCCCAATTGGTGGGGAAACGAGGCTATACTGGCTCGGGGGTTTGTATTGCCACGGGTAGACGTCCCCTTCCTTTTATCGATCCGCATTAGTTTTTCCGGGGCCTTTGCCGGCACCGCTGTTTTGGGCCGCGTCTTCTTTGCTGACAGTATCTCCAAGATCTGCTGAACGGCCTTCTCTATGAGTTTTTCTGTGTCTACTTCTTCTGTGACAGCTCGAACACGGCCGTGACTGCGGGAGGCTTCCATTGCTGCCTCATGTTCTAATGCGATGGCGAGTGCATCCATCAACGTCTTCGGTCGAGCTAGTCTTAGGGCCCTCTGCAGTTCCTGGTCTCGTAGCCCGCTCACGAATGTCTGCACTGCGAGGCACTCCACCATCTGCTCCGGCGCCAAGGGATATGCTAGCCTTACTAGTCTGGCTACGTCCGCTTCGAACTCCTGCAGGGTCTCGTTTGATCGCTGACGGCGACTGGACATCTGGGATTGATGGACTTGCTCCAGATGTGTTTGGCCAAACCGCATTTCCAGTCGCCTCAGCAGCTCCTCGTAATTCCCGGCTTCCTCGGTGGATAGCGTCTGAAGGACTTCCAACGTTTCTCCACGCAAGGCTACCGTTAGAGAAACAGCTTCCTCGTGAGAGGACCAAGCGTTAGCTTCCGCTGTTGCCTCAAACTGCTTCCTGTAGCTGGCCCATGCGATCTTTCCGTCGAACGTTGGGGGCGTCTGGGGGCTACTGACTGTTGTTCTAGTCGTTCTTCCAACTGCTTGATCTTCAGATCAATCTCAGTACCTACGCTGAGCCTCAATCAGGTCGGTTATCTCTTCCTTCTGGGCGGCGATTTGAGCAGTAATATTTTCCCTCTGAGCGGCGATTTCTTCCCTCTGGGCAGCGATTTGAGCAGTGATATCTTCCCTCTGGGCGGCGATTTGAGCAGTAATATCTCCCCTCTGAGCGGTGATTTGAGCAGTAATATCTTCCTTCTGGGCGGCGATTTGAGCAGAAATATCTTCCCTCTGGGCAGCGATTTCCTCCCTCTGGGCGGCAATCTGCTTCGTTATGTCGTCGTCTTCGAATTCGAAAACTTCCGGGTCCTGGCCGTTTTCTTTCAAAAACGCCGAGAGTCGGTCCTGAAGTTCTTGCTTCTTCCCTCCCGTTTCTAGATCTCGTTCCTCGAGTTCTTTTTTTTAACTCTGCCACTTTTAATTCGCGTAACTTCTTCATGATCCGCTCTTCTGACACCAATGTAACGTTTATTTTCTAATTTATATACACTAATACTAATACTAGACACTACCTAATTTATTTACACTATTACTAAACTAACTTGACTAATTAATTTTATATCACACTTCTTAATCGTTAATTTATTTCACTTCAAACGCTCTCGCTATTTCGCTATTTACTTTTTACTCTCGGACTCAAGTTTACTCATCCTCTTCTCTCGTCCGCCGCGTACTTATATAGCCCCCATAACGTTTACGTTTACGTAGAAAATGTCCACAACGTCATAAATTACTTTCCTTAAATAATAATCCGGGAGTAATCATGGAGCTGTCTTTTTTTATGGAATTCAATTAATAAGCGTCCTTTGAGAGACGCCGACGTGGGTCCGACAAAAGTAAACACGTCTCGCACTGCTGTTTACAACTCTCGCGTTACAATATATTAGATACAGCAATCCGGACTAAAAGCAAGATATGACTCCGACTCTGAATTCGCCCTTTCCTTAAAACTATTGGCCGGCTTAGCATTTGTTCCAGATTATGTAGAAGACGCATTTGAAAAACTATGACTATGCGACGACGAAGCTTTCCCCGAAGAAGCGCAGAACTCAGTTGATTATTTTGAAGATACGTGGATTGGTCGACCCAATCGGTGACAAGTTAGACGTTTTCCAGTAATAATTACTTACCCAGAACAAATAATGCGGTAGAAGGATGGCATCATTGCTTTGAACAGCAACTCTCGGCAAACCATTCAAGTATATGGAAATTTATAAATGCCTTGGAAAACGAACAAGCTAACAACAATTTTGTCATTCAGCAAGTTTTGAGTGGACAGGAAACAAAACAAAATACAAAAATTGCCTAAAACTTATCAACACATTGGATCAATCTTATACTAATGTCAGTCCTATGGATTGTTGAAAATGAGTATCAAACAATTTGCGCTATTGAAATGTTTTTAAGTGTAGTTATTGTATTCACCAAAAGTCGTTATATTTTTTTATATATAATTATATTAATAGTTAATTAACACTATAATAATTAATATTATTGTACGTCTTTGATATTTGTTAAGATTCATTTATTTTTCGTTAAATTTTCAGTAAATTATTATTATTAATTTATTGGCGTATAATATACTTAGTAATTATTAGAGTAGTAATTTTTCTACATTATTGACCAAAACGTGTTACAGTTATTCCTTTGTATATAGTTATTTTAACTTTTTTGGTATTTTTAGCGTTACTTTTTTTTGTTAAATTTTTAATTGCTTTAAATACTTCAATACAACATTTATTAGTGTTATTATTAACTTATGCAGATACACAAAGGAATTATTAAAGTAGTAATTCATTCAGTTACAAATACTATCCTTATTAAAATACTTATTTTCGGTGAATTGTTATTTCGGTGAATATAGGATTTTCGGTAAACTGTTTTCGGTGAATTGACTGGACACCCTGAATAAACCTTTTTTTCCGATGATACCTGGTTCCATCTCAATGGCTATGTTAATTCTCAAAATTACAGAATTTGGTCTGGTAAAAATCCACATGCTGTTAGTTTAATAGCAAATTACTATCCATTTAGTCGAGTTATCGAATGTTTGAATAGTGAGTATGTAAATGAACGAAACTCAGCTCTTCATCGTCCATGAGTAAAGTTTTGAATTTGTTCATGACTTCCGATCGAACAGACATTTATGTACAGACATGTACCAATCCAGTAAAATGAAGGATGAAGGACGTGCGTACACCAGTGATATGCGTACACTGTTAGAACAACTATTGTATGAAATAGTGTGGATCGCGAATAAATTGTAAATTGGGCGGAATTAAGGGTTTATTTCTATATTATTCATAACAGTAACTTATTACAACTCAGGTTATAATTGAGTGTTTAACCTTGGAAATTGAAGGTATCTTTCTTCATAAGCAATAATTTTGAATGACTACAATATGTACTTGTATTCAATTCGGCTGTAGAGTTTTACTTAAATTCCACATAAAATAGGTAGGTTACTTCTGGAAATCTATCTTTATTTTCACAAAAAACAACCATGTACTTATTTTTTTTTTTTAATTTAAGTCCGAAACTAAATTTACTATAGTACACAATGAAAGAGTGTTACAATACATAATGTTCATAAAAACAAAGAGGAGCCACAAAAAAACAGAGCACAAATGGCAAGCGATTTTCTAATGAATTAAAAAACGTGAAAGCAAAAAGGAATCAACTCCATAAAGCTTTGTTATTTTTATAATGTACCTTATTCTTGTAACACCATGAGCGCTTCTGAGGCGGTGTTGCCAAATTTATTGGATTTTTTCCAATTACCTGTCCTAATCACCTATGATCTATTCCGAACTTCATTTGAAAAAATTTCGTTGTCTGTAAAGTCGGTTTACGGACGATGATTTTTCGTGATAACGTCATCAGAAAACATTGATGAAAAATTGCATACGTTTATGAATTGCATTGAATTATTATCACTAAATTATCATTGATGTTTTATATTATAGATTTTTTCGCACTGCGGCTATTTTGTTTTAAAGATCCAAGAACAAATATATGAGATTATATAACTAATCAAACTCTTAGAATACAAGAATTAATTACCTTATTGCCGCGATTGTTATTAACAATAATATGCAGAGTAAATATTTAGATTCGGATAACTTTATCTAACGTGCTGTCGCCTACCCCCTATCCCTTCCATCGCGTTCGCGAACCGAGCCGATCGCCAAATCGAGCTTTCACTCGGAGAGAGATAGATGCGTCGCAAGGCAACCGCTCTCACTCTCGCTCGCACGCATGGGTCTGGCGTAACGTTACTATGTTTTCTGGAAAGTGCAGGTAGCCAGCACATCGATTTATAAGACGTTTCCCTAATAGCACTTAATATTTCATAAATATTTTATAAATATTCATATCTTTTTTAAATATTTTTAGCAAAATGAAATATTTAGTAAATATTTCCAAAAAAATATTTGTTTAAAATATTTAGGATATCTTAAGTGAACATTTGAAAAATGAAGTAAATTGGGCGCCTTGCCCATATTGACTAATATTATTTATAGTAAAGTTTTTCATTGATCCGCTCGATTTTCGTGCGCGTCCCGCGTTGAATTTTACGTTATACTGGTTATACTTATACGTTTTACTTTTACGGTTGATGCTGGTTGAGCTGCGTGATGCAGTTTGCTAGGTGTAATCAGGGTGCAACCGTGTT
Source organism: Cryptocephalus moraei (assembly GCA_946251905.1). Lineage (NCBI taxonomy): Eukaryota > Metazoa > Arthropoda > Insecta > Coleoptera > Chrysomelidae > Cryptocephalus > Cryptocephalus moraei. The sequence continues at coordinate 34,385,589 of OX276458.1, forward strand.
ATCATAAACCTGTGAAATATTTGCTTTGGCGATTTGGCTGTTTGCTGTGGCTGTCGAAACGAGTCTACAAATCTTTCCTTTTTATATAAGATAAATATTTAATTTTTATATAAAATAAATATTTACTTTTAATATAAAATCAATATATCATTTTAATATAAAATAAATATTTAAAACAGATATTTGATGAATATTAAAAAATCTGTCACGCAACTATTTATTAACTATTTTTTAAAAATATTTATTGAATATTTTGTGCTATCTGGGTTATCACGTCAAAATACCACTAACAAAAAAATTTGCAACAGTGTGGTAAGAAAAGACGCTCTGCACATGTACAAGTAGTAGGTATTTGTTTGCTATGTGAAGTCATTTAGCTGAATCTCGGAAGTACTTATTGGCGTTCTAGAGTTTATTACATTTCTATGCAACACAGACTTCGTTATAGATTGTCAACTCTCTGCTATTATTTTGGTTGCACATACACGCATGCACTTTCTCGAGCATACCAATGCATTAACATTAGAGAAATGAAACTCGTTTCTCTGTACTTCAAGAATGACCTCACTGGAAGGATACGCTCTATGCTCTCACTTTCTAATCACAAAAACAGTTTATTGCCCGTAATTCCTCTAAATTTAAAAAGAACTTATAATTCTGGATGTGTGTAGGATAAAAATTAAAATAAATGAATACATACCATTACATTTTAATTTACACTAGTTATAAATATTAAAGACTAATAAAATAGTATTTGAAGTAATGACAGGAAGTTAAAAACAATCACAATAAGAAAATACACTTAACATACATATGACTTCGATTTTGGACCTACTAATCTGGAGAAAAAAAAAACAATAATAATAAAGCACTGTTTGTTAGATGTAGATAAAGATTCATGTTTTCTGAATTTGGGCACAAACCTCTTCCAGCCAAGATTTAAAATAATTGCTGACTTACAAAAATAGAAACTGGCCATTAATATATCTGATGTGCCAGGGTTATTAAACTAAAGTTTTACCCCGGGAAAGAGCAAAGGACGACTCGAATCGTCATCGCCACCTGAACCAGTGCGACAATGAAATGGTTAAAAACTAAAGTCCTAGTATATCCCCTTAATCATCCCCATTATCCTTCTGCAGTTTGGGCTGCGAGTAATTTTCTGGAGGAGGGACATTAATGTTCTTCACCTCGAGTCCGATGAGCTCTGCCGCCTTCGGGGGCACTGGGGGCGGGTTCTCCTCGGTCACTGCCGAACCAGGGTTGATGTTCATCTGAGCCGCCGCCGCGACCGCTGCTGTGCTACTCCTTAACTCAAAGTCCTCATAGCAGGCATTGAAATTATTCATGTGCATCTCGGTAATGCTGATGCCAGAGTCGCGTAATTCTTGACTTGAGTTGGATGTGAGATTCGACTCATCGAGAGGCAGGTAGTCGACGCTCGCGCTACATAAAGACGACGGGGTCGACCTCTTGAGGCCTCTCTTCGGGATGTTCGGTGGGATCTCGCTAGGCAGGCTCTGGACCCTCTTATCTGGAGCTAAAAACAGAAAAAAGAAATATAAATAAGATATGACAATTATATAAAAAAAATGAGTCACATAAATCAAATGTTCACAGATTGTATTATTTACTGTCAAACTTATTTCATTAGGATGTATGTGTTTGTCTAATCATGGTTCACGCTATACTATCGGATTGGAATTACCAAACTCTTGGGGGATTTCGTGAGAGAGAACGTGCGACATTGACTCCGCCTTTGGCATTTGGCGATATGCATTATACAATATACAATATACAAGGTTTATTTCGGCAAGGAGGAAATCATATCACAAACAGATCATTTCTTGTTTTCAACAGGAGGGATATCGTTGCATCACAATGAAGATTCTGTTCAAGAAAAATTTTCAATTGTACCCCAACTACGTCTCAAATGTCATTTAACGTGAAACTGTTATGAACGAATGGGGACATTTGAACCATAATCATGCTAAAACCAATTATGAATAAATTGTAGCATTGAGCGTTACCGGGTATCTGCGAAAAGCGAAGTCGAGTTGCGTTTTCTCTTTCCTATTCGTTTAACCAGAGTTAAGAGAGTAATGGTAAGAGAGTTTATCGCTACAAATGTCCAAAGTAATTAAACAGCGTACTTGTAAACAAATAGTTTTTATTTGACTTTCCTCCGCTAACGAATATAAATATTGCTTTAATTGTACGAAGCTTGTAACGTGCTTACCGCAGTTACTTGAGTGTTTGGCGCTTAGACGGAGTTAGGGAGTTCGGTTAATGGTTTTAGGGTTGGTTTTGGTCGGGCGCCAGATTTGAAGGGTTTTCTCCTTCGGGAATATGCCTGGGTATTTTACGTACTCATGAGAATACCAGGGTTGCCCGTAGAAATGAAACACACACTCAAAATGGAAAATACCTAAATTAATTTATTTCTAAATGAATCCTATACTACAATAGTGTGGCTAATATACAAAACTACTTTACTGATGGTATGAAATTGCCGTAATTTTGAAAAAATGCTCCTTTTTTCACACAACCAATTCAAAATATTCTACACCTCATTACAAGGGCAGCCAAATGAAAATTTAGGGTACTAACCAAATTAAGGGTAACTCCAAATTAAGGTTATACCAAAGACGATTCCATTGTAGATTGTCAAAGTAATGGTTTCAAACGCAGACACAAAAGGAGGCTCACTCTCAAAAGCGAATGTCGAGTCGAAGCCGTCACAAATGATGGTAGTACTAAAATACACGGCGTTGCCATATATAAAAAAAAACACGTGAGCGAGCTTCCCTACGTGTCAACCAGGAGATACTCGCTGGGTATATTTGTAAAAATATGAACATTTCGATGATCCTCTTTTAAATTCTGAAATATCGATAGGAACAGTGTTCCGTTATAAATCCGATATCGGAATATTTATTGGAAGTAATTAGAACTTGTATTGTGAACTGTACAGAACATTGTTTATATACCTTTAAAGTATGGGAAACATTTTTTTTATTCATTTTGGTAGTAGTCGTTGGAAAATAACGAACGGCAAAAAAATGTTTCCATTATATTACACAATTGTGAGGGTAAAGCAATATTGCGATATCATATTTGAATCATAGAACGCATTAACTGTTATCGAGAAAAAAATATGCAGAAAGCTCGAAAAATAAACCATTTAGGTAACCATACATTCATTTGAACCGGAAAGAAAGTGACAATTATCTACAAAGTCTGGAATACCTAATACGGCCGTAAAATTTCCATAGTAGGAAATTTTCGCTTTAGATCAAAATTAGAAATAATATTCCCTGTGGTTATGGCATATTTTTAGAAATCGTAATTATTGCCTGTAAAGCGGTCAAAACTGAAAATTTAAAATTCTTAGCAGTAACACTCCTAAAACTGGAAAGTTCAAAGTGACTTGCTAAAATTATTCAGGTAAATGGAATGCTTAGGCTGTATATCCCCAATACCCTGATTCGGTTTATTTTTCGTTAAATTTGTGCCTGGTGATTTTGCCCGTGGAACTGCGGTGCGTGCGTCAGAGGTGTTCTGCCGAATCTGAAGTCTGAAATCTGCTATGAAAAAGCATTTACTTACTTGTTGTTAGACATTTGTAAAACTTTAAAATTAAAATTTGGATAAAATTTTCCCATTCTACAGAATTTCTATGAAAATGACCCATTTAATAGACCTGATTTAGTGAAACTTATTTAAATAAATTTTTAGCAAAAAACTTATAAAACAATTATACATCATAGATTTATCATATTTAAAAAAGCATTTATTTTTAGTCCGCCAGTGTACTTTTATTATTGTAATAGACACACCACCTTTTTAAAATTGCCTAAAAACAATCTTCACATACAACCAAAAGATTTCTTTTTGACGTAACTGATCTACCCGTTACAAAGGATAAAAGACATCAAACGGAAATTAAAAAATTCACTTCAAATATCTTCTTTTAAATCCAAAGTCGTACATATGTTTATCGCCATGCAAATTAAAGTAACAAAAAACCTTTGTTGCAAAATGAGAAAGATTTTTTTATTTCTCTTCAATATAAATCCCCATAGACATATAAGTTTTTAATACGCAAAGGATTTTCCATGATGATCTTCTAAAATTCACGGGTGGTTTGAAAAATGCCCTTTTCGAATATATATTGACGTATGCAGTGAATCAATTAAAGGTGAAGTGTAGTGCAATGGAAGAAGTGAAAAAAGTGAGTTACATCGTTCGATGAAATAACAAACAAAAACAACTTCGAAATCTCAAAAAAGTTTTATATAGTGGAAGGTTTTAAACACCAAGGCCATCTTGGTCGAGATCCAATTTCTGCGAAGCATACCTTGGTTTTATCTTGGAAATCCCGGAATATATTCGACTTTGATTAATAGTTTGGACTTACTCTCCACCAAGAAAAATCATTTGAATATCTCGACTCGATATCAAGTATACATAAATCGTAAAAAATAAAATTGCGATTTGTTTATTCTGCCAGGGTGAAAAATAGCCCACTTCACTTCTCCAGTTGCTAATTTTTAATAAAATACTCGGGGAGTCACCGACAGAAGCGAAGCTTATTACATTAGCTTTATCGAAGAGGAGCGAACATAAGAAAACTACTACAGAAATCGAATTAACCACAATAAAACAAGTGGGAATTCACAAACTACGCGACAGTGTGGTGCGTTACGCCCGCATCTTCACTTCCCAACACAATTCGACACAGAAAAAGAGAAAGAGAAAGAAAAAGAGAAAGATAGAGAGAGAGAGAGAGAGAGAGAGAGAACTTGTATTCTCTCCCCTCACATAATATAACGCAAGTGTAGAAGCTTCGCTTCAAAAAATTTAGATACACGCGTTTTCAAATTCAAGTTTAACACTGAATTTGTCAATGAATATTCTTATTTTTTAATAAAGACATTTTTTATAATCTCGAGATGACTTCTAGTATTTTGTAAATCTAGTAATAATCTATCTAGTAAATCTCTTTCAAGAGATTTTTGCAAAAAATCGCTTATAAGAATGGTATCGATTTTTAGTCTTTTGTTTCTAGCTACGTGCACTGGGTTACTGGGAAAGGTCCTGGTTATCAGTGTGCGATTCTCCATGTGGTAATGGTAACAGATTCTTATGACCACCTAAAAATCCGTACGCTAACAGTCTATAACAGAATCGTTTTTGGTTGTACACTAAATTGAATATGACTTAGAGAATTTGCTGGTCAAAGTTCCATCTCAATTAAATTTTTTTTATTAAACAATTGTAAAAAAACAGCGTGGTGTCGATAAATTTTGCAACTCATATATCTTTTTGAGGTGACTGACACGCTACATCACTCAACAGTTTTGACCAACAATTTGTTGACCTTTGTTATATTTAATTATCTTCTGATTAGAGTAAAAAAAGCCGAAATTAGGCACGCCGGGAATGACCCAGAGGGGAAGCATAGCTTTGTATATACGGTATACCTATATGATGTTATATATGACATAAAATATGTATGTCATGTACAGAAACGAATGGTAGCTACCGCGCTGCGCTCGCTCTTGATAATCGGGTAGTCCGGCTCGTTCGTTTTTTTTTTATGTTGATACATCTAACCGATCCAGCGCTCCGAGCGAAGCCTGCGATAGGAAAGCTATGCTTGCAAAAATGGTGTTCATTATTTTTACTCTGATACCAAATTAAGAACTTTCCGGGAATCTTGAAAGAAAACGCCAACGTTTTGATGTTTTTCAAATGATGAGTGTGGTAGCCTAGGCATGGCGAAGCGATAAACGAAGTTATAGTCTGATATTAACCACTGTAGAAATGATACGCCTGTCCAAGGATTATAGTGCTGAGTGCAAATGTGCCTTTAAAACGTCGATTGGAGAGCGGTTCAATCCACGCCTTAAATTTAACATACTGAAATTGATTACAAAAACGAATGGTCGTAAAGAATATTATTCCATTAATCATTAAGGATAGATAATCAGCAGCAAACTCTAGGCGAAAATAATCTCATTTTAAATCTGTAATACAAAATAATTAACAGTATCGTTTCAAAGCCATCACATTTACAAGAAAAATAGAGTTCTGATAATAAATTAGATTAATTACCACATAAGATAAACGTAATGTGAAATCGATGGAACAATTAATCATAATCCAACAAAAAAAGGAGATTAAAGATAACTATTAGTATATAAATACGTTCCTAAGTACATCGCTTTACTTAGTTGCTCAGATAATAAATATAATAGTATGCAGTTTCACGGCATTTTATGCATTTTCTATTTTGTTATCTTCAGATCGATAAACTGCAGTCCAAATGATAACGACATCACATTTATACACGACTTTTGTAAACTTATGGAGTACCAAGCGATTTCCACATATGTTTGTTGGGAAAAGTGTAAAACAAACTAGCAGTACTAGTTCACTGAATAACTTCGTTTCATTTCAGGCAAAATCTTAAAATTGGCCACTCTTTTAAATAACAGCTCCATATCGTACATTGTAAAATTGCAATCGAAGTTCGATAGGAATGACATTCACTACATCAAAAATGTGAGTAATAGCATCATAATTTTAGACACGAGATGCCAGAATGTAAGAGCCTTTTTAGCACAAGTAAGTGAGAAGTTATTAATCGGCATTTGTCATAACAATTAAAAATTCCAGGACATAAATAGCTATTTGAAGAAATACAAGTTTTCCTGGTTAATATTGGGCGCGTTGGGAAATCTTCAAAGCAACATTTGTTTCCCTGCCGATAAGAAATTTTTTATTGTAGAAACCCATTCGGCTTCGCGATACGTTGTAACGTCTATTTTCCAATTCAGGTGTGACTCAAAGCAATATATGAATCGAATCGGCGATTGGAAAGTTTCCACGGGATTCAGCTCCTTCGATAGAATATCCATACCGTACAGCAGAGCAAATCTGATGGGAACTCCCATTACAGTTTCTTTTGTGATGGTTTTGAACGAAAGCTTGAACCACCTTTGGGATTACAGGTAATTACGTCAGAAATAAAATTTTGATACTTACAATGAAAACAATACAGGGTGTGAAAAAAATTGGAAATTTTCTCCAGCTTTAAACTTTAATACATTCCTGAAATTTAAACTTTATTTTAAAATACCATTATGAAAGCAATAAATGGTAGTTTCAGAATTAATGATAAAATGAAGAGGTGCCATTTAACAAATTAAAGGTGGTTGTGAATTTTAAGAAACGAGTGAGCCAAAAGATGCATTTGAACACGGCCACTCTATTTTTTTTTTATTTCCGAGTGACGCGTTTGGAGATAATATATTAGATGGGCGAAAACGTGGGGCAATATATTTATATATTACTAGCCGTGACCCGGCCACGCTTCGCTGTGGCTCAGTTTGATATGAACAATATGAAATAAATGAGCAATTAAATAAAAGTAGGTAATCTAGCGAATATAGATTTACCGAGAAAACACATAATTTATTTCAAAAGTACTATGCATTACATTGCTGTGGTTATGGTGTAGAATGTTATGAAAAGGAAAAAAAACATTTTTTGCAATTATTTTTTATAACCGATGTAGGTACTCGGCTTAGCTCGAGGGCGACCCTGTCTCATCCCTTTTTCCACACTCTCTGAAAATGATTTAAATCAGCGTGCGTTATTCGTCTTGATCGAGCAATGTGTACTTGGGCGATTTCCCATCTTGCTTCCCTTTGCTCGTCTGTTTCAGACGAACGGGCTCGAGCAATGCGTACTCCTTCAATTTCCAATCTTGCTTCTCTTTGCTCGTCTGTTTCAGATATAAATGGGTTTGAACATTTCTTAATCTAAGGGTTTCTAGTTTATCTTCCCTTTGCTCCTCTGTTTCAGATAAACGGGCTTGAGCATTTGTTAATCTGAGGGTTTCTAGTCTATCTTCCCTTTGCTCGTCATTTTCGAAAAGCAGCATTTTATATTTTTAAGCCGTTTCGGCCCCCTTGGCTTTTTTTTTCGACGTGGAACCATTTCAGAAACCTTTACGGACATGCGCCCTACAGCTCACCAAAATTTCGTTGCGATCCGTTGAATGGTATAGGAGCCTATACGGAACATACGTCCATTTTTATATATATAGATAGACATGTATTAATCAACGCACAGCACAGAATCAACGCAAATCCTCTCTCGATATATTTTTTCACGGTACTTCAGTCCTCATACTCCATTAGATTTTTTTGGCATATATAGGCTTCCATGACTTTCTATCCCCGATTTTCTCTTGCCAGTTCAGAGGTAGTATCAACGCTGGCTGGTACATCAGGGCGTGTTTAGAGGGGCATCTGGTACTTTTTGAGCCATTTGGAAATTTTATTCTAATGCATGACAATGCGCGACCACACAGCCCAGATTACGTAGGTATTACCTATGAGCCCTGAGTTAAACCCCATCCAGCACTTATGACATATAACAAATTGTTTGCTTAAATTCCAAGAAATTAAAGTAAGCGGAAGAAGTGACTGAAATTAGTGAAATTTGGACGACGGGACCTACTAGCGACAGCTTGTTTTCGAGATCACGTGACCAATCTCTGTGTTTAATAAATTATTTAGATAATTATTTATTTTCAACTATTATTGACCAAATAAAGTTGATTTTCGTTACCTAACATTGAAAAACAAATTTGTTTTGTTTTCTTTAACGTCATCTACCCTATTCTCTAGAATTCTAGATCCTTCACTTGTTTTCTCATGCAATTGTTTCTTTTTTTTAACGTCTTTATTTTAACTTGAGTATTATATATCTAATAATAATAATAATAAATAGCTTTATTTCCTTGCTTTCTTGCTTTCAATTGATGGTATATGATTTCTGTGCATATGCACAGATGCGCATTTTTTATTTCTGATACGTCTCCAATGGTGCAAGTGTTACGATAGTGGCACAATTGCAAAAGAAACGATTAAATATTTTATTGAACATTTGAAGGGAGAGGCATCACGACAAGTTCACCAAATTGAACTATATGTTCATCCATTATTTACTGGAAAACCACAATGCGACCGTCATTGATATTTGGGCGGACACATACGGATTCAGAAACGGGGGATTTCATCATTTTAACGGCATGATCGGGCATGTTTTGAATGGACAGGCCGACCTCGCAGGTAATAAGAAAACAAAATTAAAACTACCATACCATTCTAAACCATATTTGTATTCAGGGACGCCATTTTTCATCGCTTCCGACCGAATAGCTTACTTTGATTACGTAATTCAAACGCCTAAAGAGAACGCGATGTTTCATTTTCTGGCGCCTTCTCTCTCCTCGACTTTCAACATATTTTACTTGACGTTCTCCAAGGGAGTTTGGCTCTCTGCTATTGTACTGATGGCTCTGTCTACGATTGTGTTCTATCTATTAATGCGGCAGGAATACCAACTCATGAATGGCCCGAAGAAGCTAACGTTTTCTGATGTGGTACTCATGCAGATATCTTTGATGGCTCAGAACGGGGAGTCGCCTGTTATGAGGGGTTCGGCAGCGAAAGTTGCGTTTTACTTTTTGGTGATGAATTGGTTGTTTCTTTATACTGCGTTTACAGCACACGTGGTTGTCTTGCTGCAAAGCAATGATGAGAGCATTCACACTTTACGAGACCTGTATGAGTCTGAGATGACAGTAGGGGCCGAGGACACGTCATACCAGAAATATTACTTTGCTGTAAGACAAACCTCTTTAGAAATATTTGAACGAACGTCTATTTCAAAGCGATAAATGTAAAATATATTTCAGTTTCCCACCGATCAAGCCATAAATCCTTATCGGAAGCTATTCTATGAGAACAGAATGTTGGACAGGAACAAGAAACCATATTTCCTGCCTGGTTATGTTGGAATAGAGAAGGTCAGAAAAGGGTTTTTTGCTTTTTCTATGGAAAACGGAGCCGCCATTGCAAGCATGGAGCAAACATTCAGTATGCGAGAGAAGTGTAAAGTGAGGTCCGTATCTACGGTGTACAAAATACCTCCTCTGTTTCTGGCTACGAAGAAAAACTCGTTCCATGGGGAACTGTTCCGCACTGGGTAAAATTCAATTAGATTATTAAGAAATAAATTCAATTTATTGTTAGGTTAGTACCTAAGCACAAATACTACTTGAAATAAGATTTTAAAAATTGAAAGCCTTTTCCATTATTTATAAATGAAACACTCAAACCAATATTAGAAGGTTAAACTTAAATGTAATATTTTCAAAATATATACCAAAAACTTGGTGGCTTTGGTCTACTAATGAATTTTGAGGTAGGTCCTCTAACTTTTTACGGAATAAAGATAATTAATTGTTCTTGGTGTTATTTTATACGTCGTAAATATTACTGTTAGTCATCAAATTACTTTTTTAAACAATATGAGTGGCCAAAGTCAGAGAGCAAAGTTGGGTTAGATGGAATGTATTCTCGAAATTTGCAAAGTTGGGTTACTTTGGTCACCTTTGTATTTTAATGCAAATGGAAAGATAAGCGAGTAAATACGCGACTTTGACCAATAATAATTTTTTTTTCGGAAATACTGCGATTAAAAAGATAAAAAATTGACAAAAACGACTTTTAAACATATTATCGCCTTCTTTATTCTCAGAAAACTGTTTTACAACAAACTTTCTATATTGTAAAAGAAACTAATGTATAACTTCATATCACACAAAACAGAAACAAGACACATAACAGGAACAATGCTAGGAGCTCATAGATCTTGTGGTGACATTGGGTGATTTTCCACCAATACTGCTGTGATTTACTGTTGTCACCAAATTTGTTTTTAGTGACAAGGAGTTTTTAAACGAAACATTTCTAAATAGCCAAATTCATTTGAATAATTGATAAATAGCCATAATGAATAAGATGTCCGTTAGCTAAATATTACCTTTTTCAATAAGAAAATAAAAAAAATAATTTTAGTTATTTGAGAATACTACAGTAAATCCACCGAGAAGAAAACTTCTATGTAACACAAACGTCGATATTCAAAGCGCGCGACCAGCTAGCGAATAAGTACAGGGTCGCATTAAGAATGATCGCCTTGACTATAATTTATAGTCATATAATCACTAATTATAGTTATAATAATCTTTTACTAAGATGTTACGAAGGATGTTCATTTCTTTCTTTTCTGTATACATTTAAAATTATGGTTTTCTCCCAGCAGCTTAAGTATGTTCCAGGTCTGTTTATGGGAGGCGAGCAGGGAAGGTGTCTTTCCATAATTGCAATAGAAATCACAGAAATATGTTTATACAAATTTATATCAAAAACCTGAATAACAATAGCGATACGTTAAAATAAACCATCAACTAGAAGTCCACTATCACCGTCAACGACTTTCCTGAACGCTTGTAAACAGACAACCATAGATCAGACAACTAAACTTGTTAATTTCACTGAACCAACTCTGTACATCAACAATTCCCGCCAAAAGTTTTAAGACTTTTCCACCAATAGCAAACGACGTGTATTAGGTGCTGTTTAACTTTACTACCTTTTCTCGTTTCGTGGATGTTTTCTTCTCAGTGGATTTACTTTAGGAGCGTTTGCGTCTTTAAATGTAAATACATCCCACTTTTAAATAACAATCTGAATTTGTTTACGATTGGAAAATATATTTTTTCTTAGTTAATTAATCTTTTATCCATTAGTCTGATTTTAGGATACTAACTTGTTTCTTTCTTGAACGCACACATCACATATAGGTACAATAAAACTATGAAATTGTATATATAACCCAATTTATCCTTGCTATAGAACCGACAAAACGTGACCAATATGTTAATAATATACATGACACCTTGTTTAAGGAAAACAAAATACTCATACGTTTAATAAGGAATATATTGTACACAATAATTTAACAAGTTCTCTTACACTAAAACAGGAGAAGGTTTTCCATTGCATAATGCCACCAAGTTTCAAAATCCTAATTCAAACAGTTTTCATCATGTCGGTGGGCCAAAAGTTCGAACGGCACAAACTTTAAGACAAGTACTTACTTTTTATATCTATCGCACTGTCATATATCTTGTTGGCTATTAGTATCCCATCGTATGCAGCTTCGCTGGTAAGCTCCTCATTGAGTTTATTGACCAAACCCATACACTTATTAAAGGGTATACTATACCCAAAATCCACTTCTTGTGAAATTAATGGTATTCTAATACCATCTTGAAACTTATGTTCAATGACAAAACGTCACATAAACATAGTTATATAAAATAAGTCAATGTATTTCTATACTCGAATAGTAGATTTGATTTTATTTATTTTAATGCAACCTTTGGTAAAAACTTTAACATCTTATTATGTAAGCGTAACTGCTTCGCGTTTTTATTTTAGAATAGATAATAGGTAGTGTTCGCCTCTTTTTCTAATGGGCAGGAAGTACTATTTTCGTCTTATTACAGAGAGGGGAGGGATGACGTGGTAGCTAAGTTCCCCCCATTATAAAGTGAAATAGACACGCCTACATTCTCTGTTCCTCTATCTCTCCATCCACCCCTTCTCTCTCTCTCCTCTCTCTTCATTTCCACCGGACCAATGTCCGTATGTTCTATGTTAGTATCTAACACTGGACCCATTTCTACAACGTGAGAATTGGTGGAAATAGGTGAACCGTTTTCTCCTTTGGTATCCACTAGGGTTCCTACAACACACCAGAATCTCAACACCGACGCTTACACCGCTTTAATACTCTAGTCCAAGTCCACTGCCCATAAGTCTTGGTACGTGGGATTTCCGTACGACCTCCGCCAAACAGAATAACGATCTTTTTCTTTGTGATCTTCTATCTCCAAAGTGTATCTGACTGCCGACTTCGCTGCTGCGGCAATTTTTCGAGACGTTTTTAAATCTTGGGCTACACAAGAGGCCACAAGGGCTGAGGAGTATCCTCAGGTCCTCGAACAGGTCACGACGTTCCTCTGTGGTGACGCCAAACTAACTTTTCCTGTGCCTCCGCATGCGTTCATGAACTGGGCGAAAAACAGCTTCACTTCCTCTCTTTGCACATGTCGACTTACTCCTTCTGATCTTGGTCTCGTATGATGCCAACCAGTTGAAATGCACTACCCCAGGTTTTTCATTAGAGACCTTGGTGATGCATAAATGATTGTTGATATGGGTCTTGATGTCATAGATTTACGCCTTCAGCAGCTTCAGTAATAGTCCACTCCTTCACACAACAGTCACACATGTCCACTTTATTGTACAGGACTCCTGAGTGTCCAACAGTACACCACAATAAATCAACCTTTAAACACAATTAGGATCGAAGGAGCTAAGCGGCGCATGGTGGGACAATTAATAGATAAGTGTGTATAAGGCAGGGCAGCAAATTAAAAAAATTTGGTATAGTGAGCAGAGAAACATTTGGTTTGACTTTATAAGGACACAGTAAGCGGGCCGCGATAAGAAGTGTGAATAGCGTCATTCTTCGGGTAGATGTTTGGAAGAGGACCGCACAGTGGTCACAGTGGTCCGAATTTGAAAAATTTGAACCCTGCATAATACACAAGCATAGAGTGCATAGGTATTATTTTTAATCAGCTTAGAAATCTGTAAATTTGTACCTTACCTAGTGAACTGACGAATATGAGGTGCATATTGAAATTTGGTAACATCATAACCGGCAATGCTATAAAATATATAACCGCTAGGTCATAAAGATATAACCGTAGGGGAATGTAAGAAGTTTATAATATATTTTTTTAATTTATGGTAATATTGTACAATGCCATTTGTATGGGTTTTCGCTAAAAAATTGGAAATATGAAATTGTCTCAAAGATGTAAGATACAAATCCGGTCCTTTCTTTGAACATTTCATAGTTTTCTATTCATATAAATAATAGAATTCTATTACACACACGAAAATTTGATAAACGATTTGTTATCGACGATATGGCTGCAAACTCTGGTCACGCCGTTTTAAGATTGCCCCTCCCCCCCCTATCATTTTGATTTAAACCCTATTGAATTAATATGGACCCAACTAAATCAAAACATTAGGAAACATAATACAGACCCCAAACTATCTCACTTAGTATTAGACCTTATTACTAGCGAAGCTAATTTAATAGTATCACCCGATAATTGGATCGTTGCCATAGCTAACACAATAAAAATGGAACATTCTTACAAAGGAATGTGGAGTAACATCGATTCATTTGTAATAAGTAATAACAATTAACAATAGTGACTCTAGTACCAGCAACAGTAGTAGCAACTAATATTTTTTAATACGAAAAAATAACGATAGCTTAATTGTTTTGCTTAATTCATAGTGTACATTTAACGAACTTCATTTGAAATTTATTTTAATTTTTTATTTTACGATATTTTGATTGTGTAATAAATTATTTCTGACGATTGCCATGTTTGGCAAAATTTTAACCATGCCAGCATATTATTCTGACAGTCCGAAACCTGTGTAAAATGGGAAGGAAATTTTGTTGAATATGGCAATTAGTTAATTTATCACATATTTTTATTATTTGTAACATTAATTCTAATGACCCAACCTGTCTAGGAAAATAAACTATTGTTATATTTGTGCTAGACATTTTTTTGAGTTAACGCCAAATGCGCATTTAAATTACGTATTTTTTAACCAGAAAAACGTTTTTTTTCCACGAAATTTGTTTCGCCATTTTTTCTTTGTTTATTTTAATTTTTAATTAAAGAAAATTTTTATCAAAACTCCCGCACGATTCATATTCCTGTAAAATATTCAATTTTTAACAGCAATCGACTGAATCCAACTCTGTATTCTTTTCTGTTATTCCGTTTCTTGGACCCCCCTCGTAGCGGGATTACAGGTACTTACAAAGTCAAACCAAATATTTCCCTGCTCACTATACGTGCTTTCAACCTTGTTCTTAAGAGTTGTAAGAACTCATACTACTTATGTAAATAATATTTTTGCATTGATACACACTATCGTATGATCTAACTTCAGGTTAGGTCAGATCTTTCGATCGAATAATTATAGTGTGATTTGTAACATGTTTAATTATTATTTCAGGTACAGGCGGTTTTACGAAAGCGGTCTCTACCAACGAATCCACAAGAGATTTGTCACCAAAAACCTCAAATGTGAAGGCCATCAAGGAAATTATGTCAGCGTGAGCGTCAACGACTGTTACTTTGCATTCCTTATATTGATAATTGGTTACTTTGGAAGTACTTTTATACTCACCATTGAAGTTTTGGTCATCAGAGCTAAGAAACGACGAAGTGCCACGAGAGAGAGTGAAAGGAGAGACCTTACCTTATATTATGGAAGAATTTAAGTTGAATTACTAATTTTGAACTTACTGTGCAATCTTGGCGGAAGTGGTGGTGCCTCCTCCATGGTTCCGGATTCTGGCCATGAGTTTCTCAGTGGTGATATGACTTCTTCCACTCCTCCTCCGCCGGTAGTCGGAGTCATGGACATTGCGTGTCTCAGAAGTCTCGGCGACGGGGGCTTCGTTAGAGATCTCTCTCGAGTATGTGTAGGTTTTGGAGGTAGAGGAATATCACATGAGTCAGATTCTCTACAAAAAAAAAAAAAGGGTAACTTAATAACTACCTCAGCTTATTTGGATATAATATAATGTAACTCATTTTATACAAGAGGTTATAGAGAAGAGACAAATCATGTCCAGGTATAAGTGAATTATGTGAAAGCTTATAAAAATAAGTAATTTGAGTGGGCCGCTTACAAATTTTAAGATTGTAGTTACCCATTGTAATACTATCTTACTAATAAAAAAATTAAATGGGGTACGTATCTTGAAAAGACTCACTATTAATCACATTAATCATACAGGAACAATTTTCCGCATATTTCGCATATTACAGTGATATCGTGCATTTTGCGTGGATTTTGCAAATTTATAATGTTATCAATTATTCAAAGTGAATTAGGAGGTAACGTTTACCTACCCTACCCATCATAACCCTATGGGGACCTATTTATGCGATATTACTACAATGTTTAAGTAAATATCGTGAACTTACCCAGGTTTGGGAATATAATCAGTGCTAAAGACAGTTGTTGTGAATCGTTACTTCTGAAGCGTTCATGCAGACAGTTGACTGTTTAACGATAGTGAAACGAGCTATGAAAGAAACAGATCTTCATTGATTTCAAAACCTATATTCGTTTTGGACCGTCGTCTGTGATTATTCGTTTCTCTATTAACTATTTTATTTTTTAACAATAAGACAGATAATAGCGTGCACGTATTTTTCAAATAGAAATTGTATGAGATGATGGAGCAAGGGTATCAGTTACCACTAGTGTGTGGATGGTACACTGTGATTAGGGACGATCCATATATCCAGCTATTAGCAACCACACATGTGTTAATAATATAACGGGTGTTTTTGGAACTTTAGTTCCTTTTGCCAGGGATTCGGGAGCGAGGGTGGTCGCGCCGCAAAAAATCTGACCGTTAAATGAAATGCGTTACCGGAAAGAGTTACCTCGGCAGCGTTCGTAGCGGCTCGGAGGCCTTCGTAGTGGCTCCGTGGGGGGGAGAGAGGGAGAGTGGGAGAGAGTGGAGGGGTGAGGGAGAGAGTGGAGGGGTGAGGGAGAGAGTGAGAGAGAGAGAGCGAGAGAGAAAGAGAGAGAGAGAGAGAGAGACCGACCACGCGCTTGACGCACCGAGGAACGATATTCCATTGCCTTACTTATAGAACCAATGCTGTGTATTATATGCAATGCCCGTCTTACTGTCGCCCTGTCGCTGTTTTTCTTAACTTAACGGTAAGGAGCGATTTGTATTCAGAAACGTCACTTAAATAAATCTTGGCTGAGAAATTTTTAAGTCGCTATTTTTGGAACTTTAGTTCCTTACGTCAGGTGTTGGGGAGCGAGGGTGGTCGCGCAGCAAATAATCTGACCGTTAAATGGAATGTGTTACCGGGCCGAGCCACTACGAACGCTGCCGAGCCGCTACGAACGCTCGCCGCTCGCTATCTCTGTCTCTCTCTCTCTCTCGTTGAGTCGTTCGCTGTCTTTGTTTCAATGATCGAATGCACTGACTAGATCTGAATACTTAATATGTAGTTCGTACCAATCAACTTAATGATAAAATTTTTATAATTAATACTATTATATGGGTGTTTTTTTAAATTTCACCTCATAGTAGGCTGTGGATAGTGTTTGTGAATGCGCCTTACTAAAGAATGTCAGAATGACATAACCTCACTTTTTTAATAAAAATTAAAACTGCTCCAATCAGTTACTAGTGTCTTGAAAAAGACAGCTTAGCTCCATTAATTAGGCGTTAGATGAGTGAGACCAAAGAATATAAAAATCTAAATGCGAGAACCTCGGTGAAAACAAACTTGACAACTCTTAACTCTCACATGGAACAATAGTCTTCGAAGTGCTTTCAACGTTCAACTTTCAAGTCAACGATTTGACTTTTGATAATGACATTTTTTTTTTGTAAGGTGCATTGTGCATTCACAAACACTATCCACAGCCTACTATGAGGTGAAATAAAAAAAACACGTAAAACATCATAGCATCCATGTCTGAAGCAAGTGTTAATATGTAGTAAAATGCGAGTAGCCACAAGGGAGTACCACACCTAGCCTCGCACTAAGCCCGATACAGAGGTGGCTATTCTAGCTGAATATTTACGCTGGAATATCCACTGTCGCTCGGAAACGGCACTAGCAACAAAATTAATTTCGACGACACAAATGAACAAAAAATTATGGCGCGGATCCGATAGAGGGTCTATAAATGGATATTTTGGCGTAACAGACGTAATGGATCACGACAGGGACAAACGAACGTGGTCTAGAAAGCAAGAGAAAAGTTGAAAGAGAGAAAGAGGGGGTGAAAGAGGGAGGAAGATGGAGGTAGGGAGAGGGGGGGCGCACGTACCATGAACGAAATATAGCGAGAGAATACAGTAATGGAGAGAGACATCACATCTCAAATCATAGGAGTACAAAGAGGGGGCCGAAAGTCGAGAGACTGGTTGTGAGAAGAAGCAACAACTTCTGTTGGATTTTTTGTTCGCTTTTGCGGTCACTTGTGTTGGGTGTCATTTTTATTAACTTCTCTCTGGAAAAGTTACATAAAATATAAATATTCCTCCCTTAAGTCAAAACCTTAGTTTCATAATTCATGTCATAACTACAATATACTTAGTGATACTTCAAAATTAGGAAAAAATACGGATTATATTTAACCGATTCCATTCAACTAATGGAGAATTGAAAACGAAACGTCATAAAGCTAAGAGAAACTTTGGTCAACAGATTTAAAAAAATGAGTGCTAAGAAAAAAAAATTAAGGCTCCACTTTATTAGGTGGAGTTTCAAATGGAGAATTTTTAAGCAATGTGAATAATGTAACCTCGAATTTGGTCCATATTAAAATACGATCCGATTATATTTGTCAATGTAGAACTTAGAATTCTTATACTTATATTATAAACATACATACCGTGACATGGCAATCAATTAAATCGGACAACTTGGAAAAACATGAAAATAAGTGTAAACCATAATATGTAGTTTTTAAATTAGAATGATTGCGATATTTATTTTACGTAATTTTCCCACTTTTTATCTTGTTAATGATTCTGAAGAATTTAATTGCTATATGCCACTTACTTAAAATAAATCATTCTTGGTCTGTTGCGGTTTTACTTAAACGAATATTGATAAATTAAATGGTTTGGGGTAAACTGATTACAATGATTAGTCGGATAATGATGGATGTATTAAGCTTCAGAAGACTTGTCTTGTCTTGTCTTTCTATTAACGTCTCTTTTTGCTGCCAGGGCTAATTGGACGGGACCTACAGATTAACGTGGGCTCTATACATGTTATATGTTAAAACGAGAAGTCAACATTATTTTAGGTTATATATATTGACATTGACACTCCCCCTGCCGTGAACCTATGAAAATAAAAAAACATTGAATGAAGCAAAAATCCCTAACAAATATGTACCTTTTTAATGGATTTCGGGTACATAATACAGCGTGATCAAGAAATACTGTTTAAGTTGGCAATCCTAAATTTTACTTTAAAATGGTAGAACTGGAACCACTTCCGGTTGCTTGACAGCTACTTCAACGTTTAACAGTGACAGCATTTACACTTGAGCAGCGATTCAAATTTTTATTATAGAAATATAAAAATGGTACTATATTTACATTAGAACAGGATATTTTTATTGGCATAGCTTATTTTCGGAGTGCATTTTTTGCCTCATTTCTGGATGGCAATACTTCTTGGAATCCACTTTGCGCCAATTTGAAGAAATGTTTCCTGAAGTTGTGTGCACCATCGACGTTTTTAAACAACACTGCATGCGCATAGTTCAACGATATTTGAATACAGGCAATGTGAAGAAAGAAAAGCCACCTGGTAGACCCTCCGCACTAAAAAATGTGGTGCAAGACGTCAGGACTCTACTGCAACAAAGTCTTCGTAAATCGGTTAGGAAGTTTTCCGGCTGACCTTTTCCTTATTGAACACAAAATATTTAAAAAAGACATATATCAGTCGAAAGTATTTCAAAAACATGTTTCAAAGACACCAGTCTTATAGTGCGGAGACGATCCGTTTAAAAGTTATGGCACTTTCAAAATGCGATTTTCCATACGATATTATATCGTCAAAAATTAAAAACTCACCAAAAAATCACCTTTCGTCCATAAAATCCTGTTGAACATGATGGTCCACTTCTTTTTTTTTAAATTCCTTCTGGTTTATTTGCAAAAAAAATAATTTCACTTTTTAGGTTAGTTCCCCGGTCGACTCACTGTTCAGCTTCGTTGCTTTCTCCAGACGAACGGGCGGACATCAAATTCTTTCCATATCAAATGTTTGTGGTTCTCTTTATATATTTTTCACTATTAAGGCTACCACAGACGCTATGAAAAATCGTAACGATCAGACTGCACCCTTTGATGGGATCGATTTATCGTACATTCCTACTCCACACAGACGCTACAGTTTATCGTAGCAATCTTCATTTCAGTTCCGATGGCGACAGACGACGCACTGGAGGTTGTGGGTTTAATTTTAGCCCTAAGAAAAAAGCACGAAAAGAAACGGAAGAATCGGAGTCTGTTGCAAAGACTGGCTAAAGAAAAGGAAAGTGCATTCTCATGTGAACTTGTTGGAAGAATTAAAGGTGTTTCCGAAAGACTGGCACAATTTTTTAAGAATGGATAGTGATACTTACTTACGTCTGCTATCTTTGGTTGCTCCAGTAATCGAAAAGAAAGATATTATTATGAGGAATGCTATTCCTCCCCATGATAGGCTGGTTGCGACTTTAAGATTTTAAGCTAAAAACTGACGGCGTCGGGCACACACGATACAATTAAACAGTGCAGTTCTATCCGTTCCGATTTATCTATTCAAATTTTGATACTGCTCCGTTCGACGTTACAGTTTTGAAAAATCGTACAACACTGTACAGTTTTCTCACACACATGTTACGATAAGACGGTACCGATCGAACGGTACAGTCTGATCGTTACAATTTTTCGTAGTGTCTGTGGTAGCCTTTTTCACGCTCAAACTCTTTGCAAAATATGTTAAATGCGAATTTCCGCCGAAATGACCAAAATTGTTTTCGTTTTGCCATAAAACACCCTAAAACACTTGACATGTCTATGCATTCATCATGGAACGTCAAGGTTTTTATTCTGACTACGAGACCGTCCGGGCGATCTTTTTCATAAGCTATTCTCCGATTAAATTCGCATGTTTCTACCTTTATCTTCTTTCTCATAGTGTTGGTATCATTTTTTTTTCACTACTAATAATACAATGCAAGCGTCTTTTTACAAAGAACATATGATAATATAAACTGTTTACACCTAGGCAACCACACATATTCCCATTACTAACTTTATAATTTGCAATTTTATGACTTATTACAAGTGTTTTATACTCTCAAATAATATCATGTGATCTTTCGTCGCTACCAATATACCGCAATTTTCATGTAAAGGAATCATTGCATATTGCATTTAGTTTCAGATATGTATTTTGGAATTGTTCCATACTTCCACTGTTTCTGGGCTTACGACCCAGTCAGGAAGGTTAGGTTGGTTTGGTATGGCTTGTATAGTAATAAAACATTTGTATAGTTCTGCAAACGCTTTTTGGAATTTTATGGCTGCACTAAAACTTGACCGCCACCCATCTTTACAACTTGTTTACGCATCGATGCGGACTGAAGTGATTTAGCATACCTGGACGGTTCGTGGCGTATTAATGGGCCGTATTTAAGAGAATTTCAAGCAGAGGAAGGTATGATAATCATTTAAAAGGATGAAGCGGACCATTCCACATAACTGCAGTCTTTACCAAGCAGTACCCTCTCCCACCAGAGCGACCAAAAGGCCGTTAGGTGCCATGTGTATATTGTATATTGGGAGACGTAAAATATAAAAAAAAATTAGAAGTTAAATATAGTATTCATTTTTTCAATGCAACCCTAAATTGCAATTGCGAAACAAAAATGTGTCGAATTCATTCTACGAACCCAATATTAGATAATTTCATTAATTCATCAATTTTTTTTCTATGAAAATAATTTCGAGTCCGGTCCACTATTAGGCGCGTGTCGACATCCAAGAAATAATCCTCAGCCAGCAATATTATGTAAATGATTTGTTAATAAGGGTTACGACTCAGTCAGGAAGGTTAGGTTTGTTTGGTATGGCTTGTGTAGCAATAAAACATTTGTACGTTTCTGGACTTACGACTCAGTCGGAACGGTTAGGTTGGTTTGGTATGGCTTGTACAGTAATTAAAACATTTGTACGTTTCTGGACTTACGGACTCAGTCCGGTGTTTTTTCCAACATTTTATTTTTTTTCTCAAAAAATAAGCGTTTCCGCACCTACAAACTATTTTTATATATATAATTTTTATTTTTCTTTAAATTGTGTTCAGTAAGAAAAATCTTTAACCAAAGCGATGCGGACGGCAAACATTTGCGGCCGCAAAAAAGTATTACTGCGCCGGATTAAATGTCACTTTACCACACGTCTATTTACGAGTTGAAAGTCACTTGCTGTAAAATACGACAGCTGACAGCCGGACATCGGCGAGCGGTCCATGGAAGCAAGAGAAGCAGTGTTTCAAATTATTTCTTAAATGTAATTTTTGAAATAGGAAACAATCACTTTATATGTAATAAAAATGGTAAAAACTATTTTAAATATCAAGCTCATAACAAATGCTGCCTTGACTGAAACCGAGTCACAGCAGAAAGTCTGCCAGCGAGTCTCCCGCGGCTAGGTTCTCCGCCAGCTTATTTTGTGTGCGTCGAGAGGTCAATGAACCTGCTGAATGCATCGAGTCGCAGTCGCGTGCTTTAGATGGGCATGGAAGCTATCATTGGAGTAGCTTACTTGCAGGTTCAAACGGCTATTGATGTGTACAGGCAGGGTGGGAGATGTTTAAAAATCATACAGACGCCTCTTTTATGAAATAATCGATCACATTCAGCAACAAATAAACTACACATTTAACAATTTAAATGATTCTAAATTCCCCGAGCCCTACAATTTTGATGCTTATAAAGGAAAACCTTTTCCAGAAGATGCGTTTAAATCTCTTCTTCTTCATTATGACCAGTTCTTCTACCGAGTGCTACGATCTGAACTAAAAGTTATTTACGAAACGGATGACATTAGCGCAAAAATAACGCTAAAGAACTAATGCAATTTGTCATTGGCGAATTCGCAAAAAGTCGTCGAAGAATCGAATTACATTACAAGTAGGGTACATTTTTACCCTACTTTCCGATGCCGCAATTTAAATTGCCTACCGCATCATTTTGCCGTATGTAGAAAAGTCGTGAACATCCGCACCTAAACATACGCGTTTGATTCCTTGCGGTGCCGCAAGTCGATTTGCCGGCCGCATCACCTTGCGGACGTAATAAACTCGTGAATCCGGCCTCTAATCACACATTGAACCCCCTTGTAAATCCGAATATCGCCATATGGGCATGGACTACACGTACGATATCACAATAGCTAGCAAAAATGTAAAGGAAACTATACTATGATTGAAGAGTTTTAGAATTTGCGAAGGATTATGGCTTAGGACTTAGGAAAGAAAAATGCCAGTTTTTAAAAAAGCGAGTCGAGTATTTTTGGGATTTGTACTAGCAGATGGGAAAGTATAACCAGAAGACGCTAAATCATATTAATCCAAAGTTTCCGGAACCAAGGACTATTAAGCAGCTACAGTTATTATTGAGACTAACTGGATACGTTCACAAGTTTATTAACACCTATGATGTGATCGCTAAGCAATTGAGTAAACTATTGAAAAAGGATACATCTTTTGCATTGAAAGTGAGCACTGAGAATCCTTTTTAAATTCAAAGAATGTACTAACTGAACGCTTTTTGGCAAGTTTCAAGCAGAAATGCGAAACCGAAATACATACAATGTAAGCAAGTATACGGAGGAGTAAGTATAGCAAGTAAGTAAGCAAGTATAGGAGAATAACGCTGGCATGGGCAGCATATGGTGCTTTAAGAGATGTATTTAAGAGCAACATCCCAATAAGCATGAAGCGAAAAGTCTTTGATCAATGCGTACTTCCGGTGATGACATACGGGATGGAAACATCAACCCTTACTAAAAAATCAGCCTCAAAGCTGCAGGTAGCACAGAGACGTATGGAAAGATCAATGCTCGGGATAACCCTTAGAGATAGAGTGAGCAACGAAGATGTTAGGAGAAGAACGGGAGTTACCGACGTAATAGTTCGTATAGCCAAACTAAAATGGAACTGGGCGGGTCATATCGCTCGACTATAAGATTCTAGATGGACTCGCAAACTCCTAGAATGGAGACCCAGACTAGACAAGCGCAGCAGAGGCAGACCACCAACGCGCTGGACGGACGATATAAAGAGAATTGTCACAAACTAGTTACAATCAGCCAGGAGCAGAGATAAATGGAGAAAACTAGGGGAGGCCTATGTCCAACAGTGGACCTGAAAAAGGCTGGATGATGATGATGATGAAGCAAGTATACATACGATGCAAGCTAGCATGGCTATGTCGTTTGTTTATTTCAACGATCAGATGTAGATAATGAATTTCGCCCTATTTATTACACTAGTCGAATAAATTACCTCCACTGAAATGAACTATCCAAGCTGTGAGCTCAAAATACTTGATATAATACATGCAGTAAATAAGATTAGTCGATTGAATATCAAAGGGGTAAGTCCGATGAATCATGTCCCCTAAACTGATACCCATATGTTATATTTCTAAATAGAAGAAAACGGAATAATATAGCGCATTAGAATCGCTCAGCATAATGATGAATATATACATAAGCTATTAAACAACCTAGTAATATCAAGATTATTTATTGAAATGTTATATTGTGTTCGAATACCTAAAATACAAAACTAAATGAAGTTTCAGTATATTTTTCACAGGAAAGAGATGCCATTAGAAAACAAAGCAAGCAACAGGTATTAAAAGTTCAAAAAGAAAATAAGACATAACTTAAGAAAGTAAGCCAAGCTTGACAACATAAGGTGACTTTTAGTTATCAAACATACCCCGGTCGGAACTGAACTCAAATTCAACAGAAAATACTGAAGACCACATTGTGGACAAACCAAATCCGCAGTATTATGTAATGAAAGTTAGTCATCGCGAAGGATTATTGAAGACGTACATGTAATATTTAGGCTATAATGTACGTTACCTCGATTTCATAGATGGCAAACTAGAGCTGTTGTACTCGAGAGGACCCCTTATCGTCGGGGTTCGAAAGTCGAACAGTCCCGCATTGCTAAATCCCTGAGAACGCGGCCTCGAATCCTTCTGAGGTATAGGGGGCGCTAGAGCCGTCGTCATTGGCAGTGTCAGATTCTCCCTGCTTGGCACGTTCGACCTTTCGCTTTCCTTAAAAAAAAGGAGAATAAAACTGAAAGTTGAAAATAGTTTTAGCTGATATCAAGACAGAAAGTTAAATACATAATTTTGTGAAATCGGGACCATATTATTCATATTTTGATGTCACGCAAAAAATATACCTACTTTCTTTCTTTTTTTTATGAACATTCCATAAAAAAGCGATAACTTTTAAGGGTTTTTTTTTGTGATTGCATTGCCTGTACAAACCCCTATAGTTTGACAATGGAGTTCAAAATTTGTAAAATTGTAAAAGGAATTCGGGCGGGACTGCTATCATTTGATAGGTATCGAAAAATAAACGCATTCGAGATAGCACATGTGATTCTATCACATATGTTATACCGCGTTTATGTTTATAAGTACATTGGATTCTGTAACGAATTTAGATAGGGGTGGTGTCATTTGAAAGGTATCGAAAAATAAAAGTATTCGAGATCGGTCATATCTTACTAATATCTTATATTAACCGAGTTATAACACATTAAATGTTGTGATATATACCTCACCTGTTCAACGGCTGCCCAAAAAAAATTGAAAAAAATCCAGAAAACATTACATTACTATCTAACTTTTTTCTCATTCACGATTGGAAAATTGTACTTTTCGATTGTGATTTTAGTGTGAAAAGTGCAATTTTAATGCACTTGTGCGAAAAATAAAAGATAGATACCTAACGACATAAACTACCTTGGTTACAGTGATTTCAAAGATAGTTGGATTGTAACTTTGAATAATTCAGAATCGGACTTATTTGAGATATTTTTCCAAATTAATTATTTGTGAATGAGAAAAAATCCTGTATGATACATGTGGGAAAAGTGCGTTTAAGGCACTTGTTTGAATTACAAAACTCGCTACGCTCGTTCTGTAATGCGTGCCTTAAACATGCACTTTTCACACTCGTACCATAAATAGCTATTTTTCATTGGTAACCTATTTTGCTTATTTAAAGCACGCCGCAGTGTGTGTAAATCCAGCTTTCTAAAACGCGTGTGTTTTAAAGTTCCCATGGCAACTTTAACAACTCATTCATCTGTATCTGTTATTTTTTGCTTTACAGGTTGCAATTTAATTTTCAGTTTTTTCAGTTTCCGTGATAACGAAATGTCGCATGTCACATTTACTGATGTCAGTTCTTATTTCAATTTTTTGTAATATTAATATCGCTATTTATGATTTCAAAGTATAGGTACCAATAAAAAAAAGCGCAAAGTATTCGTGGATAACTGGTCTTTAAAACACTTGCTCTATTTCAAGCACTCTGGCTACGCCGTCGTGCGAAAAATCGCGCTTGCTTTAAAGACCTTAATATCCACTTATACTTTAATATACTATTTCGGTTATTAAAAATTGACCTTTGTTTAAAATTATTTTTTTATTGATTTTAGGGTTTATGGGGTAGTTATTAAGTTTTTCTAACCAAATTGTGTTATTAGCCTTCTGACAAAATGTAACAAAAAAAAGTTACCCTTAAACCAGTTTTAAATCGGATACATTGTAAGAAAAAAATATTTTGATTAATTATTTCTTCTACACGGTACACCAATTAATACTACTACCACTACTACTTTCATCTAGAAAAACTGGCATTTAGAATTTATAAAATCTCGAAATTTAGAATAACTGTGCAATCAATAATATTAAAGACCAGATATAATGTAAATTGCGAGAATACATTATCAAATTTTATTCTACGGTATAAATTATTTCCGGATAATTTAGAAGTTCTTTTCAGTGTGTTACAGCAATTACATTGGTATAAGGGTTTAATAATAATCCGTGTAATAATTAAACAGGTTACATTGGCTTATAAAGAAACTGGTACCTAATATACGGAGCTTTTCTATTGAAACGCGTGTCCCGAAATCAACAAGAGCAAAAGAGAAACTTATGGTAGTTCGTTAGTACGACAGAGAAGGATGTTTTGCAACGTTGCCGGCCGAGAAGGGAGTCCAAGTCAACTCGTATCGTGGTCGCGTATCGCTTTACACTTTCGGATGTGTGCGGTACAGTGTGCGGAGCGGATGACTGTGATGTTTCGCCAGCTAGCAACATCGCAAAAGTTCGTACTCTGTTTAGCCAACGAGAAATATATGGCCTCTCTTTCGCTCTTATGTTTATAGCATCCTGCGACTCTGTAGAAAAGGTCTCTATACAGGAATTAAAGGAACTAATACTATTTTAGAGAGGAATTTTGATCGGGACTGGGTAAACCCCTCACTTGAAGTAGAATATATCTTCAACACAGGATCAGTTGTAAATGTCTCCTTCATGATAAGATTGAGATCGCCCTTTATATTTTTACATATTTTCATTGCTAGTAAACGCATTGATGGACTGCCTGCTACTATTTGTTCAAACTGTGATGAGGTAAAATTCCAAGAAAACATGTAGCTACCTTTGTCGGTATCCGACAATCGCGGGAGTATCAGCAGCGTTAGAAAGTCATTGACGGCGCGGTCGTAGCACTTACCATATTAGCTTTTACGTGCATTCGACATTGACAATAATGTCGAAATTTTTAAGGCACGCCTTTGTCGCGGTATATTGTTACAGTAGTTCCGATAAGAAGGGGTTTATTGGCTTAGTAAGTTCTTGGAATTCTAAATCATCAGATATCGTACGGGCTGTATTAGTTGAACGCCTTCTGCAGAAACTATTCTGTTAGCACCAGATACACGAATTATAGATTTTTTTTGCCTTACAGTTTGGTAATTTTGGTATTTAAGGACTTTTATCAATTTATTGACAAGGTTTTATAATTTGTAATAGTTATATAAGAGAACTTATAACCGAATTTTAAATTCTACGTTTGGGGACGACCTACATTCTGCATCAAATTTATCTGCTTTATTAGCGGTCTTTCGTAGATGATATCTAAATATTAATTACCAAGATATTTAACAGTTTTACTTGGGAATAACCTCCGCATCTAGAATTTTTAACTTAATAAAACCTTTATTAACAATATAACAGAATTTTTAAAGATAATCGCTACTGTTTTCTCAGGAACCGATACTAAATCGTGATTTTGTATCCATTTCGAAATACTCGCTAGAGTATCATTTACTTCACAGGAAGATTTTCTCTGACTATGATGGCAAATCATCCGCGAATGCCATTAACTGAACATTTTCTGATATCTCCAAAGGAAGATCATTGTAAAGGATATTCCACAATTTGGTCTACATATAGAATGCTGAGGTATCTCTGTATATATGGAAATGGAATTTCTACAATCCCTTAGTTTGTTCCAAATATACATCAACGTGTTCTGTGATAATTCTTTAATTATATATCTGTATCAGATATATGCTGATTTTCTTTCCAGTCCTTGGAAAGTGTTGTATTAAAAACAGTTCATTACTTCTTAAGACCTCTGAAGGAATTTTGTCTGGACTAGAGCACGTAGAAATTTTATATTTCTGCCCGCTTAATCCATCTCTTCTCTATTCCCCAGTAACACATCTCTTGAGACTGACATCATTAATACGCCGTTGCCATATATCACACAAAATACCATATTGGAACATATGTTCAATGACAAAACGCCACAAAAATATAAGTGATGAGAAAAAAAGAAAAGGTCCATGGAACTAATACTGGAAGTATCTTTTTATAAATGTTAATATTTATAGGTACATTAGTTGAGACAAGAGAATAATGACAACACTGAAAATTGAAAAGGTAGTAAAGGGTATTTTGTTAAGAAATTAATGACCACTATTTAGGATCTTCTGTGTTTAGGCACTTAGTTGAATAGGAAACAGGATATGGTAAATTAACAGATGCTTGTCCCTTTGTTATAGATGTTTGTTTTTTTTTTGCCTAAAAAGCATTGTAAAATGTACCAAGCACATTTATCAGTACTATATTTCAATAAATGAAGAGTACCGTTTGATATATGACAAATTTATTTAATCGATGTTTTACCATTTATCTCCAAAACTATTTGTACCTACATTTGAAGATAGTATGTAAAATGATGAAGATTTCGTAAATCATTTTTTATCCCTAGTGAAATTAATTTGTCAAAAATATTGTCACTCATGGAAGAAGGCAATAAAATTATGAAGGAAAAATTGTGAGTGTGAATTGAAAGGTTTAGCATTATATTTGTTTGACATTTAGATACCTTTGAATCGGAAAATAATGTTTTTTGTTTTTGTTTGAGAAATAGAAATTTTATACTTAGAATGTAATAGATGAATGTTGGAATTACATTTTAATTAGTATATATGTAAAAATATTTTGCATCAAAGAAAATGTATACCTAAATGAGCAGTTTTGTAAAATTTTTTGGACTTTGTGTTAAAGGTATTGATGAATAATTAACAAGCCATGAAGAGAATGTGCTTCACACGAAAATCTAGGATGTCGGACGGAAAGAAAATTGGTCCAGATTTATAGAAGCTATTTATTTTCTGAAACCAAATGCAATTTAATAACCAAATCATTAATAGTTATTCAATTTTGCCATATAAACTGACGTTTATTAACGTCAAATCGAACCTATAAAGTCATTGTTTATTTTGTTTATTTAGGCAGCGGAGTAATAGTTATTTAAGCCTTCCTTAACATTCCTTCCTTCCATTCCGTCCTTACATTCCTTATTTAAGGAATGTAAAGACGTTTTACCATTCGAAGCAAGTGTGTACGAGCCGAGGCTTGTCACTTGCCGAGGATGTTAACAGTCAATACATTCCGTGTGGCTTATTAGATTTTTCACGCTGCCGTTGAAGATTTTCTCAGAATTCTTTAAAAAATGAAATGTTTGATTTAGTTTGGAAGTACGTTATTCTGACATAAGTTGACTGACATACGTCAGACGTCAGTCTGACATATATGTAACTAGGGATAAATCAACTTGATTTACTCTTTTGATTTTCCTAGGAATGTAAATGACAGTATTTACATTCCGTCAAGGAAAAATAATACACGAATGTTTTTTGCCATTTTCATGCAACGTATCTATGCATATAAGAGCGATTTACGATAGCGGCAGCGTGAAAAATATTTTAATCCGCTGCCCAAAATAAACAAAATAAACAATGACTTTATAGGTTCAATTTGACGTCAATAAACGTCAGTTTATATGGCAAAATTGAATAAAAGTATTTAGGAACTGTCTAGTTTCTTTGTCGGTTTCTTCAAGAAAACCGAGTAATTTTCCTAAAACCTTGGTATGTTCTTCTAATCTTTTAAATGATCTAAATAAGTTATATGCATGTAGCATACACAGCATAGTTATTATTCATAACTTTAATAAAACGTGACGAAAAATAACTGGATGGACGTATCCATCCACTCTATACTCCATTCGAAATAGGGAGAGAGTAATAAATAACTCAAAATCGGAGGTTAGGGTTGTAACAAAGGGCGTACCATCCTTATTTCCCTGATTTTTAAATATAAATTAAATTCACCCATCGAACTGTTTCCATTTTAAAATTTCTTGAAGTTGTATCGTACATATAGTGATTAAGGATTGAACCTAAAAGGAATGAATTCATATAATTACCAATTTAATCGGTGCCGTTAACGAAATATATCAATGAATGATATTACTTGTAAATATTGAATACTTTTAGACAATTCGTCAACTCGGAGACCATTTTGGAAAGGGTCTTTTTTAATGTGGACACTTAATAATTTGTTCAGGCACCTTTACTCTTCCACTAAACTACTTAGTTAACTGTTACCAGAGATTTACCTGTAGGATTAAGAATTACCTGGAAATGGGGTCGAAAGTTCTCCCTCCGTTGAAGGAGGTATAAAAGGGAAATACCTGAATTTCGGTTATCCTTATTCTAATAGTCTTACTATCAAGAATTAAATATATCAAGTCTTATGAACTTTACCCCGTGTAAGTTACCGAATAAGCAGGCGTTATCGTGTCGTGAAAAAGTGGTTGTTTTAAATGTATTTAACGGATTGAAACATCTACATCCTAAATCCAGCGTAGATGACCTAGTTGAAATGTGTCACAAAATGACGGGATATGGAAAATCAACGATATATCGCGTCAAAAGGGAAGAGAGGAGTGGAGAGGTGAAGGCTCCAAAATCTGCACCAGGAAGACCTCAAATGCTTGTTGATGAGGATAGCAAGAGACTCATTCGTCGAACGCTTCATTCCTTTTTTTTTCAAACGTGAAATCCCAACATTGGATAAAATGTTACATGAACTGCCAGAAGACTGTATGACATTGAAAAGGACCAAGTTGTGGACGATTCTGAAGGAACTAGGTATTTGTTGGGATAAGCGAGTTAAAACTTCTCCTCTTCGGGAATCCGATGAAATTATTTGCTGGCGAAGAAGCTACCTCAGAGATATTAAAAAATTTCGACAAGAAGGAAGGGCTATTTTTTTATCTGGATGAAACCTGGGTAAACCAAGGATATACCGTGGGAAAAGTGTGGCAGGACAAAAGTGTGGTGAATCCGCGACAAGCCTTTTTAGAAGGTTTATCAACAGGACTAAAAGCACCGGCTGGAAAAGGTAAACGACTTATTGTTACCCACATCGGCAGTACTAGTGGCTTTGTGGATGGCGGCTTACTTCTTTTTGAATCGAAGAAGACGGGAGATTATCATGAAGACATGAACGCGGACGTTTTCGAGGAGTACTTCGTTCAAATGCTCGATCTCATCCCACCTGGTTCCGTAATTGTCATGGATAATGCGAGCTATCATTCCAGACAGGTCGATAAATCCCCGGTAATTTCTTGGCGGAAGGCTGAAATTTTAAATTGGCTGATAAGAAAAAATATTCCGTATAAGGAGGACATGGTCAAATCGGAATTGATATCAATTGTAAAGACCTGCAACTTTCGTAAAAGGTATGCAGTTGATGAAATGGCACAAAATCGCCAAATAACTGGGCTTCGTCTTCCGCCCTATCACTGCGAACTCAATCCCATAGAATTAATATGGGCTCAGGTAAAAGGCTATGTTGCTCGGGAAAATAAAACATTTAAATTAAAAGATGTTAAAATTCTTCTGGAAGAATCCATTCGCAGAACCACATCTGAAAATTGGCAAAAAGTCATAAATCATGTTATAAAAGAAGAAGAAAAATTTTGGGAGTTAGATTTTATGATTGATAACGCCGTGGAACCCTTAATCATTACTGCACAGGATATCAATGAAGAGAGTTCTTCAGATGATTCTGAATATTAATTAATTTCAACTTGAAAACATTCCTGAACATTGCGTCTTTCCAAAACCTCACGATTACTCCTTTTTCTTTTGAACGTGTACCTTTTGTATACCTGAACGGATTCTTGTACGAGAAAATGAGATTTCTGAAAATCGATTTAGGTATACTTATAGTTACCTATATTATTATTAACTTAAGATTTAAACCGTTTTGAACTGTTTAAACAAGATTTGTTATTCTTGTAAAAAAACGTTTATTTCCAATAAATATATTATTATTTTAAGCCATTTAGTTACTTCTTTTGTATAATTTGTGAAATTGTGCCACGTTCCTCGTTTTAAAATTTTTTTGTTTCTTGGACAAAAGTGATGTTATGTATACTTTGTGCTTTTGATATATTAATTTAGTAAGTAATTAATTTGGATTGATGTATATTTCTATCCCTTATGGCATATGCCAGTGTTAGGTATAATATCAGGAAAAGTTCAGTTCTTTGAGTAAAAGTGAATTAATTATAGTTTCATTTCGACCACACGGTATAAATTTATTATTTATATATAGGTTCCATAAATTCTAAATAAACAAATATTGCTTATGATTACTTTTTTTCTTTAAATAAAAAACCCCATGGCGTGACTCTGATGTGACGATTTCAAGTAAACGAAAACAGTGCGAAATAAACGAATTGGAGTAATAGAGAAAGAGCATTCAATTCTTCATAAGAAAGATAAAGACGGATTATATCCCTTGACCCGAACGCAGGTAGAAATTTGATCCGGGTGCTTTTCAATGTAATAGTTCCTAGGAACAGTACAGAGACGTATAACTAAATGCAATGTTTATACATATCTCGCCAGTACTACAGTTTTTGAGGATTTGCATTTATAATGACATTTTATTACTCTCTCGATTTTCCGAATGGAATATAGCTATTGCTAAAATTATCAATACCTTTTTTCATATGAGTCATATGAAGCATTTCATAGTTTAGATTTCGTAGATCCGTTTTTCACTTTGTCATGCTTGATAAAGTGTGTCAAGCAATAGAGTCAGGAAACGAACAATTATTGCACTTGTTACTATCTTTAGTCAGCAGTTATTCGCTATACCACAATATACTTAGAACTTATAACTTGTTTATACATCTTCCCTATAATTTGTAACTCGTTTTACTTTTATTAGTTATTCGGCATGGCACTATATACTGCATGCAACCTAAATTTGAAAATAAATAAAGCTAAGGAGCATTTATAAGATTCAATAAAATAATAAGTCAATAAAAGTTCAAACTGTACGGCCTGAATATGACTATCTGTGTACCACTGTATTCATCTGAACATGCCACATCCAAAATGAAGCACATAGGGGTCTGAATGCAGCCCCAGCTTCTGCGGAAAAAAAGGATAAAAACTAAAAACAAAGCCTTACATCATGCACTTCGAAAGCCTCCCGAGATGGCACAAGCATAGAGATTAACTTAAGTACCGTTGGTTTCGTGTAAATGTTATCGTAATCGGCCGAGTGGTGTTCAACAAGGTGACCATAATTGCTGCTCGAATTGGAAGACTTGATGCTGCTATTTTCAGTTAGAAACTGTTTGTCTATTGGGACCGGAGGTAGAGGTGTGCTGGAAAATAATAAATCGACTACATGAGGAATGAAAACAAAGTCGTGACTTACTTAATGATGCTAGCTTGATAGTTTAAAGATCCCAAGCTTTCCTTTAGTTGGACGAATCTCTCGACCAGTCTTTGGTGAAGAGGTTGGACGCTTACAGGCGCCAGTTTTCCATGCAAGTAAAGACCTTCCTCGATGACCTAGATGAAAAAATTATTCATTTAAACACTGCACTACCCTTAGACGTTGACCTGGAGAAATAGAAATATTTCACGGATGGCTCAAAACTACTTGGTAATTCCAAGACAAGTTCATTCTCATGTTTTACTTCAATTACAATTCATAGGTATGTTTTATATGTGTAATATATTGTAGTTCACTGAAGATGGGCATTAGAGGCCCAAATCAGGTCTGGATAATTATAAAGACTTTGGGCTTTATTTTATTTTGATAGGGTTCACTTCATGAAACTTGTTTGATATTTGGTAAATTCTTAATATCTCGTGAACGTGAAATGCAAAAAGAAAAGTACAAGAACGGTAGATGGTTGACATGGCTTTTGTACTCGTCAAAGCTCAGCAAAAATAATACATAATTATCAATACAATCGAACATTCAATATATAAATGTCCAATAAAAAAAGACTCCTCTAATCATGTCTATTCTGCTTCTACTACTCACACATTTCCCTTACTACTCATATTCACAGCGCTACTGGAATTAATACATTCACTTATACCTATAAGTCAAGTAAAACAAAAATTGTAAAAACAAGCGTGAAACCAAATCACAAAATGTTGGGATGTTCTCGGGGTCAGGAGCCGAAGCTGAGCTGGTGTTCTAGGTGGAACCCCCAAAAATTGAAACACTCGTTTCAAAATCCAATCTTTAATCATTCAGCCGACGTTTCGTCCCTGATCAAGGACATATTCATGGCGCTATAATGGTGTAGGTAAGTATATGATATAACAATTTTTTCAAAAAAACTTACATTTTACAGGTACAAATAACATTTAAAGCCTTATCTAGTGTGCGATGGAATGGTCAAAAGATTCACAACAGTTCTTTGCTTACAATGATGGACCAAGATCACAAATGGGCCATTATTCTTGAGATCAAGAATAGAAACCCTTACACGAGCAATCTTCAGCACACAATGAGAAACCGAACGTCCTCTCTGGGGCCCCCAAATGGGTGACAA
This sequence comes from Cryptocephalus moraei, assembly GCA_946251905.1. NCBI lineage: Eukaryota > Metazoa > Arthropoda > Insecta > Coleoptera > Chrysomelidae > Cryptocephalus > Cryptocephalus moraei. The sequence goes on from OX276458.1 coordinate 34,420,545, forward strand.
TTTTTATTTTATTTTTTTGTTTGTTACATTTCCCACCAATATTTAAATTTTTCATGTTTTAGGTGCCATCTGTTGTGCAGGACTTGAACGAGTTGTTGTCAAAACAGAGAACTGCGAACTCGAAGAGGAATAGATGGGTATTGCGTCACAGTCTCTAGTTATTCTGTCAGAAGGATAAAATCATAATTGATCAAATACACATTTATATTGCTTAGCAATGTTATGGAAATCATGTTGTCTATTGACGTTGTTGGGTGTCAACATGATGTGTAACGCTTCTAAAACTAATCTCTTGTAAAAATTAGGTTCTCTTTCCAAGACTGAAACATTATCAAAATCGAATGTATGATCCATAGTTAGGGAGTGATCAACCAAGCCCGAATGGTCATTGTTGTGCTTATTAATGTGTAATTTATGTTGATATATCCTTTTTTTCTGATATATTCTCACTTTATTGCAAATTTGCTTTACTGCAAATTCCAACTGACCAAATTACCAACTTCAAATTTGTTTGTGTTTGACTGATGACATTAAAAACGAGCCTTGCCTTCGACCATATAACATGTACTTACGTAGGTACATAGACAGGCCCCTAGTACATAGAATGATGGCTCAAATATCTCAGAACCTGTGCCGGAGTTGTCAAAATAACTTGTTATTGTATCATTCAAGGACACCATTCATTTATTAAATACATATTTAACGACACAACACACCTTGAATAAATAATTAAACCGAAGGAAGTGAAAGCTCCAAAAAATGTTATTTGAAAAAACCAAATTGGATTACGAACAAATGTGACAACAATGCACACACATCTTTCATTTTAGTCGCTGTTGTGGATTGCCTACCTGATTTGTTGTGATAGGAAAATCTTCTAGTAATCTAGTGTTTATTTGGGATGTACTTTGATTACTGATTAATCTATAGACGACTAATATAATAGTTAAGAAGTGTTTAGTGAGCCAGATAGTTTGAAATTCGCATTGTTTATCGTTCTTTCTATGTTCCGGCACTAAAATGACGAAATGATGAAAATTTTTTTTTTGTTGGGTTGGTAACAAGATATTCAATGGCAAATTCCATAATGCATTTGAAGCCACTTCTTGTAGTTCCGGTGGAGTTAAAGAAACACCCTCTTGTACTTGATGCGATTCGGATTCTTGAGACATGATTTCGATTTTATTTCAATCCATTAAATTAAATTTGAAAATGGTGTGAAAATTGACAGATGTCTAGGAAACAGCAGTAATACCAACTTAAATGTCACGATAAAAAACATTCCCCAGATAAGAAATATTAAATTATTTAACATGAATAAAAATGAAATGGAAGCCGGAACATAGAAAATGGGGTAAAGTACTCGTTGCAGTAGACATACCAAGCCCTCGTCCGTTCTAAACCTCGGCGCAAGCGGCTCGTTTTAGAATCTCGGACTCGGGCTTGGAATATGACGTCTTCTGCAACTTGTACTTTAAACTACTATTTCACAACTGAGTCCTATATAAAGAGAGCAGGGTAATGTAGGTGGTGAAAGACTACAGAAATATAATAAACTCTAGAACGCCAATCAGTTCTCCACAATTTGGTACTACACATGGCAAATTGACCTACTTCTGAGTTTGCGCAATATTATACGGGATATTATAGGCGGGATATTTCACCGTGTCATCAGGGCAGGACTAAGGGTTTTTGACCTGTCGTTCGTGAATCTGATAAGAATAAGTTGTCGATATAAACATTTACTTGACACAACTTTTTGAAAATGGAAATGTTGAGGTCATAAAAATTGAATCCACAGAATAGTTCGATTTTTCATAAAAACAGAAAACTGTTCGTGTACTGTTTTCACTCTACATATATCTGAGTGTACAGACTACAAAGTGCCCTAGCTCTTATAAAACAACTCTGCTTCTTTATTTCCTCGCGGCCATAGGAGGGAGAAAGAATTTATTCCATTGCATTGTAGTTTGCCACAGTGGCGGGCTAATCAGGGGCAGCGATTTCATAGGGAGCTTCATTGATACAATCCCATCAGATTGAGGTATTTAAACTTAGAAAATATTGCAATTATGTAAACGCAATTGTAAGTATCGTCAGTTACGAAGATTCGTGTAATTGTCGGTAACATGTGTTGAAGATTATAAAAGGATGCGCTGTGGAGTGGAAGAATTGGAGGGAATGATCAAAAACATCAAAAAATGTCTGTCCGTCGGTCTCACGTTTTAACCACTACGCCAGCATCCATCTACATAATAAACTAACTTGAAACTTCGAACTATTAAACCTAAAAATGAAACCATTGAAACAAATGGTTTCCTCAAATTCAGAGATGGACTAGCATTGGTTCTCAATTTGAGGTCATTGTTAACCACGAACTTATCTTCCTACCAAAAGAGTCACATCTTCTTGAAGTGAGCCTAAAGAAAATAATACCATTACTGTCTAAGAATTCATCAGTTTTTTTCATACATAATTGATTGCAATTCGAGTATAATTGAGTTTATCATCAAAGGAAGGTACCTTTTTCCATAAGTAATAATATTGAATCACTGCAATGCGTACTAGTATTCAACAGAGCTCTAACTTTTTTCTTAAACTACACAAAATACGTCACTCCTGAAATTGTTTCTTTATTTCTACAAAAATGAGCCATGCACTTCATTTTCTTCAAATTTAAGTACGAAACTGAACTCACAATACTACACAACGAGAGACAGTATTAGAAATACAAAATGTTCATAAAAACAATGTGGAACCACTGAAAACGGAGCGCAACTGGCAAGCAATTTTCTAAAATCTAAAAAAAAAAAATAATAAAACATGAAAGCACACAGGAATCAAGAACACCTAAAAGCAGACTCTGCTTTTTATATAAAGCGCAGTATGCTTCTTCTTGACACCTGGCTTCTGCGGCGGTATTGACAAATTTACTCGATTTTCTTCAATTAACTAGTCGACTAGCCCTAGTCGCATATGATCTATTCTGAGAAAAATACTAATATAAAAAATTGCAACACTGGCAAGAAAAGACGTTCTGCGCACGTACGAGTAATATATGTTTACTCGCTACATGGAGTTATTTAACTGGATTTTTGATGTACCTATTGGCGTTCTAGAATTTATATTTCTATGTGAAAGACTCATATTGTATATACAGGATATATGCACTTTTCATCTGTAACTGTTTCAAATAAGTAAGTGAGTGAAGCCAAGATGGCTAACGGCTAGTGATCAATAATATACTATTCCTACCGAGATGCCCCACAGACAGAACTCATATGACTTTCTTGAAATGGGAGGCACATTTAAATTATCTGACGGGACGGCGACGTGAAGGCTCGATTTTTTTATGTCTTTCAAGAGTTAGGAAAAGAGGAAAGAATGTACATTGGAGATATAAACGACTTGATCGACCATAGGAAGCAGAAGTCTGAATACGAAGTCGGGATATGAGCGACCTATGACAAACAACCCAAACATCCGAATATAAATAGTTAAGATAAATTAAAATGTTAGGTATAGGTGAAAATAAATTAGTTTAAGAACAATACAAGTTTCATTATTTGTGAACCAACAAAAATGTTATAGTATGAATTTATCCCGATATATGTAGTTGTAAATAAATAAAAATAAAAAATCCCACTAAGTGGAATTGGTAAGTTTATAAAAAGACATTAACAACGGAAATGTCATAAAAATTTAGGCATTTGTTTGTCAAGTAATAACTGTACCAAATTAATAAAATTTGTTAAACATAAATATACATAACTATGTCTAAAAATTTATACTATGTAATACTAACATCACATGAGGAAAAAACAGATCCTGTTAAAACAACATAGATATTGTAAAAAATATGAAATTTGTGTTTAGAAAAAAACACATTGTACACTGAATATTGTAAAAGGATGGCGTGAAATTTAAAATGTTTTCAAATAAAAAAAACTATGTTTCTATGAAGACAGTTTAAAAAAGTTGGGAGTTATCTTAAAAAAAAACATGAAGTAAATACAATTGGTGCTCCTACAAGGGTTTTGATGATGTGATAGAAGTTGGCGGCTTTTTAAGGATCTTGAAACACTAATGAAGCAATGATAGTTTTTAAGAAGTTGAAATTGTTTTTAGTTTAGTTCTTTGTGAAGTGACGTAAATTTTAACACAACCTTGTCAATGATCTAACCACCGCTGCTTAACCTGCATAAGTCATGGCACTATATAGTCCAGTAAATGAAGGAAAAAACCTAGGTTAAATTCTGCAAAGGGATAAAACTGGGGGCAATTGTACGTCTCAACTGGGTCTTTAGAAATACGGAAAGTTGTAGATTCTCCGGTTCCCGGAACATGGTAAAAATTGGTCCTCAAGTTCCAAAAATCCGTTTTCAGCCAATATCTCCGAGAATATGGCATTTAGAGAATTTTTGTTTAGATACAAAAGGAAGATCAGTTCATTAGCTACAAAAATGGTTCATATGACTTTTTTAGAAAACTCGACAGTTTTCGAGATAATGGCTCCGAAACAGCCGATAACAGCCGTTTACTTGTTGCTCTTGCTCTGAATCGAGGAGAGCAAATTCGAGAAATGGAGACAAAAGCGGGCGGACAAATTGTCCAATAACTCGAGTAAAAATGGATACTTTTTGATGATTCAAAATTCACGTGAAAGAGAAAACCCATAGCTATGGTATTTTTTCAAATTTTTTTCTTCTTCGATGTTTCTAGATTTTTAGAAAATTCATCCAGATTTTAATGAACAATAGTAATTTAGTCGGGTCTTTCTTGATAATGGGTCTCCAAAACCTATCGAATGAGCCCATAAAGGTTGTTTCATTTTCTTTCTTTTGTATCCCGATAAAAAATAACTTTGAATATGATGATTTTTTGACATTTGTGGGCATCAATCGGGTATTAAAAAATTATGAATCATCGTATCGGTTCGCAATGCATATCACTGGAATGCTTGAAATGCGCCCTTTCCAATGGTTTCTTCGTTTTTGTGCCAACTTCAACATTCTCGCCAAACAACTTTCAAAACTCCGTAAATGTCAAAAAATCAACATATTCAAAGTTACTTCTTATTGAGATGCAAAAGAAAGAAAATGAAACAACCTTTATGGGCTCCTTCGATAGGTTTTGAAGACCCATTATCAAGAAAGACCTGACTAAACTACTATTATTTATTAAAAATATGGACGAATTTTCTAAAAGTCTAGAAATATGGAAGAAGAAAAAATTAGCCTGGGTTTCCAACATTCAAGAAAAATAAAAATGACGCCCGAGACCCAGAATACCATAGCTATGGGTTTTCTCTTTCACGTGAATTTTGAATCATCAAAAAATATCCATTTTTACTCGAGTTATTGGACAATTTGTCCGCCCGCTTTTGTCTCCATTTCTCTAAATTGCTCTCCTGGATTCAGAGCAGGAGCAACAAGTAAAGGGCTGTTATCGGCTGTTTCGGAGCCGTTATCTCGAAAACTGTCGAGTTTTCGGAAAAAGTCATAAGAACCATTTTTGTAGCTAATGAACTGGTCTTCCTTTTGTATCTAAACAAAAATTCTCTAAATGCCATATTCTCGGAGATATTGGCTGAAAACGGATTTTTCGAACTTGAGGACCATTTTTTACCATGTTCCGGGACTCGGAGAATCTACAACTTTCTGTATTTCGAAAGACCCAGTTGAGACCTACAATTGCCCCCAGTTTCATCTTTTTGCAGAATTTATCCCAGCTTTGGGAGTTTATCGGCTTTCATTTACTGGACTATATATTTGTGAACATACTTTTAAATAACTCGTCACACCTCGATATCTCCATGATAGGACTAATAATTGAATCTATTGTTTGTGTACTCTGTGTCAGGGCCTATTTTTGGTTCAAGTGGGCCCTAGGCCCATATACCATCCGGGGGCCCCTCGTAGGGATACTTAGGTCAATCTTGGGGCCCCCTGAGCCAGGGGGCCCCAGGCACCGGCAAAATAGGCCCTGTGTGGTGTACTGATGGCTTGTAATTTTTTATTCTAAATTTAGGAAAATGAAATAATGAACATACCCTCGTCGCATTAATAATTAAATCTTTCAAATTCTCCGCGTAAACCTTATGTTCTGGATACAACTTGGTAAACTCTTTGGTAAAGAAGGCCTGTTGGTACTTGCTGATACCGCCTTGGACGTTTGCATCAATGATGCCTTGCAGTCTCATTGTGAATGGGTTCAGGTTTCTCTTTGGGTCCATGGAATGTAATGTTATCAGCTGCCTCAATTCGTTCTCGACGTTACGCATTGTCTCGCAAGCGTACTTCACGGGAGGGATCTCCTCTGTCTGACGATTGACCACCTCGAACCAGCGAAGGATCCCTGGGAGAGGACTTGCTATCTCCATCACTTGACGTTCTATCCACAGAGTCTAAGCAAAGATAACATATGCAAAACCTTTGGTTTTTAATAGATAAAATAATTTGTTTTGATGTTTGATTACTTTGATTTCGTTGTCTTTGTCGATGATGCCCTTGTGTACCGGACGGTCGCATTGGAATCTTTTTACGTCATTGTAATAATAGAATCTGGAAATTTTTTCAGGAATATCGGTGGCCATTGTGATAGGATTCGGTTCCGGGATGGGTTTCACGTTACAAATTTGGATAACTGTGGATTCTGTTAAGAAAAATAATTTCTGGTGTTCTAGTAAGGTGGTTTTAAAAAAAATTGAGAAATTTAAAAGGATACATTGTCCATCAGAATTTATTATGGTGTCATCCGGAGGAGTGTTCTTCATCATAATCTGGGCCGAAGGAAATTCTGTTTGTAATCTCTGCGTAAAGGCACCTATCCTCTCGTATTCCAGCCCTCTATATACAAATTGTTTGTTCTACAAACAAAAGAATTGTAACAGTCCTAGATACGTAGTTCTGATACATACCCTTACGAAAAGTGGAAAACTTAACCCGTAAAATCCTACACGGAAGTATTCTGGTTCTGGACGGAGTTGCGTTAATATGTTATCGTAAAACTTCGCTTGATACTTGAGGATATCGCTGAGAAGCTTGTAATCGAAAAATATAGTTTCATATAGATTTGCCAGCTCTTTAAGTAAAGGTATGCCCTTCTCCCAGCACTGAAAATTTTAGTCATTAATTTAAATTATTAAATTATGTAGTTAGTTCATTAAATCATGAGAGTTCGGATTTATGGCATATTGTCTGACAATTCCCTTAACTTATGTTAATTTTGTTATAATGTTTATTTATTTATTATTGGCTACCACAGTTAGAAGGATGCCACGATACGATTTCACCTGTCAATTGTCAAATGTACTTGATATACATATAGATATTCTGGGCATTATTTGTTTACTGAAGTGTTAGTTGAAAATTGCAACATCTAACATCTATTAAATGAATACCAATTTCAAGCAAATGTTCATCTTCATAATACTTGTTTTCCGACTGAGCAGTTTAACATAACAGTACAATTACTGTAACAGTATTACCAGCGACAAGAGCAGCAAAGGGTCAGTAAGTTATGTGAAAATCGTCCACTGATCAGCATAAGGTCGTCACTACGCTGCTTTCGTATTATCGGTAGAAACAAACGCGGTCAAATAATTGTGCCGATGTCATGGTGCGTACGACTGTGCGTGTGTGTGTCCGGTTTTGTCCGGAAGTAAAACTACAAACGGTCCAAACGTTGATTTGGACTCTGTCTTTCACTAGGACCCCCAATAAGGTTTTCATTAAAATCGGCTAGGATAAAGGGGTACTTTAATCGAGTCATTTTTCGGTTTTTGGAAATTTTCTAAAAATTTGCTACAAGAGGTTTTTTAAACTTTTAATATTTATTCGACCGTCGAATACATGTAAGAGTTTAATAACAATTATGATTAATTCTTCTCCAAAGGGCACTTTATACTAGTCACTTTTCGCCCTTAGGAAATTTTCTCAAAATTCACTCACATTTTTTTGTAAACTTTTAATATTTATTTGACTATCGAATGTGCATAATAAAGTTTAATAACATTTTTGGCTACATGGTTTCTGAAGGATACTACATTCTTGTCGTTTTTCGGTTTTTTAAATTTTCTCGAAATCCACCTGAAGAATTGTTTTCAAACATTAAATATTGATTTCATTAATGTTATCGAATATTTATAATGAGTTGTGAGAAAGTATTACGGTAGACACATTCCATATTTTTTTTCCTCATTGTTACAAATTTATATTAAAATTGACAATTGACATTAGTAATCATTATTATTCATTGTAATTGAAATGACGCAGAGTCGCAGGGTGCACTTGAAAGGTCTGTGACTTGAAACAATTGTGTCAATAAATGAGCGGGACATTCAAAAATTTGTTTCCCAACTTTATGACATTTACTATTTCAAGGCATTTCATATGCCTCGTCTATTGTCTAAAATCCAGGGTTTAACTAAATATCAACAAACACAACATACATGATTATAAAACTTACTTTTCCCTTATCAAAATAATTGATAATCTGTCTGTAAAGCATTTCCTTCACTTTACATTCGGTGTGGTTTGGATAATTAGGGTCCGAAACAAGATTCGAGTTCCAATGCAGTTGATCGGCATACAACTTCAAAGTAAAAGCTGCCTCTGTATAATTCTCAGCAGACAAATGCAGATCATGAAGTTTATAAATATATCTCAGGTACATTTCCTTTCTGTTGAATTCCGTCTTGTAGAAATTCTAAAAACAAAAGCAAAATACTGGAAAATTCAGAGAGAAGTTACGATATGATTACCAGTAAATTGAATGTGCATGACATCCTCTTGTCTCTGTTCTCGTCGCCTTGGATTACGTTTCGGTAGTCCAGTAATCTTTCAAGTAAACGTGTTATGGAACTTATGAAAGCTGCCCCACTGTCTTTCCAGACAGGATCCTCTGATTGTACTCTGTCCAATAACCTGGAAATATTCATAAAATAATGTTTATTTTTTAAACACACATCTATCCAAACGTTCACGACAAGCTTTTTCTATCAGTAATGAACTAGCAATAAATTTGTATAGAGAAAACAAGTAATGGGATACTCACACTGCACTTAAATGCTCCCTTCGTAAGCAAAACAAAACTATAATTATTTCAAATGTTTAAAGAAAAACTTTTAGGTGAAGGGGAAATTTTGTAATACGATTTGTTATTAACATCAGGATTTCAGGATAAAGATAAGAATTTAAGAGGCCGCTACGAGTATAATGAAGAGACAGAAATGAAATTTTATTTTTTAAGGAAATATTAAATATCTTACGGCATACAAAATAAAAATTGTATTAGTATTTCAAACGCGTATTTTGAAGGTTCAGTTGTTCATTGGCCCCCACCCATCAACATTTTTTTTTAATCACAATGATTCAGACAGTATTTTTTACCTTAAAACAAATATAATTATGTTTTTATACCTAATTAGTATATATGGAAAAGAGGATGACAAATTTAGGGTAAATATATATATTAAGTATATTTGGTGAAAATAGGAGTAAAATTTATTATCGTCGATTTTATTATGATGTACTTCTCAAATAGTTAGAAAGTTTAAAAATTTGCATGTTTATAGCTACGGTCCACGAGTGGCTCGAAAAAATTTAAAAACTCGAATTTCATATACATACTGAGAATGTGGAAAATGGGACGAAATTTGTTCAATAGTTCAATAGATCTTGAAAATTTGAATGTTTGTAACAGTCAAAAACTTGTTTTGATAGTGAAAACTTCAAATAAAAACTTTTTCCGACAAAAAATTGTTTACCAAAAATTATGTATGTATGTTATATTAACATACATTTGAACTTATGTCCAATGTTTCCCATGATTAAAAGAATTTTGATCTTTACAAAAAAAATTTTCTTAAAAAAATTATTACAGCTTTGTTTATTCATATTAATGAATATTACCAATGCCATTTGAAATAGGAAAGTTTAAACTTTATGTTCACGCGTTTGCCCATGGATTAAACAATTTACAAAGCCCATAAACAATGCAAATACCGAGCACAGTCAGTGGCGCAGCTACACCCTCGAGGGCCCCTGCGATATTGAGAGCAGAGGCCATAGGGAGCCCAAATGGCCTTATACTTTGTTTTAATCTCAAATTTCATTTGCAAATATGCAAATAATAAAAAATTAAATTATTAATCTAATGATTAATATAATTTCATTCGCTGATCTGATCAGTGACACTGAAACGTCATAAAAGTCAAAGTCTGTCGTTTCCTGTAGCGGAGGCGTCTTAAAAAACCTAGAGTTTGATATAGATTTCAAAGTTTTCTAATCAGCGTGTTACTTCGAAATAAAGGATAAAATTCAAAATGACGTGTTTGTTTGTATACAATATTATTCATACTTACATCGTATTAAACAGTCTTCTATATTCATCATCACCTTTATTTTCCGATATTAAAATATCCAACTTATCGATTAATTCACATTCTACTTGTTTGAAATTTCCCCTAACTCGCTGTTCACACTCCATCATATCAAAGAATATATGCAAAGTGGCTTTCCTTAATTCAATTTCCGGAACAAGCGTCACCTCCAGAAAAGGACCAACCATTGATGGAATGAAATGCAGCTTACATTCCCCTTAAAAAAGAGTAAATTTATTATACTGTAGAAACAAAAATATTTCTGCAATAATTACCTAACTGGGACCACATGGAGAGAATCTGAAAACCCATCAGGACACGCATATCGCCATACTTCTCGATAATCTTTTCCTTTTTAACATCGGAGAATTGCTCGAGTTGCAGGGACTCTTGTGTCAAGTAATCGACAGATAGATTGAAATAATCAGTCCACAGCTGAAATTAATACGATAATGTACACATAAAGTACGTAAAGTTCACGTTAATTTAAGAATGTGGACTTCCCATCAGTACATTAAAACACATAGAAACTCATTTCATCCTGATCAGTAATGCCTGACTTCGAGAAAGAAAAGTGTTTAGTTCGAAGACCAAACTAAAACAAAATAGGTCCTTGTTTTAATGCATGTGTAATAATCCAATAATGTGTGTAATAATAATGGCTAGTATTGCTCATAGTGTTAAAATGTATACTTGCCAATGTTGATTTGATTTCATTTCTTTCATAGACGGTAATTAACGCTAAATTTCAGTATAAAAGTCATACCAGCCACATAATAATCTTTTGAAAAAAAGAGAGACATAAATATATACGTTTAAAAGGAAGAAACATGGATTAACTAAATGCCCTGTTATGAATTAACTATTTTTCTTCAATTTTGCCATATAAACTGACGTTTATTAAATTATTAATTAAATAAATTAAATTATTAAATCGAACCTATAAAGCCATTGTTTATTTTGTTTATTTAGGCAGCGGATTAATAGTGTTTATTCACAGACCATTAATATAACTAGACCCGTTTGTTTACAAAATAATGTATTGACAAGATCTTAGCACATTCTAAGCGTTTTTTTGCGCTGTTGCATGAATGCAAATGAAGAATTCTTGCTTACGATTTGCTTATACATCCAGCCTACTTCGCCTGCGGTTGGTCAGTTGTACGTAAATCTAAAATAATATAGACTTTCGTTATGAGAGGCAACGTGGCAACATCGCGTCCTAGTCTGTCACACGCTAACCTAACCAAACCAAAACTAACCGGGAGTAATTTTGATAAAAATAGGAAACATTTAACAATGGTTCATAGGTGCAAGATATGCAACGTTTATAGCGATGCATAGAAAGCCTCGGGATTGTCTTTTCATAGGTAAATAAAGAAATTTATTAATGAAATTTTTTGAGGTTATGTATCATCTCAGTGGCGTTCTATCAGTGTTATTATTTTAGGTTTCCAGCAGATCCAATTAAAAGAAATATTTGGATTTCTGTTTTGGGACTTAGCGAAAATGATAACAACAAAATCGTCCTATATTTGCTCAAAACATTTCAATAAAGATGATTTTGTGTCTAAAATAGGTGCAACCGATAATGCTAGATATTTAAAGAGAGATGCTGTTTCATTGCCGATGCATCAAGTTTTTGAACCTAAAAGTACTACAAGGTAATTAATTTCTACCCTGTAACTGTGTTTAATAGAAATGTCAAATTTATGAATTTGTCAAAATTCGAAGAAAGACATTTTTTTGAATTTAAACTTCAATCTTTATAATGTAAATTTCAACAAAAATGTTATACTGGTTACTGTGAGAAACAATTATTATTTCTTAAGATATGAGAAAAAATAGTAATTTTATTAACCATTATTAACCATTTTATTAAACACTAAACAACTTTGAGGAGTTATATCGCAGAAGCTAATAAGCAAAATAGAAACTTATTATGTATAAAAAGAAGGGTCTTTCCGAGTACTTTCCGGCTATCTTTTCAGAATTTCATTTAACAAAAAATTCGCCGAGATAATCTATTTGTTTATAAGCAAAAAAAACGACACCAACTTTTAACAATGACTATCCGTTCTAATAAATATTTTTTAATTCTGACAAAAGTACATGAAAGCTTGTTCCCTCTTATAGATGACCGCTAGTTTTATTAAAATCGAATAGTGGAAAAAAATTTAAACAATTTTGAAAGTTTTCAATATTTTTCGATTTTTCTGGATTGCAAAATTATTGTGCAAACTCTAATAGTCCGATCGAAACGAAATTTACTCGATTCTTTTATTATAACTTGAGGATTTTGTACCTGTGATATGGAAGTCCTAGCTACATTTTAAAGTGCCTAAAATAATAAGTTAAAAAAACACCTTTTTGGGCCGATTTTTTGTTGTTTATTACTATTTGGCAAAACCGCTAATAAATTTTTGAATTTATAACCTATACCATTTTATGTATTATTCCCGAGGTATTCATGTAAAAACATTGCGGTTACCTCTTATGCCAATCTAAAGCAAATTTCTGACAGATGGGTCTTGGACTATACTTATTGTATGCATTATTACTGTCATGATGATTTTGATAATCTATGTCCTTCTTTATCATTTGTCACTTATCTCGCACCTTTGTTACCTAGTATGTAGAGGGCTTCATTGCCCGTTCTTCTAAATAAATAAATAAATTATTTTCTTAATTTTATTTCCCTTTTGCCCCTTATTATGATACGCCTATGGATAGCTACTTTGTACGCTGTCAAAATTCGTCAAAGGCGGCCATATTTTCTTCCCCCTTTACACCGCGCCTATCGGCTATGTTGGCATGTAAACAAAGATCAGTTTCTAATGGGAACACCGGGTCTAGTTATATTAATGGTCTGTGTGTTTATTCAACTTTTCCGTATAAAGTGACGTTTTATATGTTTAAAATTGTTTTCGTCGTTGTCAAGGTTGCGGCACTGAAGTTGTCATCTTGTAAAATTTTCGCTTTAACGAGCGAAAGGTTTAAACGTTCATTTTATCCGCTTGTGTAATAAATAACTATTATTGGCCCAGGATAATACAGTGCATCCTCAAGTATGTTCTATCTCTCCGTTCACGAGAAGTTGATAGCACGAATTTGTACCTCCATACAATTATCAGTCCTAAATCATAGGCGCAGCATTTCATATAAAAAATATCTAAAGCTGTTAGGGAAATCATAAGTAATTGTTCGAATATACAGGAGTTGGAGAAGCAACAGTTTATGGTTTTTTAAAAGAAAGAAAAAATCAAGGGGTTGCCGAGCCACAAAAACATCCAGGACAAAAACCAAAAACAATCGACGATTTTGATAAAACTGTTATACGTCGTAAAGTTCATTCCTTTTATTTAAATAAAGAAATACCAATCTTAGACAAAATACGAAATGTTATTATGGAAGTGACGATTTGCCGCATATTGGTCGTACAACATTATGGAAGTGCCTAAAAGAAATAGGTTTTTCGTGGGAAGTATCTGACAGAATTGCATTGCTTCTTGATAAAGATTATATTGTTTGTTGGGGGAGGGAATATTGAAGAGCGATTAAAAGGTTTCGAACCGAGGGAAAAACCATTTTTTATTTAGATGAAACGTTAAATGAAGGGCACACTGTTTCGAAAATTTGAGTTGATAAGAATATTACTGATTCGCGGCAGGCTTTCATGGAAGGTTATTCTACTGGATTGAATTCACCAATGGGAAAAGGTCGTAGATTGATAATTACGCATATTCGTGGTGAAAATGGTTTTTGAAATAACGGTTTATTAGAATTCACTTCTAAATCTACCAAAGATTATCATGAGGAAATGACTGCTGACGTATTTGAAGACTATTTTGTGCAGATGTTCACTTTCATACCACAAAATTCAGTAATAGTAATGGATAACGCCAGTTTACTACTCGCGTTTACTAGAAAAGTTACAGACTACGTCTAGGAGAAATGACAACATAATTAACTGGATAAATGATAAAAAGATGACGCTTGATGGTACAATGGTTAAAAAGGAACTTATGCAAATCGTTGGAACAAATAAACATATGTACAAAAAATAAGTAATCGACGAAATAACCAAAGATCGCGGGATAATTGTGCATCGTTTACCTTCATACCATTGCCAACTGAACCTCATAGAACTTATATGGGCACAAACAAATGTTAGAAGAAGTAACGAGATCGAACACTACGTTCAAATTAGATTATGTAAGACGGACCTTACACGTTCAATCTACCATCAATTTGATCCAATTCTGCGATCCAGATTGACGAAATACTGAGCAAATTGACGGACTGACGGAGTGGATTGATGAGTATTCGAATAACTGAATAAATTTCGTCAATCCGGATTGAACTGACTGCAGATTGTCCGTGTGATGCATTCACGTCAATCTGGCGTCAGTCAAGGCGGAAACAGACTATCGTCACGTCACGTGAGCTCACGTGCTGTCACGTTAACTCACGTCACGGATAAAAAGTGCGGAGTAATATTTCACATGGTATTTAAATGTATTAGAACCAGACTGAGGTTACGTCAAAGTAACGTGAGTTAACGTGACAGCACGTGAACTCACGTGACGTGACGATAGTCTGTTTCCGCCTTCACCGTATTTGATTATGAAGTTATTTCATTACTATTTGCAACTATTTAATATTTTTTAGAGAAGTATTACACATTGCATTGTAAAAAACAATATGTATCACTTCACAAGAAAACGGATATTATCTTCCTGGAAATCAGAACGGGTTTTTTTACATTTTTCAAAAGTAAGCAATATTTTAAATAAATTCAAAATTCAAAAAACTTTGCCAACCCATTTTTGCTTCTATAAAATTTTGTCCTGAAAGATCAGGTCTCTTTTCCTGTGGACAGTCAGATATTAAAGTTTTATTTTACTTAGCTTAATATAAGACTGAAGAACATAAAGTAGTACTTCACATGTGTACAATATGGACTCACTAATGTCAGCTGGAGATATTAAGACCGAAAACTTTAAATCTTCAAAGTTTCTTCCAGTAGCAAGGTATCTTAACGTTGCAGCCAGTTTTTCTTCGGTGGTTATCGACTTTCTCATGCAAGTATCTTTTTTAGTTAAATATGGTTTCACCCTATTTAATAATTCTTCAAAGCAGGCTTCTTTCATACGATAATAGTTTTCGTAATCTTCCCATTCGCCCGTGTGTTTAATTTCATTTATTAGATTTAAAGGCGTGTATTGTTCTCGCTTCTTCAGCCACCCTTTCACCCACTTTTTCCTTCTAACGCTTGTTTTACTTGCCAATGCTAATATTACTCCAATGACACCTTTTTGGAAATTGTAATAATCCATTTTTGCCTTTGCCTTCACGTTCGGTGGGAAGATTGACACTGGACGAACAATCTGGATTGAACGTCTAATGCCGTCCGTCAGTCCGTCAGTCTGCCATCAATTCATTCATGATCAAGATCGTGGATTGAATTGACGGCAGATTGAACGTGTAAGGTCCGTCTAAGAAGACTTTTGCATGAAACGTTATCTAAGGTAACTGCAGACCATTGGAGAAAATGTAGTAAGCACGCTATAGAAGAAGAAGAAGACAAGTTATAGGAAGTAAATCACATTATTAATGAAATAGAACCCATTATCATTAGACCAAATGACGACACATTGGATTCTGATTGTGATGATGTTGATATGTAATTAGTATATTAGTCAGTAGTTGTAATGTAGCGACAAATTGCTATTTTGTGAATTTGTTTAATTAACTATGTATTATCACTTATTTTGTAGGTATATATTAATTTATGTTTAACGGTTTAAGTTGGTAGTATTCACAAATTGCTATTAGGCAAAGTTTTAACCACCAGTTATTAAACTGTCAGTTCTAAGCTTGAAGAAAATGGGAAGAAAATGTTTAGCTTAATTAAAAAATTGTTAGGTACAATTTAATCCTGTTTAAAAAAAATTTATGTCTTAAGCACTATAGAAGAAATTCTCATTTATAGCCAAGCGGGCGACACTGTCCCAAAAATTTTCGATTTCGCTTTGCCCTATCATTCGGTTCTATTGTATTTGAGGGGTATAAGCAGGTAGCAACCTGCTTCTGACTCAACAGGGAGGACAAACCGAAAGTTATTATACAAACACACACTGCATATGGAGAAACGATTACGAATTTCTTTACTTTATTTGAACCACCCAACAGTGCTTCAGACACCCTTTTGAATGTATAATTAGGTGATCTGCTATCAACTACTGGTGAAGGGATAATAATCACTCTCACTTGACATTTTTACACAGTTACACTTATCTATTGTACTCATGCGGCATGAAAGTATTTTTGTTTAAAATCATTGTAATAAATATATGCATAAATTAATCACACGCATTGTAAATTCAGCAACACATTAAACACTATTACTATATCCACAAGGTGTGTGGAGGGAGGGGTGCGCGCGCGACGCCATTTGGTTTGTGTGTGCACAACCTAAAGGAACGCCACCGAATTTTCACATTTCATAGGTCAGTACAATAGAGGGCTTCTCTTTAAAAGCAACAGAGTGCTCTTTGAACAAATAAAAAGTAATTTAGATTCACTGACAAACAAAATTTGTCAAGAACTTCCCAAAAATCATGAATAACTACTTGTACCTTTTAAGTGTGATTTTTTGTTAAGTTTGTTACAAATTTGATGAGCTACATTTCAAACTTTATACAATTTTGAAATCAATTGTAATTTGCTTTCATCTTCATAAATCCTTTAGAAACGATTCAACTTCTTTTAAAATATCAGATATGGTTTAAGATCATAACAACTTCTTTGGAAATTTCATAGACAAACTACAACTATGCTAAGTAATTTAGATACTCCTCAACTACACATCAACGGTTACATTTTAAACTTCTTCTTGTCAGTCAAATACAACTGC
Source organism: Cryptocephalus moraei (assembly GCA_946251905.1). NCBI lineage: Eukaryota > Metazoa > Arthropoda > Insecta > Coleoptera > Chrysomelidae > Cryptocephalus > Cryptocephalus moraei. The sequence goes on from OX276458.1 coordinate 34,437,848, forward strand.
TTTATACTCTTTATTAAAATGCAATAACTTCCACTTCTTTAAAAGTATTAGAACTCCTTTATGAACACTGAAAGGTACATTTTAAATGTCACATTTTTTAAAGATATATGCAATTCCTTCAAAAATGTTATTTATAGGCTCATTAAAATTCCAACAAGTAGTTTAGAATTTCTTTAACTTCCTTTAAGACTCAAATTTCGATGTTTCAACTGTTAAGTTGAAAAGTCATTGCATATTACCCTGAGGTAACTCGGTATAATTTTTGTAAACCACAAATTTTAGCAAAATAAAAAACAGTCCAGAAGGTTTTACAGCTGTTTCCAGGAAGAATCCCTGTTTATATCCTTTTTAGAGAATAGGTTTATCCCTTTTAGAATAAAGACATTACACTTTCCAAATTGTGACTTCAAATTGTTACCTTACCCCTTTGTCAAAGAATCCCGCACGACTGTCCAGAAACTTGAAAGCCAAAGGCTGAGCAAACTCTTGCAAGGCTTTCAGGATAACATTGTTTGACACCATCTTAATCACCAGCCAGTCCGGAGGGAACACTTCGATCCGAACCAGATTCCTGAACACCAGGAAAGTGTTATGTAGAAAATCTTTCAGCGGTTTCCGGTCTTGATGGGGACCCATCATAACCTCCCACAGGCGTTTGTAATGGAACTCGTCTAAGAGCTGCAGGATTCCAATAAGACTCGACACCATGCAACCCTAAATAAAAATTATGACAAATTGAAAACTTGTTTGTGAATAAGTTACAAATCACTCATTCAGTCGAGGTCATCTGCTGAGTAGACGCTACCTTAGGTTAGCTCAGGTTGAACAATGTTAGAGACGATATATACATATAATTTTATCAAGGATAGCTTCCAATGGTCTGTAAATTGCGGTGAGGTAAAAATGGTGAGATAAACCTCTGGAATAATCTGTCGAGTGATGTGAGCAAATCAGATTACCTCCACTGATTATTATTTACTTACGAAAATTTTGACATCCTTGTCGACAATATTCAAAATAGTTCTAATCAACACTTCTAGTATGGAAACACACAATGTTTCTACATCGTGATGTATGCAATTGTTGATTTTGCCTTTTTCCTCACTGAACTTTTTCTGCTTAAACAGGAATCCTAATATCTCTCCCAAGATATCAGTACACAATTTTAACTCTTCCCTTTTCATGAGATGATACCTCAAATGTTTACATGCAGTTAACAATAACACATTTCTCGACTCTGAAACATTAAGATATCAACCATGTGAAAACATTATTAACCCCTAACTTACCGTCGTCTTGGAATAATTTACTAGTCACGATATTTTTTATGCACGACAGTTTCGCTTGGACCAAGAGGTTCGGCAGGTCTCTGGGTAGAGAGTCTAACATGTTTGTTCCTAATTTGGTTACTTCTAATGTCGGCAGGACCTCTATTAGTTGTTCGTAGACTGAGCTAATCGAAAGGAGAAGAGCCACCTAGAATGTAATGAATAACTTGTAAATGTTGTAATTTATTTACATATTTATATTGAATGGAAGAAACATGTAGGTAACATAGAACACGAATCAAACATTTGATGGATGGTCAGTTAATTACCTCGATAGCAATAGCATTGGTGCATTTAGTAGCCCGATTGAAATAGGTAGGAAGACTGGAAATATTTCTACATTTCAAATATCCATCACCTAAATCAATATGCCTTTAAGTATATAAGAGTTGCACAAAGTTAGCCATTTTATTAACAAATGAAGAAAGCACCAAGTCTTAAGCCACTATTTATTGACATCAAACGCGACCAATTTTGACTACATTGTAGCCATTTGCACGAGAGGAATCCATATCCCCACCGCCCAATCAATGACACAGAATTTCTAGTTTTAATAATGTCCACATTTCATCCCTTTTCTCCTCCTTACCTGGGTGTTTATAATGTGACTATTGTTAATCGTAAGCATCTTATTCAACGAGACGAATACACTGTACAAGTCTCTTCGGAAACTATCCTCAAAGTGACCGCCTGTCGCTCTGGAGAACAAGAGCCGGCTCTGAATGATCAGCTTGAAGATGTACTCTAGACTTTTAAAGCATTTTTGTATTGGTTCTTGTTTCTCGAACGTTATCACCCAATCAGCACAGTGTTGTACACTCGTTAGAAGTCCCCTAGGAAAATGTATGTACAAAATAACCGATTTATAGAAATAGTTTAATTCTATACTTATAGACTAAAGCGGCGGCGAAATGGTTCTTAATGTAAGCGTCCATCACTGGTTTGAAGTGTTGATATTTCGATCCGTCGAGTAGATTGAAAATAGATACCAGCACATGAAAGACTAGACCACTGTGCGCGGTGGAGTTCCCGTCTTCTGTAGAGAACAGAGCGAATAAAGCATCGAGGACGTCCTGTAGGAATTTGATCAGTTCCTCGTCACCGAGCCGCAGGACTCTCGTCAGAGATTCTTGGATCCTCTCCGGGTGAGATTTCCAACGTAGGAGAGCCAGCAGATCCACTTTAAATATAAAATTTTAAAAATTGCACCATATTGGACTGGAAATACAATGTGTTTCAAAATGATTGTCATCTAGTTGGCGTTGGAATTTCTGTGCATGTAATTTTTGATGTGCCGCGCTCTATTGATTTGAACCTATCTAATTCTGACAGCAAGTGACACTTCGCACATTTATTGTGAAACTGGCAATCAGTACTGCTGGTAATTAACGGCCCTTTTCAGGGCCAAAACAAATACTACAAATAGACAAATGCTCAGAATTCGTTTTCTTTTGACATAGAAAAACCAGAAATTAAAAGAGGTTATGTATATCTAGTAGAAACTCCTATTTTCGCAAGGCGGGTTTTTTATTTTACATAGGAATTCCACAGCCGACTAGATTTTGAAACACGTTGTAAAAAGATATGTTTAAATCCTGTCTGATGCTGGAGTTTTTGTTAATAAATTGTAAATAAATATAATAAAGCTATCTCTGTTAAGATTTTTTTTAACCTGAAAAATGTTTGATGTACCCAACGGCAGTGTTTTTAAAGTGTATGAACATCGGTTTGAATATTCGAGCAGGAAAATCGCGTTTTAAAGTAGAGCTCGAGCAAATAGTGAAGCGTTTTAAAATTAACAAACTTGTTCCAACACTTACTTGAACACAATTTTCATGCACCTGGTCGTGAGACGGTGCTGCAGCAGTGTATAAATAGAACAAAACAAGAAATAGATAGAAAATGGGATAATGTACTGGATGTCTTCTAATTTAAGTTACAACAATATAGTTCAAAAGAAAGTATAAATATGGTAATGATCAAAACAGAAAAAAATATATCATTACCATTTTTACCAAATAATAAATGCTTTCGAGGAAAAATCAAATACAAATTCATTATAAATATATGAGTAATTAAATAAGCAATCGAAATAATTGAGTTTGTTTTTGAGATTCATGTCGATGTAGACAAATCATCATAACTTAAAGCATTATAGCTTGTACTTTTAGATACCATCTTTAAAAGAAACTCACCAAGCAAGTGCTCAATGGTGCAATTAACTGTTCGAATATACCGCGTCCGAGCAGACCGTACACTTTAAAAACCTATTAAAAGCGGCTATGATTCAAATTAGAACTTGTAGAAATTACTTTACATATATTATATTTTACGTTTATGGCTATATCATTTATACTGTTACATTGTGATCGCCTTGAATAGTCGTTCAGGAGCAGGGTGAATATAACCATTAGTAGCTAACGATACAGACGATTCTGTGGAAATGCAAGCGAGTATTTGTCTCAGTATATGTCTGAGTATGTATCATAAACGAGTTAGATGTGGACACCCTGTTGAATTTTCCCCTTTGCTCTACTGTTGGCACGCTGTTTTAGCCATCTTTGCCTAACCTCCAACAATGCACATTTTAATAGAGATAAATTCGGTTAAATCCCCATATTTTGACTTCAGGAGTATGTGGTACCGTTTTATACAGCCATCACATGGGCACCCTGTACAACTTGGTTAGAAAGTTTCAATTTGGACTGTTTTAGCATTCCAGATGTATACATTATCCAGATGTATATAAATAATGTTCATAAGGTACTATGGTATCATACCTGCCCTTGAATGTATTTTAGTGTTACAAAAATTAGTGTTATGTATCTATAACCTTTTGCGATTTTGTAAAATAAATCGATATTAAATATTCCCTACCGTTTTGGGTGAGTTTTGTCGAACAAAGTAAAGTCTTGATGACGATCATCTCCTTGTGGCTCCTGGAAAACTGCCCACTGGCTTCGTGATTCCCTTCAAAGTCCTTAGCGAAAGCTGGAAGCGACAAATAAGCGCAACCTTCTAACTTCTGAGGATCCTCGCATTTGTATATGTATAAGTCGTGCTGGCCATCCTGGACGACAGCCCCCTCCCTGTCCATTAGCCGTATGAACGAGAACCCAAAAAGTTTCTTGTCGTTTTTCTCTCTGGCTGTAAATATAATGAGAATTATGTGACATTCTTTAAATAACCGATACATTTTTTATCCTGGGAATTAGGATTTCGCTGAAACCCATATCTTGAATATTATATTGTATTAAATAAACGAAAATAGGCTAAAATATGACCAAACACGTGCTAAGTAACTCCCGGAAGTGACCCCTTGGTCTGAACATGCAATTTAAATTTTTCACAAATAGTTAATAAAACGGTTTTTAATTTATTTAAAGGCAAGATTCACTAAAAAAAAGTTTTTAACACGTAAATTGGTGTAGGTTTTTCTCAGTTATTCATTAAAAATATTTCATTTTCGAAAAAAAAAAACGAAAGTGGCAAAAAAGTTTTCAGAAATTAATTTCTAGCATTTTCCACAAACGATTTTCTAAATCTATTTTCACTAGATCCTTCCAATTTGTTTTATATCGAAATGCGTTATAGAAACAATGATCCTCCAAAGCGATCTCTGCACTTTTCACAATTTGTTTCCCCCATTTTAGTGCGCTTTGCACCCCCGGGGAGTGATCAGGAGTAGAAGAAAAACTCTTGGATGCGCAGATCCCTGAGAACTCCTATTATTTTTATGTCTATGTAAAAACCGGAAGGAAGCTAATAAAAACATGAGATCTGGAGAAAAGTTTGCGGAAAATGCTAAAAATAAAGAATATCCGAAAAAACAGTTTTTTGTCACTTGCAATCTTTTTAAAAAATCAGAAATATTTTATCGAAAAGCTGAGCAAAATCAACAAAAATTTGCGTTCAAAGTTCTTCATTAGTAGATCTTTTCTACGTAGCTAACAAATTTCCTCGATTTCCAAATATAAACTTTAAAGACTGCGGGGCCGCTTCCTAAGATTAGTGAACATTTTTCACTTTTATAATATTAATAGGATAAAATATGAAAATAAAACCTGGATAAGGATAAAGAAATAATTAGTCAGTGTGAATATAATGCATCCTTACTTGAGCAGTGTTTGTACTCCAAACGTATATGAGCGCCTGCAAACTTGTCTATCGGTAAAGTCAAACGGACTGTTTCGTTCCATGTCGGAGAATTGTGATGGTAGATAATCATGGAATTGTATTCTGAAGCGCCCTCGGTCCCTGACGCGCTCCACAAACAATTCTTAAATCAAAATTGGTATTAAAGTGAAGTTAAAAACATTTGGATATTAAGAACCCTATACAGGTTGAATATAGTTTCTGAATATGTAAATGTAAAAGAGAACATAGAAATCTGCCAAGAGTGAAGTTACACTACAAAATGGTCACTGCTACACAATACATTCACTTTGTATGTAATTGTTCAAACATATCCTGTTAAAACTAAATAGGATTAAACTGTATGTATAGTATGTATCGCATAGCAACAAAAAACATGTGAAGTGAATTTTCCCAGCAGTGAGGTTGCGTTCCCCACATTACTGACATGAAATAATTTAGTGATAGTGACTATAATCAATATACCCGGGAGATAGTAATTGGCAGAATATCACTATTGTAAATCCACCGAGAAGAAAACTTCCATGACACACAAACGTCGAAATTCAAAGCGCACGACCAGCTAGCGAATAAGTACAGGGTCGCATTAAGAATGACCGCCTTGACTATAATTTATCTTTTACTAATATTTTACTAAGGATGTTCATTTCTTTCTTTTCTGTATACATTTAAAATAATGGTTTTCTCCCCGCAGCTGAAGTATGTTCCAGGTCTCTTTTTGGGAGGCGAGCAGGGAAGGTGTCATTCCATAATTTCAATAGATCACAGAAATATGTTTATACAAATTTATATCAAAAACCTGAATAACAATAGCGATACGTTAAAATAAACCATCAACTAAAAGTCCACTATCACCATCAACGACTTACCTGAACGCTTGTAAACAGACAACCATAGATCAGACAACTAAACTTGTTAATTTTGCTGAACCGACTCTGTACATCAACAATTCCCGCCAAAAGTTTTATGACTTTTCCACCAATAGCAAACGACGTGTATTAGGTGTTGTCTAACTTTACTACCTTTTCTCGTTTCGTGGGTGTTTTCTTCTCAGTGGATTTACTATAGTCTGTGTAAAATTTATAGTCAGCTAAATATGGACAAATAGCCACAAGTTTTCAGATAATCTCTGGAGCAGAACAAGCTGATGCAGCGATACACTGTGTATCAACCTTCCAGAGACCAAAGGATACCTGACCGAACTACTAGGTATTTACGTTTTCCCTTTATTTAGTCGTCCCCAAATTAAGATCGCGCACACCGAGTGGTAGCTCGTACTAGTTGAGTCACCATGGTCCAATTAATAGTATCACTAATAAAATCGTGAATTTCCCAATTCCCTACTTCTAATCAAATCCTAAAATCGCGCATTTTCCGACCGACCAATATTAGCAGGATTACCAATAATCGTTTAATATATACTGCCACAATTAATATCGGAAATTTTCCTAACTTGGCGAATTAAAATCGCAAATTTTTCCACCGCCACTCAACACCAGGACAAATGTCACATAAATTCGCGAACTTCCTGAATTGAGACCATGAATTGTAAATATCCCTAGATTTAGTTGCTACCCTTTTTGCTTTGCAATTAATATATATTCTCTGCAAATGAGCAAAGCTAATTTTCACCAAAGAAAAAAATCAATTGTTTTTTAACCCACCTATAGCTTTACCTTCGTTTTCTCTTTTTTCTTACTGTAAATATTCTGTTAAGTTAATCGATGGTTTCTCAGAAATAAAATAATTACATTTTCCGAGTTCTGTAAATACTTTTCACTGTCAAACCATCAAACTTACCATGGAGATGTAAAGAAAACAACTATAAAAAGTTACGCCCGAGTATAACTTAATCTCTAAATACGCCAGAACGTCAAATTCTTCAAGTAACCAACCGTTTCATCTAAGTCTTGCCACGGTAGCGACCAAAGGTGTTACAAACTAAAGGTGAGGTCAAGGTACATCGCCTCTTTCTAATGTGTTTCACTAAATGTAGTTTGTATGTTCTCTATAGCACTCAATTGGCCCATGTATTTAGAAATTATATTTGACCTGCATATTGTATATTAAACGTTGTACCTTTATGGTATTTTTCTCGTTATCCAAAACTACGACCGTAACCTCTATATTCTTCCCAGTAGACTTCCCTCCTCTCTCGAACTCCCCCTTATCCATGATCAAGTACAGATCGTTACGGACGTCTCCAGGCATAATTACATCTGGGAAACCTAATTTGTTTGTCAGGCAGACGTTCTTGAATAATAAGGTGTTCTCTTCTTGTATTGCACATAACTCTCCATGTAACATCTTTACAGATATCATTATGCCATAGTTAATGTTTCCAGATAAGGAGCTGAATTTGCCTGATTGTCTTATTATGAACTCATGGAGCTGGTGGAAATCTTTCTCATCCGCTTGGTAAACCTACAATAAAAATATATTATGGATATATAAGGCGCAAGAAATTCTAATATCACACTAGCAAGTAAAAACCGTATTCATGCATTTTTATTTTTTCGATTTTGGAATGAAAGCTTTTCCCAAAATACATAAATTATTACCATAAGCTAACACATTCCTACTTTTGGAATTAGCAACGATTTCTCTAATTTTTGTTCAATACCACCCCCTGGCGGACGTGCGGGAGTATTTTTGTGTGGCATGATTAAATGATTTATATAAAATCACAATGTAGTGCACACGTACAATATACAATTTATTTTAATTACAAAAATATATGAGGAACTATCTGTTTTTCTTTTCAAAGTTATTCCGACAGAAAATATAAATGTGCTTTCTGCTGTGGTTACACACACAGAGCAGCAACATAAACTTTTGTTCCTCAATGTTACGTCTTGCAATTGTTTGACACATGGACCAAATAGAGTAGCAGAAGGAATCAAGTGCCAGTTTCCTAATGTCAATTTTGTTGTAAACAATTTATTTCCTTAAAGCTTCCACTGAATATTCAGCTACATAGAGAAACATTACTGAATATATATAGAATGTCTACTGACGTTGGATTCTTCTGGGTTTGATGAATTGAATAGGGAATCTAGACCTGGTGATTTCATGCTCGTGCCTTTCAAAACAAAAATAGCAACGCTCTATATACAAGTTAATAGAGAGAAAGATCGTGAAAACGATGTAAATTAATTTTCAAATAAAGAATGTGAAACATGAATGCCGCTTTTCCTGTTGTTTTCGACGTGATTTCGATGTACTTAAATGACATAAAAATGATCCCGAAAGCACCCACTTGCTAACAAAAACGTTTCAATCAACCTTCAAATTTGAACTAGATTTAACACTATTTCATTACTTAATTTTTACTAATCATTTTGTAAGTACCTTCTAATTTACAAATGGGATTGCTTTTGCGATGTTGCGGTTTTTCATTTTTGTCAGAGTTGACTGTTAAATAAACGCTAAAATAATTTTTTTACCTCATTGTGACCCATTCTTTGCTATTCTATTTAATTATTTCTTATTCAATACTAGCCATACCCAGCATGCGTTGTAATGCCACGTAAAGTATAAATAGAAAGTATAACAATCTAACCAAACCAAACCCAATGATTATCGACTTCAACATCAATGTTTTGTACTTTTAAAGTGGTCGATTTTCCGCTATTTCAAAATTCCCAATTCTACAGCTATATAATAAATAATTTAGTTTATTGTCAATTGAGAGCTTGTAGATACGGCTGTAATAAACATTTTTTTAGAATGAACTCTTCATTTTTTATTTCATCTAATCGCGGAAACTAGAAAATACCACGATGAGAATTCTTGAAGTTATTCAATCTGTGTACATTTTTAATTGCCAATAACTTGGAACCTTATAAAATTGCGTTGACACGTAATTGGTATGTATGGTGTGTATGACTGAACACACTAAGCTGAAGTCATCTGCTTAACTGGTACACAATGAAATTAAGTTAGCCCCCAAGTCAAGTGTGAGTCAGGGTCAAGCACTTCAGTGAAAATAACTGAAAAGTTGCTGTATTCATTTTAAAAAAGATTCAGAAATCACCTCTATTTCATAAAAGTGAAGCTGCATTAACCTTTAATATATCTCAGCAACTCAACATGGTGCTAACTTTGGGTCAATATTCCATGGATTATCGGAAACTTTACCTTAAAGTTGAACTCCTTTTCATCATTATCGCTTTCCTTGCTGGTCAAATAATCTCCAAGATTTTGCACAGCCACCCCATGGGGCCTTTTAAAAACTTGCTGTTGAGCAAAAGTTTTATCAGTCTTTTTTGAACTATCCGAATAGAGCATTTTACCTATCCGCATAATATGAGCAACTATATAAATATCTTTGTTCAAATCTGCGTTTCCCAAATCCTGCAAAAGACACACTGTGAAACGAGAACTAACAGAATCAGTTTAATATTATTGATCATACTATTAGTGTTGGATTCTTACTGTAAATACTGTGCAGTTACTGTGAAGTTTCTCAATATAATTAGAGAAACCTTCTTTGGAAATCTTGACTAGGAACCGTTCTGTTAGGAATTTCTGTTTACCAGCATCATACAGCGAGAAATAGATTTCAGTGTCCTCGCCGACTTGATGGCCAAAATCGCGCATGCAAAAATAAAGGTGATGAGTTAACGTCTTCTTCTGCTCTTTCTTCTTGATCGTCCCCCTCGACTACAAAGACAATACATTTCGAATCAAACTGAAATAAAACAAATCTTTGGTTACCGAAACGCCTTGGGTGTTTTCAGCGCTGGCAACATGGACATGATACAGTTCGACTACCGACATTGAATCAGGTTCCACCATGTGAGCCCCCTGGCGAGGAACCAGGTCCAAGCCCAATTTTCTGGAATCAGAAAAATTAAATGAGAAATAAAGTTATTTAAAGAATTAAATAATAAAAAAAAAAATAAGTAAAAAAAAATACTATACAGACTAATAAAATCTCAGCTGAATGGAATTTTGAGAGCGTATATGGTATGTAATGGTCACGTTTTTTTCTTTTGAATTATTGAAAATATATCTTTTTGGATTAAGATATTAATGTTACTCACTAGAGTAACAGGTCCACCAGACCAGGTCGACAGCCAGACTCATAAAATTTTTCAGTTTTTAGAATAATTCATTCAAACTCCAAATTTATTGAATCTATTGAGTTCTGTGATCACCCTCTCTCTAGTCTGGTTCTCGTCTCTCTCGTTTGTTGTCCGTGATTGGTTACGAATTTCAACATAGCCTGTGATTGGAGAATATGACATCTAAGATAAAGAGTAGGGTTTGTAGATGTAGGAGCCAGTCAGTTGAGAACGGTGTCTCGGAGTTGACATCTTGTAAATTGCGAGCTATACGAAACTTCATAACCAAGGGTTATCCCATTTCTATAGGGTGAGGGTTCGGGGTCATACTTTCCTTCTCTGGGCCTTCTCTGCCGAAATTTGTGTTGAGGGTTATGTTCTGTTGCACACATAGGAATAACAGCCCACTACATTCAGACTACCTTTTTTTAAGTGTATTGTACCAATGTTGATGGTACTGTTAGTACTACTGTGTTGCATCATATCATACTTTGTTTCTGGCTGCCTCAGAAGTGTGAATGAGTGGAGGCAAACTCGTGTGTGCCTACCAAACTTCTTAAACTTATATACTGTTAAGTCAAATTTCGCTTGGGAAAAATACTGCCATAAATCGGTAAGTTCCCAAGCGGAATATTATCAAAAATATTACTTGTTTATGGCAGACTACCTTTGAAGTTCTTTTCCCACGACACCTTTTCTTATGGCCCTCAATAACGCTCGCGATATCTAAATTTCCGAGCAGTCAAAAGAACGTGACCAGAAACGTTGAGAAAAGATTAGGAGCCCTAAGGAAAGGAAATCTGGTGCATTCGGGATTTCCCATCAGCCGTCCGCCAAAACTACCCTCATTGGTTAAGTACTTGCAACTAGCCAATGAGCGGTACGAAAACGGGCCATATTACTTGGCAACGCCCATGATTTTAAGAGGCATTTTAAGTCGTAGTTAAGGATTAGTAGTTGTTCAAGTGACTCAACAGAGTTCACACAAATCATTGTTAAGTATTTTCTCATATTCTCACTGTTGTGTTGAATTTTTGTACATAAAGTTCAGTAATATAAGTGAATTAGTTAGGACTTATTAGTTCACTATCAAAAACCTTTGGCACCTATTATTAGTTTAACGGGTGTGTTCGGCATAAGGTTCTAGTAGAATCGAGTGTCGTACCGAATCACGATACATTTGGTCCTTCGACGAGCCGGATTCAATCATCCGAACAATCACAGTTTAGTGAACTACCGTGATCAGGAAGCAGTATCATCATCAGGCAGCAGAGGTTCAACCCAGTGAGATAATTAATTGTGACATCGAAGCAGCCGCCGGACTCCAACACCAGGAAGCAGCCGTCGGAACCGAGTCACCTATTCAGAGACTTCGAGGCAGCCGTCGGACACCTAGGAATTCACCAGGGAGCAGCCGTCGGAACCGAGTCACGTATTCAGAGACTTCGAGGCAGCCGCCGGACACCTAGGACTTCACCAGGGAGCAGCCGTCGGAACCGAGTCACGTATTCAGAGACTTCGAGGCAGCCGCCGGACACCTAGGACTAGGAGCAGCCGTCGGACCCGAGTCATTCTATTGCACGACATCGAGACAACCATACGAACTCCACGTACAACGAGAGCATCAATCACGTCAATCTACATCAAGCAGTGAGTCTTTATCCTATCATTCCTATCAGTTCGTAACCCATTGATCTATTTTGGTTGTTATCATTTTCGTACATATTTATTCAAAATAATGGAAGACGTAGTAACAGAAATTACCATTTTAAAAAAGGAACGTGCCGCGATCAAATCAAAATTTACTAGATTTATAAAGTATTTCAATGACAAGACTCATCACGCTGACAAATCCGAAATTAAGTTACGTTTAAACAAAGTCGAGGGGGTTTTAGAGGCTTTCGAAGCAATTCAGAACAAAATAGATAATCTTTCGATGGAGGAAAGCACAGAGCTGGAGGAATTCGAAACATTATATTTTAGGGAATTTAGTCGGGTTCAAAAATTACTTGAACCCTCTGAAAATGCTAATGGGGTGCGACGATCGCTAGAATCAAATCAAAATAGTGATCACACACAAAATAATGTTCGATTGCCTAAAATAGAACTAATCACCTTCAACGGATCATTCGCTAAGTGGCTCGAATTCCACGATTCTTTCAAATCAATGGTTGACGATAATTTAAATCTGTCTAACATTCAGAAATTACATTACTTGCGTTCATGTCTAAAGGATGAAGCAGCGTCAATCATAAGTTCATTAGAATCATCTTCCGAAAACTATGTAGTGGCATGGGAGCTTTTAAAGAGTCGGTTTGATAACAAAAGAGTAATTATTCAAAAACACGTAAAAACATTAATGGAGTTAGCAAATATTACAAGAGAATCAGCAAGTGAGTTGAGGAAATTGATAGATAGTGTCCGAACTCACTTGCGAGCTCTAAAAACATTAGGAGAAAGTGTAGATTCGTGGGATACATTGCTTATTTTTATAATTACCGCTAAAATTGACAGATATACGCATAAAGAATGGGAGAAATCAGTAACGGACACTTCAATGCCTAGTATGAAAACCTTCTTAGAATTTTTAGAAAAACTAGTTCAAATTCTGCAAGCGACAAATACAAATAAGTCGAATCATAACAATTATCAGACAAAACGTCAGGTTCTAACGACAACTAGAGCAGCTGACTCATGTGTTAATTGCAAGGGCTCACACAAATTATTTGCGTATGATAGTTTCATAAAAATGCCAATTTCAGAGCGATATAATGTATTAAAATCACACAAATTATGTTTCAATTGTTTGAACAGCGGACATCGCAATACAGCATGTAAAACACAGGGATGTAAAAAATGCAACAAAAAACACAATACATTAATTCACTACGACAGTAAGGACTCAAGGGTGGAACAATCCAATTCAGAAGATTCCAATTCAAAGATAATTGATAACGGAGCACTCAGCTTAACGGTTAAGGTCTTCAAAACGACAAATTCGTCACAAGTTTTGCTATCAACTGCTCTAATTCTCATTAAAAATGGAGCAGGTAAAAACATACAGGCACGCGTAGTGTTAGATAATGGATCGCAATCCAATTTTATGTCAAAAAGGTTCGCGGAATTATTAGAATTACCATTAAGGAAAATCAATTTGCCAGTAGAAGGGTTAAATCAAATGGAAACCAGAATCACAGAATCATTGACAACATGTATCGAATCAAAATATTCAAATTATAGTGCAAAGGTAGAGTTTCTCATAATCCCGCATGTATGTAATAATTTACCTACACAGTACATTAATAAAGCTACATTAAACTTGCCAACAAATATAAATCTAGCAGATCCGGAGTTTCACAAACCTGGAGAAGTAGACGCACTATTAGGAATCGAAATATTTTACAATTTATTATGTATAGGTCAAATTCAATTAGAAGGTCAGAAGGCAAAATTGACAAAAACAAAATTAGGGTGGATAATTTCAGGTAGAATTCATGACGAAGCGACCACGTCAAAATCTAATCATTGTTTATTATCGTTAAATGCAATACATAAAACAATTTCTAAGTTTTGGGAAATCGAGGAATTAGTCGATCAAGTTTATTTGTCGGAAGAGCAACAGCAAGTTGAAAATTATTTCAAAGAAACGACAAAACGCGATACAAATTCGGGGAGATATACGGTACGTTTACCCTTCAATGAAAAGGTTACATGTTTGGGAGAGTCATACGAGATGGCAAATCGCCGGTTTTTAGCATTGGAGAGAAGGTTAGGTGAAAACCCGGACATTAAGGCTCAATACATTCAATTCATGAGGGAATATATTACATTAGGTCACATGTCTGAAGTATCCAACAATTCAATTAATCAATGTTATTTCATGCCACATCATGCAGCGTTGAAAGAAAGCAGCCAAACAACAAAATTAAGGGTCGTTTTTGACGTTTCCGCAAAAACTTCCTCGGGAATCTCATTAAATGAATGTTTAAAAACAGGTCCAGTTATACAACAAGACATATTTTCAATCGTTACACGTTTTAGAACACATCAATTTGTTTTGGCTGCCGATATCGAAAAAATGTATCGACAGATCTTAGTGGATGAGAGAGATAGGCCGTATCAGCAATTGTTATATAGAGAAAATGAAACCGAGCAAATAAAAACATACCGCGCGAATACAATAACGTATGGAACGACCTCAGCTCCATATTTAGCAATTAGAGTTCTTACACAATTAGCTGATGACGTAAAGTTAGAATTTCCCACTACTTCTGAAATCATCAAAAGAGATTTTTATGTGGATGATATCCTTACAGGGGCCGATACTTTAGAAGAGGCAAAAATGTTACGAGATGAGTTAATCAGCATAACGAATTCTGGTTGTTTGCCTCTAAGAAAATGGTCATCAAACAACGCGAGTATAATTGAGTCACTAGCTAACGATCTCGTAAATATAGATCTATTTTTGAAGGGTGAAAGTCAAGGGGCTTTAGGAGTTCAGTGGAACTCGAAGGAAGATATCGTTAAGTATCATGTTTCAAAACAGAACAACGCACGAGTTACGAAACGCAATATCCTTTCAAGCATTGCTCAATTGTTCGACCCAATAGGTTTAGTTGGTCCAGTTATTGTCCTGGCAAAAATAGTAATGCAAAAATTATGGGAATCTAAAGTTAATTGGGATGAATCAGTTCCATTTGAAATTTATACGATGTGGGTTAACATTAATGATCAATTAGAATTATTGAACGGAATCACATTTAAACGAAAGGTTATTATTCAGCAAGCAGCTCGCATTGAGTTACATGGGTTCTGTGATGCCTCGGAGAAGGCATATGGGGCAAGCATATATGTGCGGTCAGCCAACAGTCAAGGGGAAATTGAATCAAATTTGTTATGTTCAAAGAATCGGGTAGCGCCATTAAAATCGATTTCATTGCCGAAATTAGAATTGTGTGCGGCATTATTGTTATCACGATTGATGAAAACGGTTTTAAAGGGCTGGTGTAAAAGGTTAGATGAAATTTGCTTATGGACAGATTCCACTATAACGATTCAATGGATACAAACACAACCACATTTATTAAAAACATTTGTGGCAAATAGGGTGTCTGAAATTCGAAGTAATACAGACTTCGAGTCGTGGAGACATGTTCCTTCAAGGGACAATCCAGCTGACTGTTTATCAAGAGGGCAACTCCCCTCAGATTTATTACAAAATTCACTTTGGAAATTTGGTCCTAAATGGCTAAGGATGGATCGATCTGAATGGCCTGAAATTAAATTTAATCATGTTCCATTACTTGAGGTAAAATCCACTATTGCATTAAACAATATAGAAACGAAGAATTCATTAACAAAACTTTTGATAAAATTTTCATCAATAACGAAATTAAAACGAGTATTAGCATATTGTCTTAGATTCATAAACAATCTGAGAAAATCCAATGACAAACGGAAGGGGTTTCTCACAGTTGAAGAATTAGACCAATCAATGACAGAAATAATAAAATTAACACAGAGGGAATGTTTTCAAATTGAATTAAAAAATTTATTAAACTCCAAAGATGTGCCAAACACAAGCAATCTTCGAATGCCTAATCCATTTGTCGACGATCAAGGGATAATCAGAGTAGGTGGTCGATTAATTAATTCGAAATTAGCATTTTCCGAAAGGCATCCAATTGTATTACCAAAGGGACATCACGTTACTCAATTAATTATTCGCAAGGAACATATAGAACACTTACACAGCGGGGTTCAGGCCACTCTTTATCATGTTCGAACAAACTATTGGCCAATTTCGGGTAAATCAACCATAAAGGGGGTGCTAAGAAAATGTGTAACATGTTTCAGATCGAAGCCGAGCAATTACACTCACATTATGGGTAATCTGCCGCGTGATCGAGTAACTCAATCTCGACCTTTTCTTAACACAGGAGTAGATTATTGTGGACCATTTTACATGAAAGAGAAAAAATTCCGAAATAAAACGAAGGTTAAGGTATACGTAACAATATTTGTATGTTTCGCCACAAAGGCATGCCACATTGAACTTGTCACTGATTTGACTACTGACGCTTTCATTGCTAGTTTGCGGAGATTTTTTGGTAGAAGAGGAAAGTGTTTGAATTTATACTCTGATAACGCTACCAATTTCGTAGGTGCGAATCGTGAATTAAAATTGTTGTACGAGTTTATAACATCAAGCGCTCACGTTGAGAAAACACAGGATTTTCTCAGCACACAGGGCATTAATTGGCATTTTTCACCTCCAAGGTCTCCTCACTTTGGCGGTTTGTGGGAGGCCGCAGTAAAATCGTTTAAACGACATTTTCTCAAAACAATTGGCGAGGCACTTTTCACTTATGAAGAGTTATATACGTTAACAACCGAAATAGAATCAATTCTAAACTCCCGTCCAATTACTCCATTATCATCCGATCCCAACGATTTCCAAGCACTATCCCCTGGACATTTCCTAATAGGAGAACCACTGACGACGATTCCAGAAAGAGACGTAACGAACGTGAAAATCAACCGGTTGTCAATGTGGCAACACATTCAATTTATCAAGCAGCACTTCTGGAAGAGATGGCCAAGGGAATATTTAAATGGTTTAAATATTCGTGACAAGTGGCGAGGTCAAGGACCCAACAACTTGAAGATCAACACTATGGTTATCCTGAAGGAGGACAATCTCCCTCCTTTACATTGGCGCCTAGGACGTATCGTACGTGTATTTCCAGGCAAGGACAAGGTAGTTAGAGCAGTGACAGTCAAAACTAGTTTAGGTGAATTTGTGAGAAGTGCAAGATTAGTGGCGCCATTACCTATCGACTGACATCGTGTCATACGCATTTAGTGTTTAAATTTTTTTTGTTTGTTGTATTTTTCTTTTTTTTTTCTCTTGTATTATTATAATTCAGTTTTTCTCATAATTTATGTAGTACCCATTATGTAGTGTTATTGGAATTTTTAAAAAAATTTCATCTTCAGTTATAGTTTCTATTGTTTAGTTGTATACATATAGTTTTTTTGTGTGTTTCGATACACCACGTTTATCCTTGCTGCACATATATATTTATATTTTTTTTTTTTTTTTGGGCAATGTATCACTTAATTTTTTCTTTTATGTTTTCTGAAATTAATTGTTCAAGACAATCAAGGTATTAATTTAGTATCGATTGAACAAATTTGTTCAAGGCTGGCGGGATGTTAAGTCAAATTTCGCTTGGGAAAAATACTGCCATAAATCGGTAAGTTCACAAGCGGAATATTATCAAAAATATTACTTGTTTATGGCAGACTACCTTTGAAGTTCTTTTCCCACGACGTACCTTTTCTTATGGCCCTCAATAACACTCGCGATATCTAAATTTCCGAGCAGTCAAAAGAACGTGACCAGAAACGTTGAGAAAAGATTAGGAGCCCTAAGGAAAGGAAATCTGGTGCATTCGGGATTTCCCATCAGCCGTCCGCCAAAACTACCCTCATTGGTTAAGTACTTGCAACTAGCCAATGAGCGGTACGAAAACGGGCCATATTACTTGGCAACGCCCATGATTTTAAGAGGCATTTTAAGTCGTAGTTAAGGATTAGTAGTTGTTCAAGTGACTCAACAGAGTTCACACAAATCATTGTTAAGTATTTTCTCATATTCTCACTGTTGTGTTGAATTTTTGTACATAAAGTTCAGTAATATAAGTGAATTAGTTAGGACTTATTAGTTCACTATCAAAAACCTTTGGCACCTATTATTAGTTTAACGGGTGTGTTCGGCATAAGGTTCTAGTAGAATCGAGTGTCGTACCGAATCACGATACACATACTGTTTTGGTCAACTCCATGGCCTACTAGGTGTAGGCGTAGGTCTACTTAGAGACCTACGCGTGATTCACAGGTTTTTTTCAGTTTATTGTAGTATCTCTATTGCCTAATTTGAGATGTTTTCGATTTTGCTATGAAATGTGTGAAAGTATGTAAACTTATTTTTCTTCATGTTTATTTGTAATGTTTTAAGTTTCGTATATGTATTCATTACACCATTTCGTTATTTAGAATCATCTTGGGTGTTACTTCAGGACATTTGCATACTACTGAATGACTAATGTTTCTGTTTTTGTAATAGTGCGCTTCAATATAGATTTCTTAAAATTCTATCTTGTCTCGACTAGCTCAAGGCATGAGTTATTCAAAAATATAGTACCGATAGAAGGTGGGACACCCTACCCGTCATGCAGTTTGTATGAGACCCTGATGGAATTATCAAAGCCTATTTTCATCACGCATCACGATTAGAAGCACAACTGAAAAGATTTTTGAGTGATAAGTAGCCTCATCACCGGATCAAATTGCCTTATTAAGTAGTTACAATGTCACATTTATCACACTGTAATGATTCTGACGATTTGTCGTACAAAAAAATCCGTTATATTCAATTCCTATGATATGTAGCCAGATGGATGCACTTTTCATGAAGTAAGCAATCCAATGAGCCAATGTGCATCAAAATACGTAGGGCTGTTAGAAAGATATGGGGAAAGAAACATGCATACATACATACACCTTTTTTTTCCTTGTTACACCAGTTTTACACCAATCGTGTAAGAAAAGTTCTGAAAAAATACTAAATCTAGTAGTGTCAGACGGCCATAGGAACAGTATAATTTTGAAATTGAATTGACACTCACAATGGAGTTCTCACGCCCTGAGAGAAGTTGAGGAGTTTCAAGGAAATTGTGACACTATTAAAGGAGTTGAAATTGTTTTTAGGAGACCATGTAATCTGAAATATAATTTGCTGCATTACCTCAAAAGTGCAGAAACTTTGAAGGAATTTGTGAAGTTTCAGAGAAACTTTTGACCAATTAAATGGACTCAAAGAGTTACAAGACCACTCTTATGGTAATCCCAACATAATTATGAGTTGCATGTAATTTTAACATGTCGTCTCGTTGTTTCTCGGGTTGAGTATTTTCATTTGCATTACAAGGGTTTTGGGGGACTGGGATCCTCCAGTTTCTAGGTATGTCGAGATCGTGGAGCATCCGAAAGAAATTGTTTCAATAAAGAGTGGTGGCAAACAGTCGTCGTCGGTTTTAAACCAATCGGGAAGTTTAAGAGACGCAATTTCTTAGGTGCTGTACTATGTTTATGATGAAAAGTAGTGACAGGAAAAATATAATTTATCGTTAGCCCAAATAAATAGGTATTTATTATATAACGTTTTATGTGCAATCACAAGCCCAAATTACTAAAATTATTGAAACATCACATCAAATTTCTGTTCCGTGACGTCCTTTTTAAGCTCGATGAAACTCAGAATGCTATGCGCGCTGGTTGTTAAGGTGTTGTTCCACAAACAGTTGGAATAAAGTAACTTTTCACGCTGCCGACATCGTAAATAGTCCTTACATGCTTAGATAGAATCCATTCAATTTAAGAATAACTGTGGCCTTGAGTTTCACGGAGACATATTCCGTCGGCTATGTTCGGTTTCCAGTTTCATGTAATTCGTGTATAAGCAGTGGTGGGAGGGTGAAGGTATAGCGTAGGCGCGTTTTTCTCGCCCGGAGTTCGCGTATCTAACGTAATGTAACGGTCGTTTATTTTATTATTATTACAGTTTTGTACGTTGTGCATTGTGTATTTTGACTAAAGCGAAATGATTTAGATTAAACTATTCTTGTTATTTACACAACATAGGCAACTAACAGTACACGGATTAATATTATTCCCACATTATCCCCTAATATGATTACTACTGAGACTGCTACTGTCCAGATGCCGATCGTGCGACTTGGTGACGGAGATGCGGCCTGCATGAAACTCAAGGCCACGGTTCTTCTTAAATTGAATGGATTCTTCATAACATGAAAATGGCACATAACATTCGTGTATTATTTTTCCTTGACGACGGAATGTAAATACTGTCATTTACATTCCTAGGAAAATAAAGAGTAAATCCAGTTCATTTCTTGCCGAGGATGTTAACAGTCTTTTGTTCAAATTTGTCGCATCGGGTAACCCTAGTTACGCATATACAGTCAACTTATATCAGAGTGACGTCCGTCCAAACAAAAGCAAACATTTAATTTTTTGAGAAATGATGAGGAAATTTTTAACAGCAGCGTGAAAAATGTAATAAGTAACACAATGTTAACACATCTTTACATTCCTTGTTACTTAATAGTGTAACGTTTATTTTATAATTTATTTACAGTAATTGAACACTAATTTATTTAACACACTAAACTACTTGTACACTAGACTAGACACTACATAATTTATTTGTACTGCTCCGCTTTCGCATCGTATGTCGCGTTCACGTCTGCTTCTCTACTTCTAACTAACTCCCTCGATCACAAGCCCCCTTATATATATACACCCCAACCATGATCGAGATGGTTCTCGTACCTTCTAGAACGCCTACGCAGGAAATGTTCATAAGGTCACCAATTTACGTTCCGTAAACAACAATCCCGGAGAATTCATGCAGCTGTCTTTTAAGCGTCGCAGTAATTCTTTTGAAGTAGTAAACATGTGTCGCTTTGTTTACTTCTCGCATTACACTGCCCCCGCCTTAGAGACGTTTCGTCTCGGAACGTATCCCTGGTAGGCCCATGCAGGAACCTGCAGTTAGCCCCAGGCTTACAGCGAGACGTGGCGTCAAAATAACAGGGGACCGTCTTCCCCAGTCGACATGGTGCAGGCCCAAAACAGCAGACTAAAACTTCCACTCCGGTATTCTTCAACACTACTTCCAGCATATTCCGGACAACCCTCCAGTCCAGCTGATCTCGTCCAGCACCTAACTTGGGGACAGCTAGCTTCCTGATGTCGAGCTCCAGCAGTCGGTCTCGTAGCCTATGCAAGGTTCGCCATACATCGTAATAACATGGTTTAAGGGACCCGATCTCCTTCGTAACCAGATAAAAGATGTGTCTTACGTTGTCACGTAGTTCCAGAACCTTGCCAATTTCCGGGAGTTGCGCTCTGAGTTGTTCCAAGCGCCCGTACTTCTTCTTGAAAACCGTGGCGATACCTCGTGACATTACCAGGTCGGCGGACACACAATGGGCCAACGAGTATTCTTCAGGTACGGTGAACAAATCCTGTTGTTTTTCACAGGTTACCCCATACCGTGCTTTTCCGGTACCCCCGTAGGCGCTCATAAATTCTTCGAACGAAAGTTCGTTCTCCTGCGCCAACGTGTTTCTTACTCGGGGAACCTCCGCCTCATCGTGCGACCCCTCATAGGGTGCCAACCGATTGAAGTGCACCACTCTCGGCTTGCCGTTTGGTAGTTTACTTACCCGGTAGACCACGTCATTGATTCGTTTCTTCACAACATAGGGACCTTCCCAATTGGTCTGTAACTTAGGGGACAAACCACGTTTCTTCTGTGGGTTGTACAGCCAAACTCGATCTCCCATTTGGTAGCCACCCTCTTTAGCGTTGATGTCGTAACGCTCTTTGATGCGATCACTGGCGATATTTAGTTGGTACCGGACTTGATCGTGAATCTCGTTCATCCTTTGCCGCATCCGGGAGACGTAATCTTCCCCCGAAACGTCCTCGTCCGGTCTAGCGCCAAAGATTAGATCACAGGGCAGTTTAAGTTCTCGCCCGAACAGGACTTTGGCTGGAGTTTGTCCTGTCGACTCATGAACGGCCGAGCGGTAGGCCATCAGGAAGAACGGCACGTGTTCGTCCCAGTCTCGTTGATGTGACGAGACCATTTTCGCCAGATAGCGGTTGAGGGTGCGATTTATTCGTTCTACCATGCCGTCAGCCTGAGGGTGAAGACCCGTGGTTCTTGTTTTTCGTACCCCAAACTTTTCACAGATCCTCCGGAATAGGCCACTCTCAAAGTTTCTTACTTGATCCGAGTGTAATTCCATGGGTACACCAAACCGGCAGATCAGCTCCTTCACGAGCACATCGGCCACTGTCTCTGCCTCCTGATTAGGGAGAGCGTACGCTTCTACCCACTTCGTAAAATAGTCCATTACGACCAGGATGCATTTATTCCCCTTTTCGGTCTCAGGGAAGGGTCCTGCTATATCAATAGCGATCCTTTCGAAGGGGCTTCCGACGTTATATTGTTTCATGGGAGCTTTCGGTCTTCTTTGTGGCCCATTACTTGCAAAGCATGTAGTACATTTCTTGCACCAGTCCTTCACGTCGTCTGAACAATTGATCCAGTAGAATCGCTCCCGTACCTTCTGCAGCGTTTTCTTGATCCCTAAATGTCCACCAGACGATTCGCCGTGAAGGTGCCGCAAGACCTCCGTGATTTTACTGGAGGGAATTACCAACTGCCGTCTTTCCTCCGTCCCGTCTTGGCTCTCCAGTACGCGTTTTAGTAGTCCATCCTCAACCACTAACGAGTCCCACTGTGCCCAATAGCTCTTGAGTTTTGGCGAGCCAGGTGATACCTTTTGCCACTCAGGACGCTCTCCTCCCTCTTTCCAAACCAGGATTTCTTTGAGAACCGAGTCTTTTCCTTGCTCTTGTCGTAACGAGGATGGTGTCCATTCCTCGGCGACCACGGTCGTTCGATAGACTTTCTCGGACTTTTCCTCAGCTCTATGACAATGAGGACACTCATCAGGGCATGGTCTTCTCGAGAGTGCGTCTGCGTTTCCATGACTCTGTCCTGGCTGATGTTCTATGACAAAGTCATACTCCTGGAGCCTCTCGATCCAGCGAGCGATCTGTCCTTCGGGATTCTTAAACTGGAGGAGCCATTTAAGAGCAGCATGATCGGTCCGGATCAAAAACCTCCTTCCACACAAATATTTATGGAAGTGCTCGATGGATTTGACGATGGCCAATAATTCACGTCGGGTGACGCAGTAATTCCTTTCTGGTTTGGAGAGTACCTTGCTGAAGTATCCAAGGACACGTTCTTGTCCCTCCTGACGCTGCGACAGAACACTTCCAATTCCCACATTGCTCGCGTCGGTGTCCAGGATGAACTGTCCTTCTGGCAGAGTAAAACTCAGCACTGGGGCACTGGTCAACTTCCTCTTCAGCTCGTCGAAGGCAGACTGGCATTCCTCATCCCAACAGAAGTTTCGTCCTTCTTCCGTGAGCCTTGTCAACGGCTTAGCGACGTCGGAGAACCTCCGGACATAGCGTCGGTAGTACGTGCAGAGTCCTAGAAAACTCCCTAACTGGTGTTTATCTGCCGGTATTGGCCACTCCTTCACCGTACTTGTCTTGTCCGGATCAACGGCGACGCCCTCTCTGCTCACTACGTGCCCTAAGTAAGAGACCTTCCTTATGAAGAGCTGACATTTCTTCGGGTTCAGTTTCAGCCCCGCACCTCGCAGTCTCTGGAAGACGTCCTCTAAGTTTTTCAGATGTCCTTCGAAGGTCTTGCCCATCACGATGACATCGTCCAAATAGACTAGGCACGTTTTCCACGTCAAACCCATTAGCACGCTCTCCATCAGCCTCTCAAACGTCGCTGGGGCATTACAAAGTCCGAATGGCATGACTGTAAAATGCCACAGGCCGTTACCGAAGGTAAATGCCGTCTTTTCCTTATCGGCAGGGTCCATTTCGACTTGCCAATAGCCGCTTTTTAAATCCAAGGTCGAAAATATCGTGGATTCAGCAAGGGTATCGAGTGTGTCGTCGATACGTGGTAGCGGGTAGCTGTCCTTTTTGGTGACACTGTTCACCTGCCGGTAGTCTACACAGAATCGAGTAGTCCCATACTTTTTCTTTAATAGTACTACCGTCGAGGCCCATGGACTGCTTGACGGCTCGATGACCCCGTCCTGCTCTAGGTCCCTGATGATTTTCTCGGCTTCTTCCCGTTTGGCCAAGGGTAGTCGTCTTGCTGTTTGTCGAATCGGTCGTGTCTCGCCCATGTCAATTTTATGTGTCACGACCTTGGTCTTTCCCAGCTTTCCATTCTCGGTGGTAAATATGTCCTGGTACTTATTTATTAATTCATTGGCCTTCTGTTTCTGTATGGGTGAGAGAAACGCACTGGTCTGGGAAAGAATTTGTTTCAAGTCCTGCGGAGTGTGTCTGGACCTTTCTTCCTCACTAACGCCCCTGACGATAGCCGAAGCAGCTATACATGTGCCCAGCTTCGAACCCTTCTTGATGGTGACCGGGTACTGATTGATGTTGAGTAGCCGCACAGGCACTTCACTTGAGAGAGTAACGAGCGCCTTTCCTACCAGTACCCCCCGAGCCAGTCAATTGTCATCGTTTTCTGGCTCGATCACGGCTGGAATTCCCTCTTCCACCACACCCCTCAGACAGGTAGAGGTGATGGTTTCGCTTCGTTCCGGGAGAATCACATCTTCTGCCATTATTACGTCTAACACAAAGTTGTCACGATTGTGTAGCAGTAATTCTTCTTGACCGATCCTCAACACTCGGTGTCCGAAATCCAACTGGAATCCATGATTCCTCATGACGTCCATTCCCAGTATGACGTCTTCCTCAATTTCGGCTATGAGAACAGGATGGTCAAACTTTACTCGTCCCAACGTCATGCTATCCGTCGCTTCACCGTGTATTACTGCCTTCTCCCCAGTGGCAGTTCTTAATTGCCACCTACTTGGCCTAATCTTCCTACGGTCCCTCACAACTTCCGAGCGTACGATCGTCTTCGTAGCTCCCGTGTCCACAAGCATGGCGTGGGATCTCCCGTCGATAGTGCCATCGACGTACGCGCTCCCCAATTGGTGGGAAAACGAGGCTATACTGGCCCGCGGGTTTCCACTACTACGGGTCGACGTTCCCCCTTTCTTATCGACCCGCATTAGTTTTCCTGGGCCTTTGCCGGTGCCGCTGTTCTAGGCCGCTTGCAAGAACTCTTCACATGGCTCACTTCGCCACAGTTCCAACAGCGAACTACCTTCTACTTCGCCGACAGCACCTCCATGATCTGCTGTAGGACCCTTTTCACGAGCTTTTCAGTGTCTACTTCCTCTGTAACCGCTCGAACACGGCCGTGACCGCGGGACGCTCCCATGGCTGCATCATGCTCCAGTGCGATGGCGAGCGCGTCCATTAATGTTTTCGGTCGAGCTAGTCTCAGGGCCCTCTGCAGTTCCTGGTCCCGCAGCCCGCTCACGAACGTCTGCACTGCGAGGCACTCCATCATCTGTTCCGGTGCCGTGGGATACGCCAACCTCACTAGTCTGGCTACGTCCGCTTCGAACTCCTGCAGGGTCTCGTTCGATCTCTGACGGCGATTGGACATCTGGGATTGATGAACTTGCTCCAGATGTGTTTGGCCGAACCGCATTTCCAGTCGCCTCAGCAGCTCCGTGTAATTCCCGGCTTCCTCGGTGGATAGCGTCTGAAGAACTTCCAACGCCTCTCCACGTAAGGCTACCGTTAGGGAAACAGCTTTCTCGTGAGGGGACCAAGCATTAGCTTCCGCTGCTGCCTCAAACTGTTTCTTGTAGCTGGCCCACGGAATTTTTCCGTCGAACGTTGGGGGCGTCACTTGATTGGTGGATATCGAGTTCTGTTGAACGACCGCCTTTATTTCTTCCTTCGTCTCGCCGCTACTGACTCGCTTTAGTCGTTCTTCCAACTGCTTTGTCTTCTGTTCAATTTCGTCTTCTTTCCCCTCGCCGCTACTGAGTTGTTCTAGTCGTTCTTCCAACTGCTTGATCTTCTGTTCCATCTCCTTACGCTGAGCCTCAATCTGGTCGGTTATCTCTTCCCTCTGGGCGGCGATTTCTTCCCTCTGGGCAGCGATTTGAGCAGTGATGTCTTCCCTCTGGGCGGCGCTTTCTTCCCTCTGTGCGGCGATTTCTTCCCTCTGGGCAGCAATTTGAGCAGTGATGTCTTCCCTCTGGGCGGCGATTTGAGCAGTGATGTCTTCCCTCTGGGCGGCGCTTTCTTCCCTCTGGGCGGCGATTTGCTTCGTGATGTCATCGTCTTCGAACTCGAAAACTTCCGGGTCCTGGCCATTTTCTTTCAAAAATGCCGAGAGTCGGTCCTGGAGTTCGGTCTTCTTCCCTCCTGTTTCCAATTCTCGTTCCTCGAGTTCTTTTTTTAACTCGGCCACTTTTAATTCGCGTAACTTCTTCATGATCCGCTCTTCTGACACCAATGTAACGTTTATTTTATAATTTATTTACATTAATTGAACACTAATTTATTTAACACACTAAACTACTAGTACACTAGACTAGACACTACATAATTTATTTGTACTGCTCCGCTTTCGCATCGTATGTCGCGTCACGTCTGCTTCTCTACTTCTAACTAACTCCCTCGATCACAAGCCCCCTTATATATACACCCCAACCATGATCGAGATGGTCCTCGTACCTTCTAGAACGCCTACGCAGGAAATGTTCATAAGGTCTCCAATTTACTTTCCGTAAACAACAATCCCGGAGAATTCATGCAGCTGTCTTTTAAGCGTCGCAGTAATTCTTTTGAAGTAGTAAACATGTGTCGCTTTGTTTACTTCTCGCATTACAATAGTTATTTAAGATCTATTTTCAAAGCTTGTCGGCCAACTTGCGCCCCGCCAATAAGCGCCCTCACCCAAAATCGGCCAACTTGCGCTCCTTTGATTTTCCACGAAAAATAAACCCTACTCGTTTACCTGAGATCGACCAGTTTGCGCCTAGGCAAACGGGTATAAGTGGTAAAGTAAATTATTATCCTTTCCAATCATGAATTTCAAAGTTTATTCGATAAAAGACTCCATTTAGTCAAAGAAACACCAACATTTTCTTCTATAAAAAGTGGTTTAAATGGAATCAGAAGACGCGTAAGAGGCGCATATAATGACCCTAACCCATCTAATAAGATAATATTTCCGGAAGAAATTTTAAACTTAAAAAACCGTTCAAATTTTGTATTTATATATCAAAATCATAGGGAAAACAAGATAATGGTATTTGCTACTAAAAAATCTATACAAATTTTGGCTAATAGTTATTCCACAGTATTCATGGATGGAACGTTAAAAAGTTGCTCTAAACAATTTTAACAAATATATACATGTCGACATTGGCAGCACATCGGATGAGACAAACACGACACCAGTATTATTTGCGCTACTTCCCAATAAAACTAAAGATTCATATAATGTGTTATTATCTTCATTATGAGAGAAAAAAAAAACTGGCCGATTTCGAGCGAGGGCGCTTTTTGGCCGGGCGCAACTTGACCGGATTCGTTCAAAGGACCAAATGGCGCTACAAAAAAAAAACAGACGGGCGGACACCATAGTCAAACTAACGGCGATTCCCATCTCGGCACAAGAAGCAGGTAAACGATAAAATTATACCCAACTCGGCATACATCTAGGCAGGTACTCCATTCTACAGTGCCCATCTCGGCATAGTGTGATGCCCATAGGGTTATCCTTGCCCCCTTGCGTTTCCAACGTACTTTCGAGCGTATCACACGATGTTCGCTCTGAAGCCATCTAGAAGTCTGCCTTCGCTTGGGAACTGTTTCCTACCCTTGAGAACTGAAAGACTCTCCTCCTCGAGTACCTGACTCTGCCTTCTCTTCGGGAACTCTGCCAGGTCGAGACCTTCCACAGTTACGAAACCCCGCGTTGAATACACATATTGATACACTATATAATTAGAGCAGGGCAGAATTTAAAAACTATTTTTTTAAATCTAATACACTTAACTTGTGTGGCACATGCGTTAAATCGAGTGGCTGAAGTTGTAAGGACAGAATTTCGAATTGTAAATAATATTGTATCAAACATAAAATAGTATATTAAAGTATGGGTGGATATTGAGCTCTTTCAAATACGCGCGAGTTTTCGAGCACGACGGCGTAGCCGGAGTGCTCGAAATAGAGCAAGTGCTTGAAAGAGCAGTTATCCACGAATACTCTACGCGATTTTTTTATTGGTACCATTTTTTATACCAAAACCAAATGCATACACAATATGAATAATTTGAATGACACTCGGGACGCTTCGTGACGGCCCGTCACACGTCGTGCCACCAATCGGCTTGTGCCGCTACGACCAAAAACGCTCTGTTATTGGTTGATATGGCCGTTGTTGATACGTTTCCATGGCGACTTTAAAATACGCGCGTGCGAAAAAGCCCGATTTACGCACGCCAAAGCATGTTTTAAATAGGCAAAATAGCGTACCAATAAAAAAAATACATTACCTAATGTGCCTTTACCACCTAAACCTGTGCTTCATAGATTTTAAATTGTTTCGATTTCATAACAGATAATTTCAGGATATTTTTATTCCATATAATACAACATTTGACACTTATTAAAAGAAAAAACATCTTTCTATACGCAATGCAGTTTTCAAAGATTTTCGAGCTATCTCGTTTACACTAACATTATTTTATTACGTAGATTTGTATCGATCGCTTTACTTCAATAATGCGCAACATAATTTGTAACAAGGCTACGCGAAGTTAATTAGATTTTGTCAAGAACGGATTGAATTGAATTTAAACTGATATGTGATATGACGCATTCCTTAACTATTACGTAAATAAAGAATTAAAATGAATGGTCATGTAACTCCAACTTAGGTTGTGAGTGCTTATTCCGTAATAATTTCAGAATTAAACCACATAATTCGACGGTTTTAAAATAAATGTTTTCCCAAAAAAGACCAAACTGATGCCGAAGTGGATACTTGTTTAATACATTATTGTGTCGGTTTTAACATCTAGTACATGAATTTGCTTGCAAAGTTGGCACAATGTCCTTTAATAACCTTGGACGTACAGCCGGTCAGCAACCTTAAGTATTCACCATTTTCTAAGAAGTCGTTGGTTATAGTTTCCCAATATCTTTGAAACGATCATAGAACAGACAGCAACAAAAATAATGGCAGTCAAGTAAACTGGACTATGGCGGAGACAGCAAGTTTCTAATTTTTTTGTCGGTCTAATAAGGCACGAGGTTTATATAACGATTTTTGTACATTTATATCTACGATATTGAATTTTAAAATTTTATACTTTTCCTCTGTATACCTATGGTTCTCTTATTTTTCACTGTAGTAAAAGATATTTAACGTGATGTTATGCTCACGATTCTCGTTTATGGTTATTAACTTCCTTTTTCAAACCGTGTCCCTCTATTCAACTAACTCACGATTTCTTGTTATAGTTATTACTTTCCGCTACCAAACTTTATTATTTTATTCTATTAACCACGTATCAAAGATTGTCATTTACTTCCTCTAGAAGCCAGATTTAGTTAACAAACACTATTTTCAACAATGCATGTTACTTCGTCCACGTTTTGTCTTTATTATCCAAAACCAATTAACTCTTTCTTTTATAACCTAAGATTTATTAACTATATGATATCTGAACAATACATATTCGTTTATACACGTTTCTTCGTTATTACTATTGTCTTCCGTTCTAATC
This sequence comes from Cryptocephalus moraei, assembly GCA_946251905.1. Taxonomy (NCBI): domain Eukaryota; kingdom Metazoa; phylum Arthropoda; class Insecta; order Coleoptera; family Chrysomelidae; genus Cryptocephalus; species Cryptocephalus moraei. The sequence goes on from OX276458.1 coordinate 34,467,791, forward strand.
CTAATATTCTTTTCTCAAATAATCACGTCTTCTACATCCTCGATCCAAGGAACCACGGCACTCGTACCTATCCCTTCTATTCGACTAGTAATGATATTAACGAAAGTCTATAAATACTGTTCACGTCAGGGTACAAAGGACCATTGTTTTATAATCTTTCTTCGACACACGTCTTTGTCAGTTGGCGTAAATATATTTTAAACGTAAAAACTTGTAACTAAACATTTTTCTTCGTATCAATAAATAAGTTAGTAAGTGAAATCAGTGTTCTCTTTTCGTGACCCGAAGGGTCCCAACATAAATTGGCGCAGTCAGTAGGATTTTGCAGAAATCGCGAATTTGTTACGGGAAGACTTTTTCTTCGGAAAACTTCGATAACTACGACAAGTTCAGTGATACCTGCAGCCGGTCACGATTTGTCAACCAAATCGGTGAGATTCATCTCTTCAGACTTCCGGACCAATCCGCTCATCCTCCAAGAAAGAAGATCAACACCTTCATCTCTTCGATCATCTAGATCAATCCGCTCATCCTCCAAGAAAGAAGATCAACACCTTCATCTCTTCGATCATCTAGATCAACTAGCTCATCCCTCGACAAAGGAGATCTAAACCAATCCAGTTACTCTCCGACGGAGATCAACAAACAATACGAGGTAGGTCGTACTTAAATCCTTACGCCCCTCAATTCCCACTCTCTTTGTCATTTTTTTAAAAATAGTTGATAAAGTTCTATTAAAGTTTTACGTTAGTCGCAATGGTCCCGCCACTGACACAAACTATCGAACAAACGATAAACAACCCAGATTCAGTTAACGATACCGACAATAATGACGAAATTCGTAACGAACAACCTCACAAGTTATCCTTTTTATGTTCACTAATAGCCACATCTTTTAGCGGCGATAGAGCCGAACTACATGAATTTATTTCAAATTGTAATAACGCGTTTCGATTTGCAAACACACAACAAAATGATGCGTTATTGGCTTTTGTGATATCTAAAATTACTGGTAGTGCTAAAGCACAACTTAGAGATAAATCTATTAAAGATTGGAAACAGTTAGAAAAACTTTTACGCGAATTGTATGCTGATAGGAAACATTACACTCAGTTAATGGAAGAACTAAACACTATCAAACAACATAATACAGAGACTATTAGATCTTTTTATAATAGAGTAGATAAAATTTACACAAGACTCCTAAACTCCCTAGTTTGCAAAGACGAAAAGGAACGGTTAGGTAGAATCGAAACAATTAAGGAAATCTCATTGCAGAGATTTATTTTGCATTGCCTGCCAGAGATTTCCCGGTTTTTAAGAGGTAAGGAACCGAAAACATTGTCAGACGCATTTAATGCAGCCATTGAAGAAGAACGCGCATTACAAGTTTCCAAATCGAATTTTGCAAGAAATAATAATTCTTCTAATAATAATAGGTATTGTCAATATTGCAAAACGAAGACGCATTATACTAGAGATTGTTTCAAGAAAAATAAAAGTAACGGACAATTTAAAGAAGCCACCGTAAACATAAATAAACCTCTTTTTAATAATTCAAATAATAATCAGCAACGTAAAGAAAACCAAAATCAACAGAAAATCTGTAACTATTGTAAAAAACCAGGTCATTTAATTGCTGATTGTTTCAAGAGGAAGAGAAATAATGAAAGAAATAGTTATAACAATCACGCTACGAATAACTCTGTTCATTTAAACGAAAACACCCCCGCGAACAACGTCGTTTCTGCGGAATGGGAATAAACAAAACCGACGTTAATTATAAAAATAAATATAGTTTTGTAGATCGTTATCCGGCTCAAAATAAAAATTTAGGTCATAGTAACCTTTGCCGTAGATCTCAGAGTCCTTCTATCTCAAACCCATCAGGTTCATCAAAATTAATTCGCGATAAAGATACTGTTGATTGCTATCCGGTTCAAGATAAAAATTTAGGTCATAGTAACCTTTGCCGTAGATCACAGAATATCTCTATTTCACACCCATCGGGTTCATCAAAATTAATTCGCGATAAAGATACTGTCGATTGCTATCCGGTTCAAGATAAAAATTTAGGTCATAGTAACCTTTGCCGTAGATCACAGAATATCTCTATTTCGCACCCATCGGGTTCATCGCAATTAATTCCTCACAAGGACACTGTAGATTGTTATCCGGTTCAGAATAAAATTTTAGGTCATAGTAACCTTTGCCGTAGATCACAGAGTCCCTCTATTTCAAACCTATCAGGTTCATCAAAATTAATTCGAAATAAGGACAATGTAGATTGTTATCCGGTTCAGAATAAAATTTTAGGCCATAGTAACCGTTGCCGTAGATCTCAAAATTATCCTAATCCAATCTTAGAAGAAAATGGATCAAGTTCAAATAAACGTAAACAATATAGGGTACTATTAGATAATCTAGATAAAAACCCTTATCTACAATGTTCATTTCAAAATAAAAAATTTACGTTTCTTATAGATACTGGCGCTTCGGTATCTTTATTAAAATTTCAAGAAAAATTAGATATTTCTGAAATAAATCTTTGTTCCAACGATCAAATTACCTTAACAGGTCTGAGCGCAAACTCTCCAGTAATTACATCTGGTAGTTGCATTCTAAAATTACGGATCAATTCTCAAGAGATTCCCGTAAAATTCCATTTGGTGAAGGATAACCATAATCTGCCACACGACGGCATAATAGGAAATGATTTCCTATCCTCTCATGGAGCAATTATTAATCTAAACAAATCTGAATTATTTCTTAAATCGTTAGAAAACCCTATAAAAATAGTATGTCATTCAACGAAAAATAATCCATTCTTTCTAGAACCTCGGTCAGAGACCGTTGTCGAGATCGATATAATAAATAAAGAAATTTCAGAAGGAATCTGTCCCGAAATTATTATAGCTGATGGCGTATTTCTCGCGAAATCGATTGTAACTGTCAAAAATGGAAAGGCAATTACGACAATTCTAAATACTCAAGACAGGAAATTAAAAATTAATAAAATTAAACTCTATCTAGAACCTTTCGCAAGTTCAAATGCAAAAATATTCTATTCTAGTCCATCTGAAAATAACTCGAGTAACGCGCGAGATAGATTAAAATTATTACATGAAAATTTACGAGTAAATCACTTAAATCCTGAAGAAAAGTACTCAGTTTTAAAAATTTGCGACGAATACAACGATATATTTTATCTTCCTAACGATAAGTTGACTTGCACGGACCTTCTTAAACACGAGATCAGGGTATCAGATGAGACACCAGTAGTTTCCAAAATTTACAGGTTTCCCGAAATACACAAACGAGAGTTAGATAAACAAATCGAAAAAATGCTAAAACAAGAAATAATCCGACCTTCTGTCTCTCCTTATAATAGTCCACTTTGGATAGTTCCGAAGAAGAAAGATGCTTCTGGAGAACAAAAATGGCGAATAGTCGTAGATTTTCGAAAATTAAATGATGTAACGATAGGAGAATTTTTCCCCCTACCAAACATCGAAGAAATCCTAGATCAGTTAGGTCATTCTAAATATTTTACTACTTTAGATTTAGCTTCCGGATTCCATCAAATCCGAATGAAGGAAACAGACATTTGTAAAACAGCTTTCAGTACACCATCCGGTCACTACGAATACCTTCGTATGCCTTTCGGATTGAAAAATGCCCCTAGGACTTTCCAAAGGTTAATGACCACTGCTCTTGTAGGTCTCCAAGGATTACAGTGTTTTGTATATCTTGACGATGTTGTTGTATTTGCAAATTCTATATCAGAACATTCAGAAAAACTTCGCAATATTTTTAATCGATTACGATCAAATAATTTACTCTTGCAACCCGACAAATGTGAATTTATGCGCAAGGAAGTCGCTTATTTAGGTCACATTATCAGCGATAAAGGAATTTCACCTAACCCAGACAAGATATCTGCTATAAAAAATTACCCTACTCCGAAAAATCCAAAACAAATTAAACAATTCTTAGGATTGATTGGCTATTATCGTAGATTTATCAAAGATTTCTCTAAACATTCGAAGCCACTTACCTTTCTATTGAGGAAAGACACACCATTTCGATGGATTGCTGAACATGATGATGCTCTAGATTACTTTAAAAACGTGTTAACCAAAGAACCCATTTTACAATATCCCGATTTTTCGAAAGAATTCTTAGTAACAACTGATGCTTCCGACTATGCAATTGGTGCAATTTTATCCCAAGGAGAAATTGGCAAAGATCTTCCGATAGCGTACGCCTCACGCACTTTAAATAAAGCAGAATGTAATTATTCTACAATTGAAAAGGAATTGTTAGCAATCGTTTGGGCCGTTCAACATTTTCGACCGTATGTCTATGGAAGAAAATTCACAATTCTGACAGATCATCGTCCACTAACATGGCTTTCAAATTGTAAAACTGCCAGTAGTCGTTTATTTAGGTGGAGATTGAAACTCGAAGAATATTCTTACGAGATAAAATACAAGCCAGGTAGAATCAATTCAAACGTAGATGCCCTCTCCAGAAATCCTGTTCTATTAAATTGTCGTATAAAATCACAAGAAGAAAACTTTAGCGAATTTATAAGATATCACTACGAAACTCTAGAAATTCCAGATATGAAAACGATTAAAGAAAATCTATTTACTAAATTTCCTAATGCTCTTGCGTATTCTAAAGATTTCGATGAAAATAATATTTATTCTGAAAATTTAGCAACAACTTACGATCTTACAAAAATTAATCATGAAAGTATAAATCAATACGATTCTGTCCTATTGGAGACACAAAATAATAAGAAATCATTCCTAATGATAACCAAATTAAATCATTTTGACAAATTAACATACAATGATCTATTTTATTCACTACAAAATCTTAGAAGATCTTTAATAGACTCTAAAATAAAGAATATTTTTATCAAAAATCCAATCGAAGATAATGCTCACTTAAAACAGGAAATATTCAATAAATTAATAAAGTTCCTATTTTCAAAAACGAATATTACCGTTTCATTAATAAATAAACCGTATATTACCCCAGAAACTAAAGAGGAAATAAAAAATATTTTTAAGGAAAACCACGAATCATCTATTGCGGGTCATGCCGGATTTCTAAGAACCTATAAACGCATAAAGGAAAATTATAAATGGTTACATATGAAAAGCGATATTAAATATCTTATAAAGCATTGTGAATCTTGTCAAATTAACAAACATGAAAATCAAACAAGAAAAGCACCTATGGAAATTACGACGACTAGCGAACGTCCATTCCAAAGATTAGCTATCGATGTAGTAGGACCCCTAGATTTAACCGAAAACGGAAATAAATTTATCATAACGATGCAAGACGATTTAACCAAATATTCTTTTGCCGTTGCTACACAAAATCATGAGGCTAAAACCATAGCTGATGTAATTCTTAGATTTATTACAATCTTCGGAATTCCCGAATGTATACTTTCTGATCAAGGTACGGACTTTACTTCCAAAATAATTAGCGAATTAAATAAACTTTTTAAAATAAAGCATATATTCTCAAGTCCATATCACCCACAAACAAACGGAGCTCTAGAAAGGTCACACCTCACATTGAAAGAGTATTTAAAACATTACATAAACGAAAAACATACCGATTGGGACGAATACGTTCCATTAGCAATGTTTACCTACAATACTCACTATCACAAAGCCACTAACTTTACGCCTTACGAATTATTATTCGGACACAAAGCAATCATTCCAACATCATTAACCTCAAAACCAGAATTTAAATACACTTATGATGATTACCATTCAAACTTAAAGTTAAAACTGCAAAAATCTTTCGAGATCGCTAGAGAAAACATCCAAAAATCTAAAGAAAATTCGAAAATAAATTATGACAAAAAGGCTAATAATATAACGTATAAAGTAGGCGATCAAGTACTCATACAAAATAAAAATTTTAAACCAGGAATTAGCAGAAAATTGCAACCTAATTATAAAGGACCTTACGAGATTATTGAAATTCATCCAAATCAAACTGTTAAAGTAAAAATAAAAAGAAATAAAACCGTAACATACCATCATAATTTATTGAAGCCATTCTTTTCAGATGAAAAGGACGACCGACCTGATAGCCCTTACGGCACTTCTTAGTTTTTTCCTGACACCTGTCCTGTCCAATGAAAAACCCTATCACACCGAGAAAATCGACATTAGCTCAGGTATATTCTTCCATCAAATAGGTCAAGCAAAGATTTCTCATGATCACTTTACTCTTTTATCATACCGAAACATTAGTATCTATGAACAAAAACTTAATCTGATCCACATAATCTATCAAAAAACGGCACCACTTTGTCAAACTCGAGGTAAAGACTTATATTTAAGTACATCCCACGAGGAGTTCTTATGTAGCGAACGTATAGAGTTATTAAAAAATCATATTAATGGTCTTAACGAAAAATTCGATTCCCTTTCTCATTTGACTGGTCACGAACCAGATGATCTCATTAACAAACGAACAAAAAGAGGATTATTTGACGGTGTTTCGTACGCATTCAAATGGCTTTTTGGCACACCCGATGCCGAAGATGCAAAATATTACACGGAAGCTATTGAAGCAGTCGTTAAACAAAACGACGACATGAAAATTCTAATGAGACAACAAATTCATATTATAACGGATGCTATAACCGATTATAATAAAACTGCACAGCTTCTTCACGCAAATGAAGAACAATTAAATAAAAACATTGAAAAATTTAATATATTTTCAACACAAACGATTCAAAAACTAAACTCTTTAAACTACCACCAGACAATGACTGATCACCTAAACCTATTGACACAAATTGCAAGTGAACTCGACGAAGAACTAGACGTAATAATATCCGCAATTTTATTTTCTAAACAAAATGTCTTACATCCCTCAGTAATAACCCCTAAACGTCTTCATAATGAACTCATGAAAATTAAGACTAACACCAATTTCGAACTTCCAATCAGTAATGATAACATGAATAACATTCACAAATATTTTCAAATTTGTGATCTATCGGTGATATATTCCAATAAAAATCTAATTTATGCTTTAAAAATCCCCTTAGTTACAAAGGAACTTTATCAATTATTCAATCTCGTACCACTACCTGCATCCTTAAATTCTACGTCCGTATACTCATTCATAAATCCCTCGTATCCCTACCTATTGTTAAGTACGACACGTACCTTTTATGGAGAACTAAGAGACCTATCGAGTTGTAAATGGTCGCCACCCACTGACTATTTATGTACACACGCCACCATCCACCTCGTAAAGGAAAGACCTACATGCGAGACAGATTTGAAATTGCGACGATCACAAATCATCCCGAAGAGCTGCAACACTAGAACAATCAAGTCAGAAATAGAAACATGGCACCCTCTCTCTCCGAACCAATGGTTGTATATCCTAACGCAACCAGTCGCTGGCACCATTAGCTGCGATGAAACAAGTGCTCCAGTTTTCGACTTCACACTACAAGGCACCGGTATCTTCACACTGAAGCCCAGATGCAAGTGCTACACCCTATCCACCTTACTGGTAGCTACCACAAACATGACAACCAATTTTACAAACTTCGTCCCTTCCGTCGACATCACGAACGACGATTGCTGCCAAAAGGAACAAGAATTCCTTACAAATGAGGAAATGAATCCTATCAAGATAAACAATTTGAATTTAAACGAGTTGCGACACGCGCAACATAAGCTTCAGCAGTTCGACGAAGAACTTAAAGAAAACATGAACCGCCCGTTCATCCTTCATGGTACAAAGTGGTACAATACCTTATTAGGAAGTGTGACAATCATGATAATTGTCATTGTTGCCTGTTGTGGATGCTGCAGATGCTGCAGATGGAGACCACTCACCTGGCTGAGACGCCTCTTCACCACCGACAACTGCAAATACCTAATTTGCGTCAACAGCCACAACGTTATCCATCGCAACCGACTCAACACATCCAGCTGGGAGCCCCAGAGAAATTCCCGCAGTCTTCGATCCCTCACAGCCTCCTCCACGGAAGGTGCTGGAGAAGGAATACCCCTGCGACAAGTAGAACCAGAGTACGTCGTCATCGAACCAAGAAGCCGGGCAAAGGAAGAGAGACTTTTCAAGATATAAAGTGTAGTGAAGTGTCGTGATCGCAAAAATATTACGCTGAGGTGGAATAGCTGAAAAAAGGTCTGTAAAAAGTTAAACTGTCTCGAAATTTTAAAGCGAATTGTCCCCTAAAGGTTACTAACTGAATAATATTTTATAAATTCTCTTAATTTTTATATTCATGATTGGTTATCTTAGATCGGTACCTATCTTAAATTAATTTATATATAATAATAATTTTCTTATTGGCTTAAAATGCAAGTAACTTGTAGGCAATTCTATTAAAGGAAATATGTATTCTAATCTTTAAGTATAATGTTTAATAACATATTTAAACTCTAACAACCTAAATAATCAAATATTCATTTATTATTTCTATTTACTCATTTATTCATTTATTATTACTTAATATTTTATATTATTGTCTACCTTTATATATATCTAAGAAGATGGTTTAATAATACTATTTAAATTTAAATTTAATTATCTTACTAAATTACACTAATAAAAAAAAAAAAAAAAAAAAAAATCTTGACTAATTTAAAGTATTTACAACAGTATTATTAAACTTTCTTTATGTTTTATCAACGTTTTAATTTTTGTACTCTTACGTACCAGACTTGAACAGATTCTTTTGTTTTGACAAGCCAATTAGAGCCTTATCAAAACACTTAATCGGGGAGGATTGTTATGCTCACGATTCTCGTTTATGGTTATTAACTTCCTTTTTCAAACCGTGTCCCTCTATTCAACTAACTCACGATTTCTTGTTATAGTTATTACTTTCCGCTACCAAACTTTATTATTTTATTCTATTAACCACGTATCAAAGATTGTCATTTACTTCCTCTAGAAGCCAGATTTAGTTAACAAACACTATTTTCAACAATGCATGTTACTTCGTCCACGTTTTGTCTTTATTATCCAAAACCAATTAACTCTTTCTTTTATAACCTAAGATTTATTAACTATATGATATCTGAACAATACATATTCGTTTATACACGTTTCTTCGTTATTACTATTGTCTTCCGTTCTAATCCTAATATTCTTTTCTCAAATAATCACGTCTTCTACATCCTCGATCCAAGGAACCACGGCACTCGTACCTATCCCTTCTATTCGACTAGTAATGATATTAACGAAAGTCTATAAATACTGTTCACGTCAGGGTACAAAGGACCATTGTTTTATAATCTTTCTTCGACACACGTCTTTGTCAGTTGGCGTAAATATATTTTAAACGTAAAAACTTGTAACTAAACATTTTTCTTCGTATCAATAAATAAGTTAGTAAGTGAAATCAGTGTTCTCTTTTCGTGACCCGAAGGGTCCCAACAGTGATTTAACCTTCGTAAGATTTTTATTTCCAAGCAAATATTCGTTGAAATTTCAAAATAGTTATTGTTTTCCTCATTTCTTTCACTTAATGGAAATTACCAAGAGAACATTTTAAATTTGATAATGATATTTGTGTGATAACACTGTTTTGTTCCCTTTTATCTCAATTTAATGTGACTTCTCTCCTCATGGATACAGTTTTCAGTAGGCGTTCAAAAACAATTATACACTAGATATGTATAAAGTGGTCACCATATGCAACTCTACATTTTTATTCTAATAAATTAGTTTCTTTGTGACAATTACATAAATGAAAAATTCCACAGCAGACATCGATCAAGATTCTGAATATTGTGGAAAAAACTTACACGATTTAAAGACGAATCTATGACTAGGTATTAATATATGACTCAGTTGAAAAATGTATAATTTCTTTGTAGGAAAACCCACAAGATGCATCAGCTTCATGAGTTTTCAATGCAACATTCCAATACCGACCCCTGAGACGAGACCAAAGAGAAAAAGAGAGAGAGGGAATAGATGAAATCAGGTAAAAGAACCATCAGCCATCGACCGTTCATGCTCCGAGATCGAGAAGATTGGTCTTTAATACCATGTCCCTAAAGACTTAAGTAAGAATAAAAAGGACGAATGGATGTACGAGGGAAAGAGAGAATGAGTATGTGTGTTTATAACGGGGAGTCCCCCTCCCTTTTCGGTAATCGGTACGAAAGTCGCCTTTTGTTCGACGGCAGAACTTGTTTTTGAGACGTCGGGTACGGTACGCGCGAGCCGATGCAATATGTCCGAGTAAATGAACCGAAATTAAAACCCCATTAATTATTCGTTATTAAGTGTGTGTTTATTATTTACGTGAATAAAGAGTGAGGTAATTGCAACTAGTTTTGGTCAAATTCTACTTGATTGTACATGTGCAATGTGTTCATTAATAAAAATACAATGTGCATGTGTAAACGTCAGATGCGCTTCGAAAGTGACGCTCAAGTTGGATTAATGAAGAGAGATACAAACATTATTGACGAGAAAAGTTCATCGCACCAATATGACAATTAAATCGATAAATTACACGTTTCCGTGTACAATTCAAAAAATATAAAAATTCTAAAACCTTCAATGTTACAATAATAAAAGAGCGAAATTACATGTTCAAGTTAAATTACATATTCAGCACGTTAACGACGAAACGAGCAATTTAAATTAAATTACGTAATCATCTACTTCTCTTTGCCGTCTACAACACTAAGGACTGCAGCTAGGCATTAACTTTTATCACAAACAGGTTTTTATGTAGGTAGAGTATGCTCACAAATAAAATGCCTGGACTTATGCAGGCGAGGTAGAGGTGATTGAAGCAGAAACGCTTTGGGACGTAATTTAGACTATGTTAATCACTCTTTTTATAAAATTTTATAAGTCACATTTCAAATCTGATACTTTCTTTAAAATACTTGCAACTCTTTTAAAATTATCATAAGAGCATTACAACACATAGTAAAAATAGTCCAAATGAAGGCTGTCAAAAAAGTAGTTTAGCCTGCTGTAACCACCATAACTGCCGTGGCGCTAATTTTGATTGGAATGCCTCAGTAATATAAGAAATGAAAATGCTAAAAAGAATGTTCAAAAAGTTATGCTCAAACTTTGATAAGTTTGATGCCATTATTAAATTCGCCCAAAAATGTTCGAGGTGCCAATATTTTGTGCAAGTTCATTAAACTATGTTCGCTAATTGAAGGTTGTTAAACTTTTGTAAATTATTTAACACATTACGTCCAAACGAAATGGTAAAATGAATGGTTTATTTCCACTAAGAAGTATGTTAAAACTGATAACAATTGAAAAACTGCCTAGGCCCTTCTTTTTTATTTGTATTACAAAATGTTGTAAGTCAAATTTCTACTAATGTGATTGGGTACAAGGAGAGGTCAGATTTTTTATTATCAAGCATTATCTTTTACTATGATTTCGATACGGTTTACCAAAAACCAACATATTTAATTGAAGTAAAACTCTTGGTGAATTATCTTGAAATAAAACTGAATAAACGGATATCTTAGGGTCCTCATGTATAATAAAAAAATATTTTGTGTAATAACAACGCAATATAAGATTAAGTAAATAACGATATTATCGCTAAATAATCATCAATTATTCACTAAAGTACGAGTTTTGTCCAGAATAATTGGGAAATTGGGATGAAGCAAAGATATTAATCATAGTCTAAAGTTTTTATGTAATTTCGATACCAGTTGCAGGTAAATCATGTTCCAATATTTACCAACCTTATCACTTATGACAAAACAGACATTTCCTGCAATAAATAATCAAACTACATCTGTGAAACATCATTTCCCTTATAAAACTCTAAAGATCATTTTCTCTGTAATTTTTTTCCCTAGGTTAAACAAGATGTCTGTCTTTGGTATGGTATCCGCGGTGGCGGGCTTTATTAAAGTCCGTTACTTGATAGATAAGGCGATCATCGATAACATGGTCTTCAGGGCGCACTACCGGATCACTTCGGCCATACTGTTCATGTGCTGCATTATAGTCACGGCCAACAATTTAATAGGTAAGGGAAAGTCTTTTATCACTCAACAGATTAGAGTCAAGTTTCTTACCATCCTCTATAATAAGCATATGCATATAGAAGGACATAGACTGTTTTTTCGCTATCTGCTCCGTTTTCCATGCAAGAGTAGGAAAGAAACGACATAGGCAGTGTTAACCTCTCTTTCTAATAGGCGGGACTTACTACTTTCGTCCTATTAAAAGAAGATGTAACCTGTAACAACAACCTGTCTGTTTGTTAAATTGTAACATTCGATAGGGTGGTTGTGGGCACACATCGAGTTGTGGATGTCAAGATCCCTTATTTGGTATATTATTCTATACTCTTAACTCCATTAAACACCTAATTCTGTAATAAACATTCTGTTGCTATTGAAACTTGTTTGTCAATGTCACTTGATGTGTGCCCACAACCGCCATATTGGATTTCAAAGTTTGGTACGGTAATGGATTGTTTAACTTGGTTATGTGGAATTTTATATAATTCTGGAAGAATGTTAATATGGAATTTATAACAAAAACAGCATTTGGTTAACCTGAATGTACAAATTAACATATCGCAAGAAGTGCACATGGTGTGTTAAAAGCATATAAATGGGTGCTTCAAGTATTTCAAAATTAGAGTGTCAAACTGACTAACAGAAGGGAAACTAATGTCCGTTTGCACCAGTTACACTTAACCCTAAGTAACACTTTAATTCAAAAAATGGTTTGCACATTGTGACATTTCATCAATAAGGTCACCTTAGTATGAGGTTTAACTAAGCCAAGAATATTCTCGGTTTAACTCTGACTTAACATTGTTATGTATAGAGGTTTTGACGGTTTTGTGCTGTTTATTTTGAGAAGCAAAGAAATGTTGCAAATATTTGAAGATGGTGAAGATATTTTTGAATTAAATGCAGTTAATTTAATAGAATTTGAAATACCACGTAGAATCTACATCAGAGAAGAGTATTTTTATTCATTTGATGATGTTACCTATTATAAAAGGTTTCGAATGTCGAAAGCAACCACACTTTTGTTGTTGGAAGAAATTGAGGAACATTTAGAATACCCTTGTGATTTGTAAGTATCTTATAGAATATGTAAAATAAATATTTCTTGATTGTTTAGTTGGCATTAGTTGACCAGATTCAGGAGGAGTTCTTTTCTTGGAGAGTGTAATTGGCACTTCTCATTCTTTTATTCTCGCTCATTTTTGAGGTTGCAGTAACCAACACTAACAAACATAACCACAAAAGCACGACCTGACTAGTTCTCACTTGACAATTTAATCACGAAATCTAATACTTCCAAGTGCTACCAACCTTCCACCGTACCTTAGCTAAGTATTTTTTAAGTGCAACTGGTGCAACTCACACAATTTTAAGCTGGGTTTAAACATTAAGTATCACTTTGCTATGTACTGATTTAAGTAGAATTGGTGCAAACGGGCACAAGTAAAATATCCGATTATGATTGTATTCCTTAGCATGATTTATTCGAGTTTGCATCTGGTACAAGGAACTAGTAACCTGATAAGGAACTAGAAACTATGTGAAGTTTATCCAGCTAAGTGACAGATATTGCAGGTGCATAGAAGGTCTTATGTAATAAGGTCTATGTTATTTTGACATGTGTATGCGTGCATTTTGGCATAAGATATCCCATTATAAGGATAACGCCTTAAATTCAATAGCAGTTTGAGTTTATGATTAGATTGTATATGGTTCCATCTAAACCACGCATACGGTCAAAATACTATTCTACCTTTAATGTGCACAAATAAAGTCTCCTTCAAGAATTTAAATATAAAACGATTTAGTAATAACTTCTTGATCCATCTATTTAAAAATTATACAGTTTAAAATGCATTTATTCATTTATAATGCCGGTCTTTGCCAAAATAGAGGCCATCAGGTGAGAATCATAAGTTTCAAGGTTCATCAAGGTTTATTGACAAGTCAGAGTAGAGTTTTGGAGTAATGGGTACAACCCCAAAAACTGTGATTTGTTGATATGACTGCTGAACAATAATGATGCTGATTTTTTACCGGTTTTTTGGACCCCCTGAAATGTCTTAAAAATTGGATTTGACAAGGCAACTGGTGACGTCACCTGCCATATCCCAACACCCAAAGAAAAATATTCACATTATATGACTAGAGAAAAGGAGAGAGGACCACTATAAAAATCGTTGATGTAAAGTATAACCATTGGAGGCTGCTCAGAGATGTAACAAGTCTAGTGTAAATGGGGATTTCTTCACATTGATGTAAACAGTACAAGTACATATTTTATTGGGTATTGTCACCGAAAAATGATAAGATAAAAGACCTATAGGTGTCAAACAGGTTTATTGCTTTAGTCTTTTTAAGTAATGTATTACTCAAAAAAAATATTTACGTTATAAAAAGCTCCCAAAAATTATTAAGTAATTAATGTTATTTTCTTATAAACGTTTAGTGACAAAGGGAATAAGACAGATAAATATTTGTAAGCATATTTATTGAAAAGGTATTTGTAATAAAGTGCAAATATCAGTTCCATTAGTCATGTAACAGTCGCCACCTAAATTTTTTGCATTTTTTCAGTAATAGATTTAATTAGAAAATAAATGCGATTGCAGTCATTTTGCAGAACGTGCTCATTTAATATTTGAAAAATATTTTGGTTTCTAATAAAGTGAATAACAATTTTATTGTATTAAGCATGTGGTGTTTTATTTTTTTTTAGAAATTTCCAGTTTGCTATTCTAAGCGTGAGTTTTTCGCCCGTCATACAAATCTTTGCATCATTAGAAGGGTGAATTGAATACACCAAATCCACGTGACTTTTTGTTGTCAATGAAAGTAGAAAATTATTTTTATTTCCGACCAGGACATCCACGCAATTTTTACACTTCAATTTTTTGTTCTAAGGTGCTTACTGTAAATCAAGTAATATATAGTACTACTATTTGTTAAGCAGTACATTCATTTAGCACATTGCGTTTATAATGTAATAATGTTCTGCGAATACATTTTCTAAATCAAGATCATCAGATCCATGAAGCTTATGAATTGAATTGTTTATTTGATCCACTGACGAACTGATTTATTTAGAAGCAATAGGATATTCAAAAAAGGAATTTGTTCTAAACGAACAAACAAATCTCCATTACTAAACATTAGTGTTACTAAATATTGTATAGCTTCTTTTATGGATGATTTAACATTATTCATATTTAATTCACTCAATGCCTTTTAAACTCGACAGCAGCTAGACAAGTACACTGTTCAGGATATCAAAAATGTCATTAGCAAGATGAATAAAACGAATGGTGCCTGCACAATTTTTAAAGTCTGGTAAATCATGTTCTTGTTCACAAAACTCTACTCCTACTCTACCTCCTACTGAAGAACTGAGTAATTGTAGCTAGTTTGACTTTCATTTTTGCCTAAAGAAATTGATATGTGCCAATCGGGGTTTATCGCCCATGTACAATCTTTCAGTCCTCTAGTTCTTTTAGTGTACTCTCTCGGTCAGAGTGCTCCTTACAAATTTAACATATGACATGGGTCCCAAAAAACGGGCAGCGGTCATCTCGTACGGAATTTTAATCCCCAACCCAAAATCCGTCATCTCGTAACTCAGGAAAATTTCTGAGTAAAAAATTAATATCGAGATGGTCATCGGAACGAAAAAAGTGTAGCCCACTTCAGGAGGTATTTTATTTAGCATTATTTTTTATAAAATCACACAGGTACGAATTTACCTACCTTGGGAGGTACACCGGTACGAGTTGACCTATTTCGGTAAGAGTAAATTTCAGGTAGAGATTAAACCGTACGAGATGACGCGTGCCTCAAAAAACATGTACGTTGTTTTCATTTAATATATATGTATATTTATTTATTTATTTGGGTAAGGATACATTGCAACCCAACATATTTGCTATTGAAATATTTAATTGGGCCACACTTTGGCCAATCCATTTGGATTGGAAGTAGCCACAAGGTACTTGACATGATCTATTAATTGCTACAGCCAACAAAACGAAAACTTCCTTCCCCATACCATTTGAATCATCACCTAAATCGACTCCAAAGTCGACATACCCTTGGCATTTTCTACCATCCCATTCCAGCTGTTGTCGAACAGCCATTTCATCAATTATTAATGAACATAAAAGTTTTCTGCCTGATATTTTAAATTTCAAAACCTTTTTTCCGGGGTCTCGCCATTACCATTTTGAAACCATTTCACTATGGTACTGGCATGAGGTAAATAAGCGTTAAAATTATTCGTAACACATTTATATGCCTTGGGCGAAAGAAAATTTTAAATGATGGCAAATTTTATTAAACCAGGACTATTATCTGTTTTTAGATTCAGGTTTCCTTCGTAGAAGTTCTTTATTAAATTCTAACATATTACTTAGCAACACTTTTCAAAGAAATTTAAATTATTTCTGCTCTCCAGTTCCAAAGCGATTTGACTTAAAGAAATAATTGTTGTTGTACCTTTTTTTTGTTCCAGAATTTTTATTTTTTTAGATTTGTCATAACTGGAGAACTTTGAAAGAAATAGCTGTCTCTTAAGCTTTTCTTTGGGGGGGGGGGGTGACTTTCTTCCTGATTTGCTGACCTGGCTGTGAGTTTTCCATAATTTGTACTGCCAAAGTATCAAGTCGACTTTTTCTCGTTTAAAAATAATACCTTAATACCTTAATCTTTAAGGCTTCATTTTTCAGATTGAAATCTACATATCATTAGTTTAGATAGATGACATTTCAATCTATGAAATGAAAAAGAATGAATATCCTAATTTATCCAAATAACGAGATTGTAATACTTCAACTTCAACCACAGCTGAAGATAACAACCAACTTGGGAACTCTCGTGACGGGAAGTTGAGTGATACATCCGCTCAACTTTTAGCCCCACCTTTCAAAAGAGAATAGTCACGTACTGGAAAGGATTAGCCATACATAGATACACACGCACAATCAATGCTACCTAATGAAAACGCATCACTATAAGCATACTACTTATGACAACTCTGAACTATGTGTACAATTCCTGAACTGGATGTTATGTATAGTTGTGCTTCAACTTTATGACCAATTAAAAATCAAGGCAATGCAGCACCTTGCATTTGATTTTTTTGTAATGTACCTGATAGTAAATATATCACACACTGTTCGCATAGATGAACCTGAAATCTGTAGAATAGGATACCTTTATATGATATTGTATAAGCTGTACAATAATAAGGTACCTGCTTATATATTTTTTATAATATTATTTATTTACATGAATATTTATATATGTTAACATATATGAACTCTAAACCACATTACAATGTGGATTACATTACTAACGCACTTTCTAGAATACTTTTTAATTAAAGGTGACCCGATCCAGTGTATCAATGACAGAGGCGTACCGGGACACGTGATTAACACATACTGCTGGATCAGTTATACTTTCACACTGCCCCATGAACAGGGAAAACACGTTGGGACCCAAGTCCCACATCCGGGATTAGGAAACGATAACCAAGACAAGCGGTACCACAGTTACTATCAGTGGGTCCCCTTCGTGCTATTCTTCCAGGTAATATTCTGTTCATATCGCCTATGGACTGCACAACTGGCACAATTCAAAAGAGGCAGTTTTAAGATAAATGAATTTAAAATTATATTGTACCAAACATTGTTGTATATTGTAGATTAGTCGAGTAATTATTAAATTTTGATTATTGACTTTTCAAGTGTTTAGTTAATAACACAATGTATTATTTCTGTAAAAAAATATAGCCTCTTTTTGTTACAATTTTAGTACATTGTTTTGAGAATCCACTGTCGTGCTATAAGTGATATATAGAAATATTTTGGTTTGCTTTAGGGCGTGTTGTTCTACGTACCACACTGGATATGGAAAAATTGGGAACAGGGGAAGATCCGAATGATATCTGATGGAATCCGCGGCGCCATGGTTGGAGAAAAGTCGGAGAGGGAGCACAGGCAGAACCGTCTGGTGCAGTATATGATCGAGACCATGCATCTGCATAACAGTTACGCCTTCGGGTATTTCTTCTGTGAGGCTTTGAATTTCATCAATGTGGTAGGAATAATTTTTAAATTGAAATGGTTAAGGGTGTTTGATATCTCTCGCGATATCTTATGCGGCGCAATGCAAATTTTCTTGAATAACTGGAGGCAAACTAATTAATATTCAAATTTCATTGCAAATTTTCTTGAATAACTGGAGGCAAACTAATTAATATTCAAATTTCATTCACTATTCAGCTTTTATATTGTAATATAACGCATTACTGCCAAAAAATATATATGCGAAATTGCCATATTAAAATAAAATCGAGCAACTGGAATGTTAAAAGATCACGCGAAGCTGATTTAACTTCTGCACATTAAAAAAACTGTATGATTTGGGTTAAAACGAGGGTCATTTGAAAAAGATATGAATTTTCACGTTCCAAATAACACTGTCAAGCGGTCAATTTTGACATGACGCCACAGAGTTCCAAAACGTTTTTCGGAAAAAAGAAAAAAATAGATGTCATGAAATTACAAGTAGAATAATATTGATTAGGCTATAGTTATTTTACTTGTTCTAAATCGGCAGTTATATCTTGATGTTTTTTCAAACTAATTATATCATATACGCGAGAAATCTTGGTTGTGCAAATAGAACTACATGTCCATCTTAATAGCCACTTAATATTGCTGAAAGCCACTTAAATTAGTATATTTTAAATTTTTGTCGGTTTTCCTGTGTTACAGTTTAAATTAAAAATAAACGTGACATTGACTCGCTTGATCAGGCACGTTAGGTTATTATTATATACTGCTTTCACATTTACTAAAACGTGGAGTGCTCCAAATTTAAATAAAGGATGGCTTAAAGCAGCTTCTTTCGTGGACGGATTTGAAACCAAGGGATGACGCTTTACAATGCATTACTTCCTGCTGATAAGCGATTAAGTCGCTTTATTTGAATGCGCGTTAATGCAAATTGATATTACATTGTCACTACATAATTGTGTTTTTCATAATATCCGATGTAAGAACAAGTATAAAAAAATTATAATTCCCGGTATGGGTATAAATTCATTTAACACTTTTTTGAAAAAAGGATCTTCTTATTTTTAAAACTTTAAATTAGTTGTTATTATAAGTACCTTTTAAAAACTATCATTTCAATATTTTTGCTAATTAAATTGATATAAATTATTTGTTAACACATTCTACAACAACAATAATCTATAACGATACTCCTGATAATGTTTACATGTGATTAAAGAAGGAATTCATATTTATTCTATCCTCGGCGAGCAAAGAATGTGTTGAGATGATTTCTACTTCAGGTTCTAGATTCAATTCGAAGAATAGATTATATACAGATTCTACTTCTTTTTCTCTCTATCTCCATCTCTCTTATAATTCAATTTATATGATTCATAAATTCAAAAATGAAAGAGGACAATCGATTATTATTCATCAAGTTGATAACAAGGATATGTGATTAAAATCATGACAGGTATATTTTTCTCCCGTTCTTTGTGACACTTGTCACAAAAACTTGTTGAGCCGCGTTTGCGCAGCACTATAATATATGTAATACATCATAGTTATCCTTAAAAGCAAGCCTTACGCAGTTGCAACCAAAATTGGAGTAAAATTTATATCTCTGAAGTTTGTGCGAAAGACAACTACTGATTAAAATTTGTAGTAGTAAAATAATCTTTCTTGAACGCATAACTCTTCTCACTTTCAGCATTCTCTCTGTCATTAGGTATTAGTTATGTCTGCATATGTGAAAATGATGGACTTGGGTCGTATTGTGCAACACTTGGCCCATATTGTGCAACACTTGGCCCATTGTCACCCTTTTGTAACGTGTTCAGTATTCATCTTATTTAACACACATTTCTACCAGGATTGGCTATTGTCCCTTATTGAAACTTTGAATGTACATTCCGTTTAAATAAACGTATTTTATGATTTTCCAGATAGTGAACATTTTCATGACGGACAAATTTCTCGGGGGCGCATTCCTCACCTATGGAACGGACGTCGTCGCCTTCTCGAACATGAACCAGGAGAACCGCACGGACCCAATGGTCGCCGTGTTCCCCCGCGTGACGAAGTGCACCTTCCACAAGTATGGTCCGTCTGGTTCGATTCAGAAACATGACGCCCTCTGTGTGCTGGCCCTCAACATACTGAACGAAAAGATCTACATCTTCCTATGGTTCTGGTTCATAATACTGTCGCTGTTGTCAGGTTTGGCGATCGTCTATTCCGCTGCTGTTATTATGATGCCGAGGACCAGGGAGACCATATTGAAAAGGAGGTTCCGGTTTGGGGTGCCAAACGCCGTTGAGACGATTGTGAGGAAGACACAGGTCAGTTATGTTACACAAAATCACTTTAATAGTAAACATTTTGCACTTTTTCGAATTTGCGTCCGAAATAAAACTTATGGTAATACTGGGTGTATTAAGTATAAGTTCTCGCAAAACTTTATGTACTAGGTCTATCTGAAAAGGGCCCCACCTGGCACATACATGGTGTTATAAACTACGAAACCATTCATAATTTTGACAATGGCAAATTTCAACAAATCAAGTAAAAATTAGTCGGAAATCTACCATATTCACACCAGACTTCAGTCAGAGCTACTGTAGGTAACCCTATTATCTGTTTCTAAACCTGAAAAAATTTCTGGCTGGGAAACATTTTATATCAAATGAATCTATTGTAGCAATAGAGGGATATTTTGCATTCTGGAATCACATTTTAATGGTGATATTGAATTATTGTAAAAATGTTGGAAGAAAAATATTATAAATTCAGAAGACTACATTGAAGAATAAAACTTATTAAAAGTAATAAACTCAAGTAAAAAAAAACAAAAAACGAAATGAGGCACTCTGAGAGTGACCATGAGGGGAAACATACCTTTATTAAGGCACTGCGCTATAAGTGGATCGAATAAATATATGAAAAAAGCATGATGTAATGTAAATTTATTAATATTAAGGAAAAATAAATTAAAAAGAAAACAGTTAACTTAAGTATTGTCTTATATTGATAAAATGAGAGAACGTGTCTACAATGTTACAGCAAATCATATGGATATCTATAAGTATAAATTTATTAATAATACGCAGGTATGTACTTGTACCATGTGGTAAGGGGGGCGGGGCAAATGTGAATATATAACTATATATATAGCTATATATATAACTATATATAGTTATACATATCAGAAATCAGTTGAACACCCCCAAATATCCTTAGACATCATGATGTAAATTTCTGGGATTCATTACCAGAATTTTCTATTTTTTAAAATGTTTTTGCAAATAGATATAGTAAGTTGTAACAACTTGTAAGTTGTAGAATAAGACATCAGCTGGATTTAATGACAGTCATTGAATATAATAAAAGAGGTCTCAAATGCTATAGTCAAAAAAACTTTGTCCTTTTTGGTTGTCTTTGGAACGAGGTAATTTGCATTGATTCTGAAACTCTTCAAAAGAATGATAAGAATAATATGGAAGTTTACACCTACACTAATTACTTTAACCTCAAGTTCTGGTAACATTTTTGAATAATGGTTTTTAGAATTTCATCTGCAAATGTGGGTGTATGAACACCTTAACTCTTTCCACACACTCTTCTGGTAGGAAAATCTAGTAATATTGCAGTATCATTTTATCAAAAGGCGGTGGACTAGGGAGGAAAAAAGGAAAAACAACTATGCTCCTAAGTCCTGTGGCACTTCAAATGGATGTTTTTCTTTTAAAACAAGAAAGATTCTTCTATAGAATGTACCTTTCTGATTACAAAATGTTGCTTAATAGCTTTTACACCTATAGATAATATAGATATTAATAGCCTTTTCTTGCTCAAGCTTGAGAAAATGAACGTAACAAAACACCAGTTTTATTCTTAGATACGTTTTCGTTTTTTAACACAATTTAAATTTTAGGTTGGGGACTTCCTACTGCTACACCTTTTAGGCCAAAATACGAATCAAATGGTCTTTGGGGAGGTACTGGATGAGTTTGTGCGCCGACTGAACTTCGGTAGCAACAGTAACCTTCCATCGGCTCCAAGCACTTTGGAAATGAGCCCGATGTATCCAGAAATCGAGAAATTTAAAGAGAGCGAGAATTGACACAGAGAAAGTGATATTTCTCTACATCTTAAATTTTATTTTTAAAAGTTAGATTTAGGCGAACTTGTCTTCAATACCTTAAGTTATTAGTGTTAGACCTGACACTTGTAATAGACATGCACTAAGTTCAGATTGCCAAGGTTAAATCCTAAATTACCGCTTTTTGCTATGTATCCTAGACTTAAGTTTTAAATGAATAGAGAGAGACTATTTTACGAATTTCCTATGCAATAAACTTTTTAATTAGTACTTACCGATTTCCCCAGTCAATCTTCTGGATTATCTTCAGTTTCAATTCCCTTGTCTGATCATGTGTCAATGTG
This sequence comes from Cryptocephalus moraei, assembly GCA_946251905.1. Classification (NCBI taxonomy): domain Eukaryota; kingdom Metazoa; phylum Arthropoda; class Insecta; order Coleoptera; family Chrysomelidae; genus Cryptocephalus; species Cryptocephalus moraei. Next base: position 34,490,367 of record OX276458.1, read on the forward strand.
CCCGATACCAGTTGCCTTCTCCATTCTAGGAGGTCTCTCATCACCTTTCCCACAGTCTCAAATTTGTAATTATTCCTTTCCTATGGAAAGATAGAAGATTACAATCACATGTTTAATGACTTTTAAATCAAACAAAGGCATCAAAACCAAGCAAAAAGAATAGAAGAATAAGATGCAATCTTAATGGCTTTTAAATTATTGTAACATTTATTTCTAATTTATTTACACTGTCCTAATTTTACACTACACACTACTTAATTTATCTTAACTATTTCCTAACTAATTAATTTTATATGGCACTATTAATTATTAATTTATTTATAAGCTCTCGCTTGTCCGTTTTTCGGCTTGTTTATTCAGTCGCGGCTTCACGTCTAATCTAATCTCCGACCGCAAACCCTCAATTCGCGATGGTTCCTGAAATAACTCGAACCTTCTTTTTTATGTAGAAATGTACAGAAGGTAATAAATCAGTCTTCCTTAATAAGATGTTGCCGGGACTAAATTAAGCGTAGGTAGTGGCGTTCCTTTGAGGAAAGCCGCAGTCCGATAAGAGTAAACACATTTCGCGCTGCTGTTTACATTTCGCGTTACATTATATAAACACAGAAAACAGAGTATAGTTCAATATTTACAGGCTTTTAAATCTGAACTTATTAAATCTCACTTAGATATACCTGCCCTGATTATTAAATCTGAGTGATATGTTAACTTATTAAATCTGAATCTGAAATAACTGAACAAGTAAATAAAAAGGAAAAAAATTGAATACAAAAATTACGTGGAGATACTTGATAAAGTAATTAGGAAGTCATACATTAACCAAGTTAAAGTATGATGAGGAAAAAACTGGAAGGAATTTTAACAACCGAAAAGAATCTGTTGATAACAATTAATCTTGAACTCGGAAAATATGCCAAAAAACAACATAGACCAAATTTATCACATAAAGAACCAAAAAATCACTAAACCCATAGAATTCATTGATCAGCTCTTTCTAAACAGATTTCAGTAAAAATATGGGGCAACTTTCAAATACAGAATTAAAGCTACTATTGATAAACCCCTAAATATTTTTATTACACCAACAAATTACCTTGTAATTGCCAATACCATTAATAACATGAAAGTGAAAAATGGAAGTGTGAATAGAATTAACACCAAAACACTCCAATTTTGTTGTATAGAGAAATTAGTAAAACTTGCGGTGCCGTCATCAATGACGTCACATTTATTGCCAATTGCCGTTGGTGTCACATAAAAATTTGCTTTAAACAGAGCACACTGTTATCCCAGTTAAAAAGAGATAGCACACTGTCGGATGTTAGCCGATAAAATATAAGTTGGTAGCCGTGGGCACTGTTGTCAGACCATTCACGAATTGACACGAAAGTTTTGTTATGATTTTGAGAATTTGAGGTTATACTTCGAAATCTTTGCTCGCTTCGGTAAATTGTAAATTAAATACGTGTTTGGGTGTTTTCGAGTGTAAGGAATTGCAATAAAATGCCTAAACCATTGAATAGGCTGTGTCAGCAGCTGGTCTCGTCTCTAATCAGTTACTTTGAACTGGAACGAAATAATGGGGGCCCCTTACTCCCGTTAAACTGCGTTAGAGAGGTAAATTATTGATACTATTGGTTATTAAGCTTCTATGGCCCTTATTGGAAATTTTAGCGTGTTTCAGCTGCACTGAAGATCAGTGTGTGTACTGTGAGTAGAATCTCGCAAAAGTGAAGAGTGATGTGGTGTTAAAGTCGCCAAAGAAAAACCGGAGGAACCGTCAGTTATTATTATGGGCAACGCACCGTACCACAGTACATTGGTAGATAAGGCTCCTACAAGTGGATCGACAAAGCCTGTTATAAAGGATTGGCTTACAAAACATAACTTTCAATTTGAACATACAATGTTGAAGAGTGAACTACTTCAAATTGTTAATCAGTAAGTAGAAATGAAATATAAACATTTGTGTTTGTGTAATTTTTTTTCTAGAAATAAACCAGAAAAGATATACCTAACGGATCAGATGGCTGAACAATATGGCCATAGAGTGTTACGTCTTCCTCCCTATCATTGTATATTCAATCCAATCGAGTTGATATGGGGCGTGACGAAAAATTATTATAACCAACATGTAGGTCGAGATGGAAATGCAAACGATAACTGTTTGGACATGTGGAAAGAAGCATTGTCTACCATTACACCTGTGGTCTGGATGAACTCCATCAAGCATACAGAACAAGTAATTGAGAAATGGTGGAATCGTGAACGAATGTTTGATAGAATGGAAGTTAACAATTTAGTGATTGACTTGAACAGTGACTCAGAGAGTAATAGTGATTTTTAGGAAATATTTAACATCTACACGAACATGCCATCTGTAGTGACTGTGAATCTAAAATCGAGCCTGATATGTCTGGTATCTCACTTTTACCTATATCAGATTCTGACTAAAGTAAATACATCTTACTCTAGGTATGTGCACATAATGTATTATTAGAATATTATTATATTGTAACTGCAGTGCATGCATATTTATATAGTAAAACTTTTTTTAGGTGAACATAAAATGAAGGCTCGATGGACACATGTAAAGCTGCCAATAGAGAGTTGATAAGAGACAGTACTTCCGACGGGTTGACCAGGGTGTGTTTCCTTCCGCGACTTTCATAACTACAATATTCTGCTTGAATTCCAGATTCTAGGCCGTTGGACATGCACCTCCCTACAATGTCTCTACGCTCCTCGATCCAATTACACCTGCCAATTTAGTGTACACTTTCTTGATCCAAATGTTGCAGATCAGTTATTATATCATACTTGTAGTTTGTAGCTTATCTTCAGAGCAGTGTTTCCATTTCATTTTCATTGGTGTAAATATTTCTTTTCTGTTTTGGATTTGTCATCTATTAATGTTATTTGTTTTCTTCTATTTGCTACTGTATTCCTTAATATTTTTGGTTCTATACTTATGGTTTTCACAACAATGTCAGTCCCGACCTCCATACTTCTCTATTTATTATAAAGAAAAATGCACCTTTAATCCCGAAAAATATATGTATTCTTTATAAAAAATCACTGAGATGTTAAACTGAGTTCAGGTGAGAGAAGTTAGTGGTATAATTCAATGTCGGTAGGGGTATTTGTCCTCGAAGTAGTTGTTTCCTCTAATTGCTCAAAAGTTCAGTTATATTTGAATTTCTCTATTTATTATTTTTAATTGTAGGCTTAATTTGGGTTTCTTTGTTTCAATTGATGACCACATATATTCTGGCAGCAGATACTTTACTTACTTTATTGTTGTTTGTTTCTCACATGTTAATTTGTTCTGTATTGCCCTCTATTCTTTCTCATCTGTATTTGTATTACCTAATATTACATTGTAGGTCATTTTGGTCAACAATTCAATTTCAATCTTGTATTTTCTGTGCTGTGCCAAGTCCATTCTCTACTGGGTTTCTCTTTATATGAAAGTGCACACTTCCTGTGGATCACACCTCCCACAGGGAGGTGTGATACTCGTGTGATACTCACACCTCCCTGTGGTCTTTGGTGGACAGTGAGTTTTTATAACAAAGTAATGCATAAAGTCAAAGCACTTGCAGATATGTAATTCAATTAACAAGAATGCATAATGGCAAATTAGAAAAACTTATAAAATGACACTGACTAAATGAGTAAATTCCATATACCTTACTCATCCTAGAACACATGATCCTATTTGAATTGTAATTAGTGTATATAAATGTGTTTGTTATTAAGAATTTCATAATTTCTAATATAATTAATCTATTAATATCTATTTTGTTTGTAAATAATTGTATAATAGCATAATAGTGTATAATGTAATATGTATAGGTAATGTAAATGTATAATAACACTAATAAAATCACACTGACTAAATGAGTAAATTCCATGTACCTACTAACTCATCCTAACACATTATGATTTTATTTCATTTGTAATTATTGGTGTATACTAATACCTATATATTTTAATTATTTAAGAACTTCACAATAATCTCAGAGCAAAATTCATGAAAGACGAAGAAAATGTATACTTTTCAGTTATAAATTTACTAGCCAAACCAACAGTCATGTCAAGTAAAAAAATTTGATGTGGCAACATGGCGACGTGCTGACGTCATAAATTTTGATGACGTGCACCGCAAGTTTCGCTAATTTCTCTATATAGAGAAATTAGCGAAACTTGCGGTGCACGTCATCAAAATTTATGACGTCACCACGTCGCCATGTTGCCACAGCAATTTTTTTTACTTGACATGACTGTTGGTTTGGATAGTAAATTTATAACTGAAAAGTATACATTTTCTTCGTCTTTCATGAATTTAGCTCTGAGGTTATTGTGAAATTCTTAAATAATCAAAAATATATAGATATTAGTATATACCAATAATTAGAAATGAAATAAAATCATAATGTGTTAGGATGAGTTAGTAGGTACATGGAATTTACTCATTTAGTCAGTGTGATTTTATTAGTATTATCATACATTTACATTACCTATACATATTACATTACACACTATAATGCTATTATACAATTATTATTTACAAACAAAATAGATATTAATATATTAATTATATTAGAAATTATGAAATTCTTAATTACAAACACATTTATATACACTAATTACAATTCATGTAGGATCATGTGTTCTAGGATGAGTAAGGTATATGGAATTTACTCACTTAGTCAGTGTCATTTTATAAGTTTTTCTAATTTGCCATTATGCATTCTTGTTAATTGAATTACATATCTGCAAGTGCTTTGACTTAATGCATTACTGTGTTATAAAAACTCACTGTCCAGCAAAGACCACAGGGAGGTGTGAGTATCCTTTGCCAGGAAAGGAGTGGAACAGGAAGTGTACACTTTCATATAAAGTGAAACCGAGTAGAGAATGGACTTGGCACAGCACAGAAAATACAAGATTGAAATTGAATTGTTGACCAAAATGACCTACAATGTAATATTAGGTAATACAAATACAGATGAGAAAGAATAGAGGGCAACACAGAACAAATTAATATGTGAGAAACAAACAACAATAAATAAGTAAAGTATCTGCTGCCAGAATATATGTGGCCATCAATTGAAACAAAGAAACCCAAATTAAGCCTACAATTAAAAAAGAATAAATAGAGAAATTTCAAATATAACTGAACTTTTGAGCAATTAGAGGAAACAACTACTTCGAGGGCAAATACCCCTACCGACATTGAATTACACCCCTAACTTCTCTCACCTGAACTCAGTTTAACATCTCAGTGATTTTTTATAAAGAATATATATTTCGGGATTAAAGGTGCATTTTTCTTTATAATAAATAGAGAAGTATGGAGGTCGGTACTGACATTGTTGTGAAAACTATAAGTATAGAGCCAAAAATATTAAGGAATACAGTAGAAAATAGAAGAAAACAAATAACATTAATAGATGACAAATCCAAAACAGAAAAGAAATATTTACACCTATGAAAATGAAATGGAAACACTGCTCTGAAGATAAGCTACAAACTACAAGTGTGATATAATAACTGATCTGCAACATTTGGATCAAGAAAGTGTACACTAAATTGGCAGGTGTAATTGGATCGAGGAGCGTAGAGACATTGTAGGGAGGTGCATGTCCAACGGCCTAGAATCTGGAATTCAAGCAGAATATTGTAGTTATGAAAGTCGCGGAAAGAAACACACCCCGGTCAACCCGTCGAAAGTGCTGTCTCTTATCAACTCTCTATTGGCAGCTTTACATGTGTCCATCGAGCCTTCATTTTATGTTTACCTAAAAAAAGTTTTACTATATAAATATTCATGCACTACAGTTACAATATAATAATATTCTAATAATACATTATGTGCACATACCTAGAGTAAGATGTATTTACTTTAGTCTGAATCTGATATAGGTAAAAGTGCGATACCAGACATATCAGGCTCGATTTTAGATTCACAGTCACTACAGATGACATGTTCGTGTAGATGTTAAATATTTCCTAAAAATCACTATCACTCTCTGAGTCACTGTTCAAGTCAATCACTAAGTTGTTAACTTCCATTCTATCAAACATTCGTTCACGATTCCACCATTTCTCAATTACTTGTTCTGTATGCTTGATGGAGTTCATCCAGACCACAGGTGTAATGGTAGACAATGCTTCTTTCCACATGTCCAAACAGTTATCGTTTGCATTTCCATCTCGACCTACGTGTTGGTTATAATAATTTTTCGCCACGCCCCATATCAACTCGATTGGATTGAATATACAATGATAGGGAGGAAGACGTAACACTCTATGGCCATATTGTTCAGCCATCTGATCCGTTAGGTATATCTTTTCTGGTTTATTTCTAGAAAAAAAAAATAAACAAACACAAATGTTTATATTTCATTTCTACTTACTGATTAACAATTTGAAGTAGTTCACTCTTTAACATTGTATGTTCAAATTGAAAGTTATGTTTTGTAAGCCAATCCTTTATAACAGGCTTTGTCGATCCACTTGTCGGAGCCTTATTTGCCAATGTACTGTGGTACGGTGCGTTGTCCATAATAATAACTGACGGTTCCTCCAAGTTTTTCAAAAGTTGATTCTCAAACCACAGCAAAAAGTTGTTTTGGTTCATTTCCCCATGATAGTCACCTTTGGATTTAGAGGAAAACACTAATTCAGCCCCAGGAATAAAACCATTCTTGTTACCAGCATGAAGAATGATATGTCTGCAATAATAAATCACTATTAATTAATACTTAAATCTTTCATAGCAATTCTGCGATGAGTTACTAACAAATAATATGACTTTAACAAAACCTAATCAAATGGCATTCTAACGTTTACCTTTTCCCATCAACTTTTGTGGTCTTTACACTCTTTCTGTTATCATCTTGCCACGAGTGAGCCAATGTTCCATTTTGGAATATCCAAGTTTCATCCAAATAAACAAAATTGAATGTGGATTCCTCTTTAATTTGTTGATACATTCTCAAAAATTGTATTCTTTTAAATGTAATATCTGGAAGTTCCATTAGCCCCCTCCGTGGATTATCCTTACTCCATTTGAAACCAATATCTCTTAAAAGGATACGAAGTGATGATTTACATCCCTCAAAGAGCTTCATATTCTCAAGTTTTTGATGAATACTTTCAAGAGTAACAGTTTTCTCTGAAATAATTACATTAAATTATCACTCATTTTAGTATATTGTATATGGTGAATACAATCAAGGATACAATGTAAAAAAACTTTCTTACTTCTTTTATACAGTTCGTAAATTTGATTGCGAATAGAACCAATATCAAGGTGATCTTGATTCGTGACTCCCTTCACATGTGGACGGTTTTTCTTCGGCGACTTTAAGACCACATCACTCTTCACTTTTTGCGAGATTCTACTCACAGTACACACACTGATCTTCAGTGCAGCTGAAACACGCTAAAAATATTTCCAATAAGGGCCATAGAAGCTTAATAACCAATAGTATCAATACTTTACCTCTCTAACGCAGTTTAACGGGAGTAAGGGGCCCCCATTATTTCGTTCCAGTTCAAAGTAACTGATTAGAGACGAGACCAGCTGCTGACATCGACTGTTCAATGGTTTAGGCATCTTATTGCAATTCCTTACACTCGAAAACACCCAAACACGTATTTAATTTACAATTTACCGAAGCGAGCAAATATTTCGAAGTATAACCTCAAAATCATAACAAAAGTTTCGTGCCAATACGTGAATCGTTCGGCAACAGTGTACACGGCTACCAACTTATATTTTATCGGCTAACATCCGACAGTGTGCTATCTCTTTTTAACTGGGATAACAGTGCGCTCTGTTTAAAGCAAATTTTTATCTTACACCAACGGCAATTGGCAATAAATGTGACGTCATTGATGACGGCACCGCAAGTTTTACTAATTTCTCTATATGTCCTCTCGTTCATATAATTATCTATGCATTGAAAAACATATCTGAGCTGTATATTTTTGCTTCAGCGTATTGAGTGCGCTATGCAGCGCTCGTATGTTTTTAGAAAGTAATGATGTCACCAACGAATATGCTGCTTGTCACTTACTAGCAGCTTCGCAGATGTACTCTAAGACGCTTACTCTTGTCAATAATGTCAGTTGTGTATGTTTGGTTAGGTAAACTATCAATTAGGCATTCCAACGACCTGTCAAAAGTAAATCCAATATGGCCGTTGGGGGCAAACACCTTGGTTATGTCATCTGTGACTATTGATTGAAAAGTGTTCCATTTTATGTTTTTGAGAGTGAGTTAAGATGTTTTCATATTTTTAAAGTGTACAGTACTGTTTTATCGAACAAAGATGCTCTTGTATGCTTTCATTTGTGCTTTGCTGTAGTAACTATGGGTTAAAACTAAATATGAAACGATATCCATGTTGGCATGCATGTTGGTGACAGGTGACAGGCGGAACTCTGTGAATAGAATAGTCCAAATCTTCAACTTTCAACGTAAATGGATCCACATTATCGATTAACTTCAGCTTCTTTAGATAACTGCAAAAAATATATATAGAAATGCAAACACAAAACTTTAGTAAGTACTTTTGAGCTTATCGTTCGCCAACATGGTGATTTTCCAACAATAATGTCTTTAAATATTCACTCTGCATCTTAAAAAGTATATAAGCACTAACAAAACCGATAAAACTTTCTAAAAATCACCTTTTCACCAACAAACAACACCACCATGAACACTCTCTTATGGCGCTGTCAAACTGTCAAACTTTGTTTGCCCCCAGCCGCCATATTGGATATCACGTGGTTTGGAATGCCTAATATTGTTCACTGGGGTATCTAACAGCCCCCTACTTGTGAAAAAAGTGGTACTATCGAATGAGGAGAGTAGTAAATACTCCATCCTTTACAAAAATTGATCAAATCGAACAAAAATACAACAAATAGTTTAAGTTCTTACATACAACCATAGACATAATACGTATAGACTAAGGATCGCAATAAGGCGTGATGTGACGAGTGGGAGCGAGAGGCAAATAAATGGCCCATAGAGATAAAAGAGAGAGGAGGTAACAAATGTGCTTGGAACAAATAGACCAAACCACAGGCCACAGTGGCTTCTGCATATGGCCGACTTCCGGTAAGAAATCTTTCTCTCCAATGGCGTAGCATTACATTAACTAAAATTATGAAATAATAATTTGTATGAAGCAGTTTTATTTTCCATAAAATGTCACAAAATGCTAAGATATGAAAAAATACGAAGGTTGCTCAATACGAATTAAGTAAAGAATGTTTTATTTTTAAATTTCTTGATTAATTTAACGCATATTTACAACGTGATCAAGAATGACTGTTTGAGTTGGCAATACTGAATTTCATTTTTAAATGGTACGACTGGAGTAACATCCGGTTGGTGACACTGACAGCGTCATCGACAGATGCCATTTGCTATTTCAAATTCGAATTTCTGGTATTCTTTTCAAATTTATTTATTTAAAATGGTTTTCACGTTACAACACGATATTTTCATTGGAATGGCGTACTTTAGAATCGGGATTTATAACCCAATTACTGGTTGGCAGTACTCCCTCGAAGCGACATACCAGCAATTTCAAGAGTTGTTTCCTGAGACTTTGGTCACTTTTGCTGTCTTTCTGCAACATTGCATGCGAGTAGTTGAACGTTATTTAAACACATTTGAGCGTAAGCAAACAAAAATCAACTGGTAGACCTTCTACTCTAAACGAGGAAGTTGTCGAGGATATCAGAACTCGAATGCAAACAAGTCCTCGCAAATCCTTAAGAAAGCTCTCCCTTCAAACAGGTTGGGTCCTTATGCCTCCTATTCAACCAATTTTCATTCTTATCCATAAGACTTACACTTTTCCATGTTGTTTTAGTTCACGGTTTTACAGGCTTAACATATGGAAGTTGCTCCACTGTGCTTGAAAAGAAATTAAAGTACCACCCTTACAAAATTTCCATCGTCCAGTCATTAACCCCTCCTGATCACCCGCAGAGAGTTTTATTTTGCAATTGGTTCAATGACATATTAAATAATAATGATATCCTTGACAATACCTTCTATTCCGACGAAGCCTGGTTTCATCTCAACGGCTATGTGAATAACCAAATTACAGAATTTGGTCAGGTGAAAATCCTTACGCTATCAGAGAGACACATTTACACCCGGTTAAAGTTTGTGTTTGGATGGCAGTGTCAAGTACGCGGTTGTATGGGCCAATATTTTTTAATTTTACCGTCAATTCGGAGAGATATATCCAACACCTTTTGAGGCCTTTTATAAACCAATTAACAGACGAAGAGCGTCAAATTGGATATTTCTAACAATACTCTGCAAGGGCACATACGGCTCGTGCTACTATGGGATATTTAAGAGAGAATTTTGGCGACAGAGTACGGTATTAGTCGGTGCATTTGGTGAAGCAGGTCACCAGATCTCACTCCATTAGATTTTTCGTTATTTGGACTCTTGAAGGACAATGTCTTTAGGAACGTATTGCATACTGAAAAGAGCTGCATTAGGCAATAGTTCAGGAAGTGGCAAACATTACCCCCAATATGCTGGTGAATATCTTCGAGAGCCTAAAAAGAAGAGTTAATTTATGTCTGGACCAAAATGGGGGGCATTTTGAGCATTACCTTTAGCCAGTTTAATTAAATCTTTGTTCTGTATTTCGAGTTTCACTTTTAAGCGTTAATTTTTATTCACATAACCTACAATCTTATCGCTGATTGTTCTTCTTCTTCTTTTATTTGGCCTTCGCTGCTATGGCGATCCAGCCACTTACATAACGCTGATTGTTTTGTCAAATAAATGAAATAAACATATAAACATATCTGGTTGTCAAGGCCTATCAACTTTAAAAAAGTTACCTCATTGAACAGCTTCTGGCGAGGGGGTCGCGCAGGGGAGGCGGAGTTCGTGACGTAGACTGGCGACACAGCTCTGAGTTTTATTACCTGTGTTTAATCTAAACTCTGGTTTCATCTATGCTCTGTATTACTCTGACAATTCGGCGTTTGGCTGGCGTTTTCGTTTGTAATTGACAACAGTTTTGAGTTTTTCAAAGTATTTTTTGCATCGCCGGTCACCGTGTGACGTAGATGACGTTGTGGTAGGTCAGGATCGCTTGAGGCAACCTATTTAAAGTTGATACGCCTTGTCTGGTTGTAGTATTACAAACCCTTAGGCAAAAAAATCCTCCAGGTAGGATTGCCAACTCAAACAGTCATTCTTGATCACCCTGTATAATAATAGTTCATAACAAAATTACCTACATCAGTTTTTAAAACCATACGCTGTTGTTCATTCTTTGGAAAACGGAAACAAACAAAAAAAATAATCGATTTTGGGATTAATCAGTTAATAGAAAAAAATTACCAAGAAAGAAATGTGCTCCAGGTATACCAGAAAGACAAAGAACGAGCAGGAAACCAGGAAGGAGCGGAAGAGCTGATTCAGTTATGTAGTGGGTATATTGTATTAAAAAGATGTTTGTATTTATTATTAATTGATAAACTTTAGTTCCCAATGGTATACTGTAGCTTCCCCTATAGATCCGCCACTGCACAATTCAACAAAGACAATCGCAAGGACGCGTTCGACAAGTGGCTTCTCAATATGGCCACTTCCGTCTACAAAATTTATTACCCCCTCTCCCTATTTGTTACCTCCTCTCTCTTTTATCTCTATGAAATGGCCACTTGTTTCTCACTCTAAATGGGCGGAGCTAACGACTCCGTAACCATGACGCTCTAACCTCTACAGCCTCGTGTCAATCATGTGTCAATATAATCAAGAATTTGTTATCACTTATCTTCGAAAACTATTGGGGAAATATCGGGAGTTTTTTTAAATTTCACCTCATAGTAAGCTGTGCATAGTGTTTGTGAAGGCGCCTTACTAAAAAATGCGAAAAAATGTCATTATCAAAAGTCAAATCGTTCCAAGCACTTCGAAGACTATCGTTCCGTGGGAGAGTTTCGAGTTGTCAAGTTTGTTTTCACAGAGGTTCTCGCATTTAGATTTTTATATTCTTTAGTCTCACTCATCTACGCCTAATTAATAGAGCCAAGCTGTCTTTTTCAAGACACTATAGTAACTGATTGGAGCAGTTTCAATTTTTATTAAAAGTGAGGTTATGACAACTCACTTCAATATTGACATTTTTTAGTAAGGCGCATTCACAAACACTATCCACAGCCCAACGAATATAGACTAACCAGGATTGCTCACTTACATTTGACCAAAGTTGGACAGTTTTGTAACGTCACAACCGGTGCTGAACTGCGTTTACGTGTTGATCTGTGGATAACGTGATGTGGATATCGTACGTAAATATGGATTACGTAGAGTACGTACGTAAACCGTACAGTTTACAATGATAAATCTTACTGTTTACTACAGTAAAATGAATAAATCTCTATCTTCTGTCCAGCACCGGTGGTGACGTCACAAAGTTTTTGCCTGACAGATTCGGCGAACTGAGCAATCCTGGTAGTCTATAATCGTTGTCCACAGCCTACTAGGAGGTGAAATTTAAAAAAAAAACACCCGATATAAGAGATGAAATGAACCTGTAAATATAGCGGGAAAAAAAGTGGAATTAAGAAGAAAAAGTTGGTTTTCTTGGAGTTTAGAACTCGCGACCTCCAAAATAAAAGTAAGTGACGTAACTGACAAGGCTAGAGGTTCGGGCGTCATGGTTACGGAGTTGTTAGCTCCGCCCATTAGAGTGAGAAACAAGTCGCCTTATTTACAGTGACTATACTACAAACAATGGCGACAAGCTCGTCCATCCGCCATTAAGAGGCAAAATTTTTGGCGAGTTAACACAGGAAATTCAAATGTTTTGTTAAAATTCGATTATGTTTGAGGCATTTTAATGAAATCTGATATTTTAATTAGGTGTTTTATGAGAAAGCCGAGAAGCTGCGATAAAAAAATCGCCGTTGTATGTAAAAGATGGGTGTTTAGATTACTTTGACAGGTTAATAAGTAATTAATATTATTTTATTACTGTTACCCATATGTACCAAGTATATAATGATTTTTTTAGACTTATTTATATATTAGTTTGATAGATATAGATAAATCAGGTCGCAAATAGACTTTAGAGCATTTTTAGCAGCTTTTTCAAAAATACACATATTATGAGTTTTGATAATACTGTTCATAAGTTATTCAAGTATTAAGGGCATAATCAGGAGAAATAGCACCAAAAGTGGGAACGAAAGGTTACCAAATAAACAGAACAGTATTTTACGTGACACCCCCCTACATCACACTTAAGACACAATTTAATAACACTTAATATTTACTCTATATTCACTATTATTCACCATAAACTAAATTAACATCAATTATTACGTTTTTAATAAGGCAAAAACGTTACAACTCAAATCCAAAACAACGTAAACAAAGGAAATTTGCCTCAAAATGGCGGCCGTATACCACGTGACTAGTCAGGCCAATAAAAATCGAGACATCGATTGTCGCCACTGTTTGTAGTATAGTCACTGTAGCCTTCTTTATTTGCCTCTCGCTCCCACCGGGCACATCGCGCCTTATTGCGATCCGTAGTTTATACATATTATGTCTATGCATACAACCATATGCATACAATGCACAGAACATTAATATTATTCCAGCGTTTAAGCGTTTACATTTTTTTGATCTCACGATTCATAACGTCAATACGTTAATACGCTACCCAGCGTATATACGTATATATACTCCAATAGGCTGAAGCAAAAAAATACAGCTTTGGCCACATGCTCAAGACAGCAAAAATTACACCCATTCATATAGTGAATGACATTCGGGCAATCTGTATGTAATTGTAAATCAATATTAATTGCAATTTAGCAAGTTTGAAAAAAAATACCAGAATTTCCAACTACAGCCAAACTACTGTCAGAACAGCAATAAAAAAATAAGTGAACAATAGACGCATCTGTTGGACAAAAATGGCCTAATTGTCATTATCTTACTGGATCTAGGGAAAACTTTTGATACTGTCAATCATCAGATCCTCTTATACATGCTATATAATTATGGAATTACAAAGACAATGTTCACAGATTTTTGATGAATCGTTTGAATAGAAGATTGTATATAACAATATATCTATATATATTATAATTATCATAGGCAAATTTGAAAATCAAATTCATTCCAATTCAAATCTTTTGTTGATGGAAATTTTTGTTTAAATTGTAAAATTTTAAATTTGAATACGTTACAGTTAAAAAAATCTTCCCTAAAAATTTCAAACATGTAATTTTTAAAAATTTCAAGTTTGTTTCAAAGAACTCAAATTTTAATCAATAACAAAACTACTTGGTAAAAGAGACTTAAGGAATAGTTTCCAACAATATAATTGATACTATTTATATGATAAACATCAAGTGCTAAGATCATATATTACATTGAAAAAAAATTCTATTCAGTGTTTATAATTTATGAGCATATTAGTAACTTCATCTTAGTCTAACTTAGTAACAGATACAAACACACAATAATAGATAACAATCCCGGAAAAAGGTACGATTGACTATGACCAGGATTCAAACCTGGATCTCCAGATTGCATTTCCGCTATGTTACCAATTACCAATTTGTTCCAATAATAGATATGGATGGCCCAAACAAACAGAGGTTAAATGGTTAATGATGGGAGAGTTCTAACGGATTCATAATACTAATATGACTACAGAGATGATTGTGTATTAGTCTGATGGGTCCCAAATGATATATCTAATGTGGGGTGGTGACAATCTGTACCTAGTAAAACCTCGGTTGATCTAGTTGCTTTTGCCTCATTGTGAAAGAAAATAACACCATTGTCTTTGGGTATTTGATTTATCTGAAGTAGGTAGTTAAATAAACATATGAGTGAGAGTATTTCTGAGGCCACTGATTCCTGGAGTCCTACATTTTGGTATTACACAGAGAACAAGTCTGAGTTAATGTTCCTTACAGGTTTGTTGGGACAATCCTAAGGACGCCATTGGTATATTTAATGGCTATGCTATTGTAACGCGAAATATAAACATCGGCACGCAGGGCGTCTCTTATCTCACGAAAGGACAGCAGTTCAAAGAGAGAAGGCCGCTGTGCTTAATTGGGCCATAAAAACATTCCCAAACGTACCGGAAACGTCTTATTAAAGGAAGAATGATCTACTGCTTGTGAGTTCAAACATTATTAGGGAAAAAAGAATATACCAGAAGGTTCCCGAATACAATATTGAAGACATATAAAGACGGGGTTGCGGTTGGAGTGGGAGATTACACGAGAAGCCGCGTGAGTAAACAGTGCGAAAAACGACAAGTGAGAATTGGACAAATAAATTAAACGTTAAGTGTGCTATATAAATAAATTAGTT
Source organism: Cryptocephalus moraei (assembly GCA_946251905.1). Classification (NCBI taxonomy): domain Eukaryota; kingdom Metazoa; phylum Arthropoda; class Insecta; order Coleoptera; family Chrysomelidae; genus Cryptocephalus; species Cryptocephalus moraei. The sequence continues at coordinate 34,505,788 of OX276458.1, forward strand.
AAGTAATAGTCTTGATAAATTAAGTAGTGTAAAGACAGTGTGCAAAATAAATTAGAATAAACGTTACACTATCAATATTCTGACGGCGAAGCTTCAATGAATTGTTGAGTTTCTTTCAATGGGCCAGATGTGTTTGGGTTAGGTCGTTGTTGATAAAACACTTTTCTATTCTTATTAACTTTGTTGTGATTTCTAATAAGGTATATGGCATCGAGAGGATTGGTGTCTTGGAACCTTGAGTGGTGTCACCCCGTTTTTGTTTTTCTTTCCGACCCTGATAGTATTTTTTATCTCCAAATTGTCTGTGTTGATCTCACTGATGGTGGTGTTTACCACAACAATGTCCTAGTTAGTCTATGGAAGATTGAAGAACATCACAATAGACGTTTTTTCTGACTTTCAAAGAGTTGGCCTTTAATTTCATCACCAACGCAAGTATCGACCCTGGAGTTCCTCAGATTACAGAGCGGCAATTTTCTTCATTAACTTGAGGATTACGACGAAGTCTCCTCACAGTCTGGGTAGAAAAACCAAACATATTTTACTTAAAGTCCATCACTTTGATCTCGGATGCAGTTAGATTACTGCATTTTTTGTGGATGTGGCGTTGGCAACTGTCACACTGGAGGGAATTCGCTGCATTGCAATTCCCACTCTTACATTTGATGCAGTCCACTTTTAGGTTAAGTTCGGTTTTCGTGATAATTTTTTTAAAAACTCGAAATTTATGACTATGTACCGTGTGGGGTTGCACGGTCCTCCATCGGGTGCCTCCCCAGGTGGCGGATAGGGGAATGCCTCCCAGATGGGGTACCGAGGAAATCAAATACTCAAGGCAGGCCAAAACTTGCATTGGTGAAAGGCAGCAGTTTCGCCAAAATCAGGCTATAGCGCAAAAAGATTTACTCTGAAACGGTATAGTAATGAAAACAGAAAAGCGCAGCTGAATCAGCAATAACGCTTTTCCCACTGTGGTACAGAAAAGGAACGGACCCTTACTGTAGAATATTTTCCAAAAATTCAAATGGCAGACGAAAACATTGAAATGACCCTCAGTCTGGGGCACCCCTTAAGTGGGGAGAGGATGCGAAGAATAGCCCCTTCGCCTACTATTAGGAATAATGGAAAGAAAGAGAAATTAAAAATATATGACAGAATAGTACATATACCTGGAACAGTACATACCTGGAACGTATGTAGCTTATTTATGCCTGGGAAATTTGCGAACATTGAAGCTGAGATGAGCAGGCTGAATATCAATATCATGGGGCTAAGTGAAGTAAGATTCTGTAAGGTTGTCGAAAACAAAAAACAAGCAAAGGATACATTATTACTCAGGTGGAACTGATCCAAAACATAAGTATGGAACAGTAAATTATATACTTAAATATCACATACTTAAAGTGTTTCTAAAAATCATCCAGCGAAGAATATATAGATAATTAGAAGTGGATATCGGAGATACACAGTTTGGTTTTAGAAACGGTTTAGGAACTAGAGAGGCGCTCTTTGCCTTCAATGTGTTAACACAGTGGTGTATGGACGTAAATCAGAATGTATACGTTTGTTTCCTGGACTATAATTAAGCATTTGACACCATCCAGCATAAAACACTAATAGCACTACTCAAAAGTAAAAACATCGACACTAGAGACATAAGAATAATAAATAATTTGTACTATCATCAGGAGGCCGTAATACGCGTAAAGGATAAGGTGACCGACCCAATAAAAATAAAAAAAGGTGTTAGACAGGGCTGTGTTTTATCACCATCTCTGTTCAATCTGTATTCTGAAGAGATATTTAAGAAAGCACTGCAAGATGAAACAGCTGGAGTAAAGATTAATGGCTTACCCATTTGTAATGTCAGATATGCCGATGACACCGCACTTATAGCGGAAAACATAGATGATCTCCAGAGAATACTGAACAAAGCCGTAAAAGTGAGCGAAGAATTTGGGCTAACACTTAACACAAAGAAAACTAAATTCATGATAATTACAAAGAAACCTATTGCCAATATTAATCTGTATGTGAAGAATGAACAGATTGAACAAGTAAGAAATTATAATTATTTAGGGATGAATATAAACGAAACAAATGACTATTCTAAAGAAATCAGAATAAGAATAGAAAAATCCAGAAGCGCCTTTAACAATATGAGACAACTATTGTGCAGCAGAGATTTAAGCTTAAGTTTGCGAGTGCGGATGCTTAAATGCTACGTTTTCTCGGTCCTCTTGTACGGGGGGTGGAGGCTTGGACTTTAAATAAACAATGCACGAATAGATTGGAAGCCTTCGAGATGTGGGCGTATCGGAGAATTTTGAAAAATTCGTGGCAAGATAGAGTGACTAACGAACAAGTAGTTGCAATAATCGGCAAACAACGAGAAATAATCGACACCATTAAAATAAGAAATTTGCAGTAACTGGGCCATACTAAACGCGGCTAAAAATATAATTTGCTACAATTGATTATGCAGGGCATAATTCAGGGTAAACGGAGCATTGGGAGAAGACGGATGTCCTGGTTGCGTAATCTTAGGGAATGGTTTGGCTGCAACTCCAACCAGCTGTTTCGTGCTGCGGCCTCAAATATACGAATTGCATTGATGGTTGCCAACCTTCGTAGCGGAGATGGCACGTGAAGAAAAAGAAGTAAGTTATACTCGTTTGAGACAGAGTATCACATTCAGTTATAGACTTAATCCCACTGAGCGATAGAGTGGCGCTTCTAAACTTTCAAACGCCTTCTAGAAACTTAATTATACTTCAGGTAGCATCCTCATAAGCAATAAATCATATCAAGAAATCGAAGAATTCCACTACAAAATAGGCGAAGCAATGCGTCTTACAAAGAAAGGAGAGATAACTATGGTTATTGGAGATTTCAACGCCAAGATTGGCTGCGGCGCTGAAGGAGACAATATAGGACAATACGGTCTTGGCACAAGAAACAACAGGGGGGATAGACTTGTGCAGTTTTCTGCAGAAAGTAACTTTATAGTTCGTAATACCTTTTTCAAACAACATCCTAGAAGGCTATGCATCTGAAAGTCGCCAGAAAAAATAACCAGGAATCAAATTGACTTTATTTTGCTGAACCTAACAAAAGGTACATGAAATCTGTAAAAACCTACCCTGGAGCAAACATTAATACCGATCACAATCCTGTTGTGATGGATTTTAGGCTCAATAGATTCGTAAGAGTTAAAAAAGAGAGAATATCAAAACAAATAGATATTACACAGTTGAAAAACTCTGAAAAGAAAAAAGAGATAGGTACAAAGATCGAAAGAGAAATAGAAGTATCTGCAACAAGACATCGGATTGGCAGTAGACAACAAAAAGAAAGACTGGATGATACAAGAAATATTGGACCTCATGGCTAAAAGAAGAAAATGCCAAACAAACAAGACAAAATACAAGCATTTTACTCGTATCATTAGGAAAAAATATAGAGAAGTAAAAACAATTGGATGTCTTCAAAGTGCCAGGAAATAGAGCAACTTCAGGAAAAATATGACACCTTCAACTTACACAAAAAAAATTAGAGAAATGACGAACCGAAACAGAAAATTCCGAAAACCCTATTCTAAGGGACAACAATAACGAAATTATTTTAGAAATAGACGCTAAACATATGAGATGGCAAAAGTATATAGAAAAACTTTTTGAGGATGATAGACCTCATTTTCCACCACCAACAGTCCCAACAGACCACAAAATAAATGAAAAAGGTCCAGAAAAAACTAGAGATGAAGTAGTACATGCAGTAAATTTCCAAAAATCGGAAAAGCTACCGACCCCGGCAAAATATATCGTGAAATACTCAAAGTAATTGTAGAAAATTAATGGTAAAACTTGGATTTAATTACATACATCAATATTCAATAAAATTTACAGCTCAAGCAAGACACCATCAGACTGGTTAAAATCAACATTTATAGCATTGCCAAAAAAAGCCGAACTCTTCACATTATAGAATGATAAGTCTCATGTCCCACGTTCTCAAAACTTTTTTAAGCATCATTCATACAAGAATTTACAAAAAAAATGCGAATACCAAATGGACAACACTCAGTTTGGATACCGTAATGGATTGGGAACGTACGAAGCTCTATTCTCCCTCAATGTACTAACGCAACGACGCAAAGACATGAACGTAAACGTCTATGCATGTTTTATAGACTATAGTAAAGCATTTGATTGTGTTCAACATCAAACGATGATCGAGATAAAAAAGGTGTTCGGCAAGGTTGCGTCTTGTTCTCACTGCTTTTCAATCTATATTCAGAGGTTATCTTCAAAGAGGCATTAGAAAGAGTTTAAGGAGGAATTAAGATTAATGGAACTACAATGAACAACATTAGATAAGCTAATGATACAGTTATAATAGCAGACAATTTACAAGACCTACAAAACCTAATAGATTCTGTAGTTCATCATAGCGAAATGCTTGGTCTATATCTTAATATCTCCAAAACCAAAGTACAGTGTAACCTTGGTTATCCGAATACCCGCTTATCTGAATGCAACAAATTGGCATTCATTATCCGAACTCCTCTTGATTAACCGAACTTAAATCGCTAGAGCTTAGCTAGTGACAACTCACAAATTTCTGTCATATTTCTTCCGCCTAACTGCACACCACTGATCCAGCCAATGGATCAGAATGTGATCCAAGCTATAAAACTCTACTACAGAAAGAATCTTTTGAAGAAGATAGTGAGGACTCTTGGAAATATTGCAGAGGAACTGAAGAAAGTCACAGTCAAAGATGTTGTGTTTGAAGTTTGAACTGGCAGAGGCTTGGCAGAACGTGAAGACCGATCTGAAAGTTCTTGGCAGCAACTCCTGCCCCCAGGATTGTTAGATTCATTCGAAGATGAAGATTTGATCCCTCTCTCTGCATTGCGACAAGCTATAACATCAGAAGTGAACGAAATAAACGAGATAGTGAAACTTACGAAAAACATATCGGATGCTCCTACAAATGAAGAAATTAAAAGATGGACCTTGGGCGATGAAGACGTAGAAAGGATAGATGGCAGCGACATATTGGAGAGTGTGGAGAATTTTGATGAAATGGAGGAAGAGAGTGACAGTGACAGAGTGACACACGGAGAAACGGTAAATAACTTTGCTAAATGCATACAGTGGGCAAAGGACCATGGAGAAGATTCCAGCCACATCGTTCTTTTAGAAGAGGTGCAAAGCAGAGCAAATAAGTTGTAAATGAGAAATGTTAAACAACAGAAAATTACAGATTTTTTAAGTAAAATGTGCATTAACGTTTCTGGTAGAATGTATCAACTTTTTTTATTTTATGAAAGAATGTATATTTTTATTTATATTTGTTACCTTCGAAAGATTTTTATTGCATTAAAATTGTATTTCGTTTTACATTGAGATATGTATTAAAGATTTTTATATCATTCGGCATTTTATTTTGATTATCCGAATAAATCATTAACCGAACAGTGACATGCATTAATTAGTTCGGATAACCAAGGTTACACTGTAATGGTATTTTCTAAAACACCAATAAATGCACACCTACTTGTCAATAGACGAACAATTGAACAAATAACCGCAATAAAATATCTAGGAACTAACATCAACAGTTAGTGTGACCCGAAAAAAGAACTAATTTCGAAAATTGAACACGCTAGGACAACATTCATGATTAAGTAAACGCTCTTTACAAGGTCAGGTCTCACTCTGGAAATTAAAATTAGAATGATTAGGTGCTATATTTTCTCTGTATTGCTTTACGGATTTGAAAGCTGGACCCTTGATCAGTAGACAGAAAAAAGAACAGAAGCTTTCGAAATGTACCTATATAAGCGAATGCTGTGAATTTCGTGTGTACAACCGATTACCAATAATGAAGTACTTAAACGCATGTTTATGAATGCAATGAAAATTGAAATATATAAGTGTGGTAAGAGGCCAGAGATACGAATTACTTCGACTCATAATAGAGGGGCATATAGAGGGTAAAAGATCAGTAAGAAGACGTCAGAACTCATGGCCGGAAGATTTGAGGGACATGGTTTGATCGGTCATCTATAAAGATCTTTCGTGCTACAGGTTTCAAAACAACAATTGCCATTTTGATCGCCAACCTTCGTGTGGTGAAGGCATCAATAGAAGAAGATGGCTATGTACAAGAAAATATTGGATACCTAAACCCGATTTTAAAGGGTAGATATAGTGAGGAGCCTTTTAGTACTTTTTGAAGGATTACAAAATGACCCCCTCAAATTTTTTAATTATATTCATATGAGTGAATGTTCAATCTAATATCTAATAACTCATTTAATAGGCAATACAAAAAATAGTTTTAACTAGCTGTATTATCATTACCACCTAAAGAAATAGTAAATAGTATACAGATTTTGTCGTCTGACATTTGTATCATACTGATGAAGTTCACATATCGTTTTAAGATTTTGACACTGGTCAAAATATTATAATTATATATCCACAATTTTTTTTAAGATTCTACCAAATGACGTAAAATATCTTAATTGTTCTAAATCAAGTTTAAACACTAGACTTAAACAATGGGTGTTGGGTCACGTTGTAACATGAAATATGGAATATTTATAGGCTGCAGCCCCGATATCTACAAAAGTTTAAAGTTTTTAGACTAATCAGCCAATACTATCTTTTTGCTTGTATATGTATCAGGTGTTCAGTTAAATCCGTAATCTAGCAACCATTGGAATTTTTGTCATTTTGACTTATATCTTAGGTTAGATGTAAACATTTTGACAAATGGTAAATGTCACAAATGTCGAAACACCATTCTGGCTCCTTGCGACAATAAAAATTAGCACTAACTGGTTGAAAACAACTGATTTTTAATTTGAAAGGGACGACGAATTGTAAAATTAAACACGAAAACAAAGCTACTCCTCACCAAGACCCAACTGTCACAGCTAACCTCAAAAAATTAAAATGCCATTAATTGCGCACCAGGATCAATCTACGACATTTATCCCTCGCTCTGTCTTCTTTCATAAAAATTCCAAAGGTTGCTAGATTACGGATTTAACTCAACACCCGATACATATCGGTGTTCAGTTAAATCCATAAATCAGCCGTAAATGTTCGACTAAATTTCTTTATGTTAATTTCTCTATGGTTCAAATGTGTCAGATGTTCACACTTAACCAAGAAATCGTATTTTTGATTAGATGCTACGATTTTTAAGAGAAAAACCTCAATTTCGAGTATCTGAAGAAGATTAGAATTATTATTAAATTAGAATTAGAAAAACAAATTATAGGTCTGCAAGTCGAGACAATTTGGTGGAATGGTATTAATACGAAAAAAACATTTTTGTTTTTATATTGAATGTTTTTTTATGTGGGTTTTTGTTTAATTTTTGGACCTCTCTGTGCGCAGGCAATCAATGCCTCCAGCAGAGCCTAAATGCGATTGTGAAGATATGTACAAACAAAGTAAGGAAAATGCAAAGAACTATGTATTATTTAGGGCTGTATTTATAGTCGCCACTTGAGTTTGTCTCAAGTTGAGTCTGACTCAAGTTCAACTTAAGCCTGGGATAAGTTTGAGTCACCTCAGTAGATATCCTAGGCGGGTTCTGCGACCACGGAACACAACTTTTTGCTGGCGCGCGGACCCAGGGGGGCCCATGTGGTACTAAGGTAAACGAGTATACTACTACTGCTAGTACTACTAGTAGTAACACTACTACTAATAATAGTAAACGAGTAAACTACTACTACTAGTATTATTAGTAGTAGTAGTGCTAGTTTAGTAGTAGTATTACTAGTAGTGTTACTACTAGTAGTACTAGCAGTAGTGGTATACTCGTTTACTAGTAGTAGTAGTACTTAGTACTACACGGGGCCCCCTGGGTCCGCGAGCCAGCAAAAAGTTGTGTTCCGTGGTCGCAGAACCCGCCTAGGATATCTACTCACCTCGTACCCGGACTTGAGTCTTGCTTATATAAGTAAATGACATTGACATGAAAACTTCACTCCTGTCAAAACTAAATCTTACCAAGTTTAATTTGTAAACCAGACCTCATGGAACGCAATGGAAGATGTTTTTGTAAGGAGCGTAATGACAAATATCTTTCAAAATTTGACAGGGGTTGCTGTAAACTATGGAAACATACCACTTGTGACAGTCTCACCCGAGTTAAGCTGAACATATGACTAAACAAAACAAAGTATAAGCAAGAGCTTATGCTTGAGACGTTCTTACCCAAGTCGATCTTGAGTTTGATTTACAAATACGGCCCTTAGTGTCTGAGAGAATTTGTGTGAAAGATATGTTAACATATTGGAATGGTTGTATTTTTGTAAGAGCAGAAAAACTCTGAAGAGCATCTATGGATTAAATAAATCAAATGTTTAGTGGATTTTAAATAAAGAAACATAAAAGAGCATGGCTTTTAAATCAACTATAAGTTACTTACTACGAATATCCCTTTCCATATCCTACCCCATTCCCGGAGTACGAGCGTCACCTCCCTCACCACAGGATCCTCGATGGGGATGACGCTCTCGAAGAGCCCCTCATTATCAACCTTACAAGGCTTCAAGTATATGTAAGATTGAGGGAAGATGCCCTTGTGCGATCGATTCTTAGTGCAGAAGCCGCGGTACCAACCCTGGCACTCCTCCAAGATCTGCACTGTGTCACCGATCTCGAGTGGAAGACCACATTTCCTCTCCCCCTTCCAATTGTAGATCGCTAGAAATAAATTTCACTATCATTATACCATTATTAATAATATATTTAGTAAATTAAATTGATTTTCGATATCTCCACAACTCAATCCATCACAGAAAATTAAAAATTTGATTAATATTTTTTCTACTGTCATATATCCTATTGTTGGATAGTTTCCCGATTCGTGTTGTTCGGAGATGGACGATGATTTTATTTTATTTTTTGAAAATAAATCTTTAACTTTGTCTCTATTGGTCGTATTGAGATTTTCAAAAGCTCGAAATATGCGTAAACATCAGTAATCGCATTCACTTATTGGCGTGTTAATGAAATTAAGTCCAAAATGGTATTGTGTTAATAACTTTTTTTAATGTTATTTTATATAACGCCTTTAAACAATTAAATTATACACATCATTCCCTTCGTTTTGAAATTACATATAAAAGAATCTTAAGCAAGCGAGTGCCAGTGACAGCTTGCTGTAGAACCATAGACTAGAAATTGCATATGCATTGCAAAATACCGCTGATTGCATCATTGTGCAAAAACTATTGCATATTTCAACTTGAAAATTTAAGGGATTAGTTTGTACCCTCAGAAATTGTACAGTGTTTCAAATGTTCATAAAATAATGGCTCGTGGCGTAAAAAGTATTATTTGCATCCTGTGGTATCAGAGTAATTCAGTGTGGCAAGTCATAGACTTGTTTAGAGTAAATTCCCTGATAAATCAGTACTATCTGTATCGCCAGTGCAATGTATCGTTAAAAAATTTGGAGCGGTTGGATACGTCACTCATAGAAAACTTAAAAAAAAACCTGGTAAATGAGGACAGAAATATTATGATCAGCAGGGTAACGGAGGAGAGGCCTACAGTTTTTTCTCGAAAAGTGGCCAAACAATTTAATGTTTCATAATTGACTGTATTACTTGTATAGCAAGCCGGTACAACAGAAATTAAGTTCGTGTAATTATACTTTTGTTATAGCTTTTGAATGAAGTGTAAAAAAATTTAAATACTTTTTATAGGATAACAAGAAAAAGTAAGTAAGAAAGTAAGTAAGAATTAGATATAACATTTTATAATTAAACAAGCCGTACCCGGCATGCGTTGCAATGCCACCTAAAGTATAAAAAAATAAAAAGTATAATAAATAAACAAATAATATATAAAAAATTGAATGTTTGTCCACTATGCATTCCGAAAATGTTGATCAGATTGTGATGAAACTTTGGTAGGGTATTATGGGGACGCCAGAGATGGTTCTTGGCCCAAAAAATCTATATATAAATGGCAAACATGGCAAACTTTATTTTACCATATAAACTATTAATAGTAAATATTTTATTATTGAAATAAAAAATAACTAACTTATTTTAAGTGTTTGGGGATGCGGAATATGACTCAAAAAAGAATGCAGCGCTATGAACGATGACGGCCTATAAAATTAACAAAACATTCATTCATTTTTTTAATTTAATGTAAGTACTTTTATTATCCTAACTATTAAATTTCAAATTACATCTCTATCACAAATTGTGACAATTAAAAAAAACATTATCAGTATCTTTGTTCAATAGTAGAGTGTACCATATTTTTAGTGAATCCATCTTTAGCCAACACAAACAAACTGGATGGTTTACCAACGCGAGAACGTGCCACCTATAATTATCCGTGTGAAAAACATGGTAGATATGCCCAAATCTATGCCACAAACTGACACCGTTTGGCCTTGAGACTCAATGATTGTCATTGCGAATGCCAATCTAATTGGTCATGAAACCCTTTTGAAATTAATTGGCACAACCGTTGGAATAATAGGGATTCGTGGTAGTAACACATTTTCTCCTCGGAACTTGCCTTTCAATATGCTGGCTTCGGGAAAGTTTTTCATCAATTTTTTAATAAGTAATCGCGTGCCATTGCACATTACGAAGCAAAATAACCTGAGATCCAACCTTCAGTTGTAAATGGTGTGGTTGCATGCCTGGCAAATCCGATGAGTTCAAAAACTCTACAGGATAATTTTCAGCTTCCTTGGTATCGCAAACTGTATCCATAGATTTACATGACACCAAGTCTCCTCTGTCAACATCTGTTGTATCTTGAAATTTAAATCGTTGACGCCCACATTTTTTGCCGCCAAAATTGCTCTTTCTGCCAGGCACTCATGATTTAAATATTGTATGTGTATATCGGGAAATATCTGGTCACTGAGAGCATTTTTAGAATTAATGATTGTGCAGAAATCAGTCGGCAATTTTATGCATTCTGTATTTTCATGCACAACTACTTTTCCATCGCCGATATCAAACAGTTGTTTTGAGAACGTTTCAGCGGGTGGATCTTGAAGCATTTGACCGCGCATATTTACTTTCAGCTGTACTTTTTCAACATTACGTCACAGTGGCGATGATTTCAAGCACGTACGTTGAACGTGGAATAACGGGAAATGTTTGTCTAAAATACCTGAAAGGAGTAACAGAGTGCCGCCAAATAGTTTGTCGTTTTTTATGTCTTTCAATGCCCTGTTCAATGTCTCAAGCGAATGTTTGTGTGCCATGATGTATACATCCCTGCTGATAATTTTACACTGTTTCAGCACTGTGGCCATCGAGGTTTGTTTTTTTATGTTGCACACTGCAACGTATTATGATCGTGATTCATGCAATTGCGCCACGTTCATAGGCTTCATTATCCTGTTTTACTATCCTATCTTCATTTATCCTGTCGTAATCCCTGTTGGATTTGTTCGTCTATTTTTTGGGCTCTTCTATCTCGCGTGTCTGTAGATCTAGTCGTCGACAGGCCAAATCAAACTCTTTGCGTCTTGCAGGCATTTTCGACACGTACTGTCAGTTGATACTGCCACTTATCAGTAAATGACACTGTCACTCGACAATTGAATACTACTTATTTGTATGAAATAACTTGATTAACCAAGATTAGAAAATTATTAGAGTACTAATATCACTATTAAAAATTAGGGGTTTAATGGTGAAAGGGTGAAAATTTAGGGTTGTACGTATTTTTTAATGGCGAATCATAAAAAAATTAAAATAAGAAAATTTGGTCAAAAAATAAAATAAAATTTTTGGGGTTATTAGATCTCTTTTGAACCCAATGAACGTCGGATGACGAGATTAACGTAACTTTAACGGAGCTTTCCCAAAAATGAATTCAATTCACTAAACTTCAAAATTGACATTAAACAATAACAAAAACTAGTACAGGGCAGGACATTCCCGATTGTCCACCGATGTCGCCGCCGCACGGTCGTGCTTTGTTAAATAATTCGCTGACGCTAACAGGGGTGGACCACCATTATCACTTACAGGTATGAAAAATAGTTTACATTCTATTCTCAGACCCACTGAATATACACACAAAATTTCATAGGAATCGGTCAAGCCGTTTCGGAGGAGATTGGTTACAAACACTGTGACACGAGATTTTTATATATTAGATTAAATGACAATAAACGAAGTAGAGGGCTCACCGCTGTCCCAGTCACCAATGAAGCGAGACACCAATGGAACACAGAATCGAGCGGCTCGAAACAAAATTCCCTCTGAATTTTGGGTTTTCACAAAATACCTTTAACTTGCAGCATGCTATGGTGTCCAAGCCACCGGTGTCTAAGACACTGGTGTCCCATATGAATGGAGTCTTCTTCTTCATCGTCGTTCTCTCATTACTGAGAATCGTGATCACTGACAACTTGTGACGTTATTTCACTCCATTGACTTCGGTCCCGAGCTATGTTTACAGAAACGCAGAACGAACTACCGGTGGCCTTTTGGATCTGATCAGTCCATCAAGTCCATCTGGTTGGTGAGCGCCCTCTAGACCTTCGCCCATCTGTGTTTCCCGAAACTATCAGCCTCTCCAGGTTGTTTTCATCTCTTCGCACGATGTGTCCAAAAAATCTCAATATGTTCGCCAGGCAGGTAGAAGAGAGTCTATTGCGGATGTTCAGTTCTCTAAGGATTGACTCGTTCGTCCTGTGCGCCGTCCACGAAATTCGAAGCATGCGTCTCCAGCACCACATCTCGAAGGCATCAATTCTTTTTCTGTCTGCTGCTTTAATTGTCCACGTTTCAGCTCCATATCGGAAGATGGAAAAGATCAACGATTGAACTAGTTTCATTTTAGTGTTATTCGTAATAGATCTGTCTTTCCAAATCTTGGATAGTCGACTCATTGCACTTTTAGCTAGTCCTATTCTCCTTCGGATATCACTTTCACTTGAACCCGTGTTACTAATATATGAGCCCAGGTACAAGATGTGGTCAACGATTTGAAATCTTTTTAGAGCATCTGTCAATTGCAGAGTGTTGGAACGATCGACTATCATAATTTTAGTTTTCTCCGCGTTTATCATAAGGCCACAGTTGTTGCTCTCTGTCTCCACTCGGTTTAGGAGATCCAACATTTCCTCTTCTGACGCAGCTATTAATGTTGTATCGTCTGCATATCTCAGATTTGTAATTCTTTTACCCGCAATTGAGATTCCTCCATGCCATTCATCCAATGCCTTTCTCATAATATATTCTCCATAGATGTTAAAGAGATCTGTAGAGAGGATGCATCCCTGACGAACTCCCCTGCAGGTCTTGAATGGGAGCGAGTGCTGGTTCTCTATTCTCACCTTGGCCATGCTGCTGTCGTAAAGGTTTCTTATGAGTACAATCAGATGTTCAGGCACTCCCATCTCTCGAAGAACTCTCCACAGCATTTTCCAGTTAACACAGTCAAAGGCCTTTTGGTAGTCCAAAAAGCAGATGACCATTGGGATATTGAATTCTCTGCATTTTTCTATGAGTTGTCGTAGATTAAGCACCTGTTCTCTGGTGCCTTTGCCCTTCACGAACCCTGCCTGTTCCTGGGGAATATGTCGATCCAGATAAGTCTCCAAACGTCGCTTTATAATACGAAGTAGAATCTTACTCGGATGTGATATCAAAGAAATAGTACGGTAGTTGCTACACTTTGTGGTTGCACCCTTTTTATGAAGTGGAATGAATATAGAGGTTGACCAGTCTTTGGGCCAGAGACCATGCTTCCATATTATATTACATAGATCGGTTAAGATTTTAATGCCCTGTTGATCCAAACTCTGTAATAGTTCTCCCCTTATATCGTCACAGCCTGATGATTTACCTCTTTTCAAATGTGCTATTGCTTCCTCCACCTCTATGTGCATAATGTCAGGTTCCTGTGTTATTTTATTTATATTGATAATTCTATCGTCTCCATCTAGGGTCTGCTGTTCTTTGAAAAGTTCTGTGCAATATTTCTGCCAAACATTTAATATTGCTTCGATGTCCCCAACGACAGTGCCATGTTCAGTTTGAATAGCATAATTGCGTGGTTTGAATTCTCTTGCGAGAAGTTTGACCTTCTGAAACAAATCGTTGCTTTCATTTCGATGCGAGTGTGATTCTATCTCTTGACATATGTTGGATATGTACTTTTCTTTGTCTTTACGACATCTCTTCTGAATATCTTTAGATAGGGCGCTATAGATCGTTTTATCGAGAGGGCCTATTTTTAGTTGTTTCCTCTGTTCTATAACTTGCCATGTGTCTCGTCACTGATCCATGGTTTGCGATCATTCACATTTCCTGGTCGGCAACATTGGCTAGCAGTTTTCAGGAGACCTTCCCTAAGACTTATCCACGATTCTTCAGAATGGATCCAGAATCCACGAATGGAGTCTAATACACGTAAATAAACAATTCTAAACTGTTTCATAACAGAAAAAACCACTTCAACTGAAATGGGATATTGGAAAACTACGAGAAGTGGAATATTCTTGGACATGTATCAAGGATGCTTTGAAAAGCGCAGCAAATGCCACGCTAGGAACAAAGCCAAAGGTTAAACGGGAAGAATGGTTTGATGAGGAGTGCACAAGAGTACTGGTACTTCGCAATCAAGCAAGAAAAATAATGCCGCAAGACCAGACAGAACCAAACAGAGAATGGCATAGAGACCAAAGAACTGAAGCAAAAAGAACATAGAACAGAGAAGGAAAAAGACAAATCACGAGCTGCAGAAATTTCAAGAACTGGAACAAGACCGCTTAAATAAGCGTCCAAGAAAATCCTATCAAGAATTGTCAAACATTCACATCCTTTTCGTAAATTGTTTTACAATTCCTGATCTATTCTGAGGAGAAAAGGGAAACTGATCTATTTTTAGATGGAATAGTTCTCGAAATTAATCAGTGAAATATGAAACAATTGTAAGAGAATTTTTGAAAAAGGTATTTGTAGTCTCAGCCGGGATCCCGGCTGAGACTACAAATACCTTTTTCAAAAATTCTCTTACAATTGTTTGATCTATTTTTAGTTTCTGTTCATTGGGAATACTGTAATTTTTTTAATATATTTAGTTACAATTACAAATCAATCTCCTCATATATGTATTTACATTTAGTTTATTGCAGATATTTTTATGACTAGTTTTTGCTTTTTTAATAGCAATTTTAAATCTTTGGTAGTTTCACTTTCACTCTTTTGGAAGTATATGTGGTATCAGCACCTTTTTTAATCATGGAGGACCTACATCTACGGAGTCGTCCTAATTTTCTCCTCAATCTTTCTATTTCTAAATTCCATGAATATAGAATTTCATGAACACTTTAAAATTTTATAGTTGTACTATTTTTACTACGAGTACAGAGTAAATTTTGGAGATTATTATTACCCTTTTTAGTTGATGAATTGTATCAATTGACTTTAAACTTTTCTATGTCGAAGAATAATTCAGTATATATGTGTCTATGTTGTTATAATTGCTATCTCAAACATTAAAAGCTATAGGGTTATGACACAGTATTAGGATTTTACATTAAATATGCACCCTTTATTACTCCCCAATCAGTTATAAATTTACACTTGTAATTTTTGTTGTCAATTTGTAGTTTCAAATTCAATTCGTAAGTGTAAAATTTCTCAATAAAGCCTCGGAGCTGAAGAGACCGAATTGGAAACGGAAACTGGCAATGAAAGAGAAAATGAGTATACTTTAACCAGTAGCAATTGAAACACACTACAAAATCTGAATTTACCGAGGACATTCGAAAAGAGCCCGTTATCTCTATACAAAACACATGGGACTTATTTCTTTGCTTATTCAGAAACGCACTGGTATATTTTAAAATGCAGGTGTACGTATTTGTACAGTCGTCCAAGTGAAATCGTAAGTGTGAATGTATGGATATCTACAGACAAAGAATTAAAGGGTCCATTGGGTCGTAAAATTTTTTTTTACCACAGCGGTATTTCGTTTGTGGTCTTCTTCGTCTTCTATGGAGCAGGTGTTCTTCTTCTTCGGCATTTATACTCGAGAAGCAGTGGTGTGTGTATGTGTGTGCCATTTATTTATACTATTTGAAAGCTTTGAAAGTGAATTCATTGTTAGAGTTATTATCCGTAATGTTACGCCCATGGACGACCAGGAGGCACCACTTAAAAAGCCATTAAGTGTTTTTGTTACCGTTCCAGTTCGGATTGGACAAAGTATATAGGAAACTGGAATATTCGAGGTATAGCCACGAAAAAAAAGAACTTTTCAAAAAAAAATCTGACCACAACATCGACATAGTTGTATTCTCGGAAACAAAAAGGAAAGGAAAAGGAAGGGAAGAAATACAATACATTTATACAGCGGAGTTCCAAAGGAAGAAAATGGCCGAATCAGTGGTCAGTAGGTATAAAAAATATATAAAAGATGCGTTAAGTCCTGGGAACAGATTAATGACCGAATATTGAAAGTAAAATTGGAAATTATGAGTCATATAGTGGTGCCAATAACTGTTTATGCTGGGAACAAAGATGCCTTAATCAGCAAAAAAGAAGACTTTTATAAAAAGTTGACAGAGCCGATTGGAAATATCAACAACCGGCTTGAAACTATTTTGTTGGGAGATCTAAATGACAGAATCGGGCGGAAAACGAAGGATTTGGTAGTCGGACCACATGGAGAGGATACTATAAATGATAACGGCCAAAGACTGATTGATCTATGTACACAGTCTTCTTTAAAAATCACTAATAGCTTCTATAAACACGGAGACATTCACTGATACACTTGGGTCCAGTCAACAAGAAAACTCATCAATAATCAACTCAAATCAATAATTGAATTCAATCTGAAAAACAAACTAGCTTCAGAGCAGGACAAACATGCATAGATGGAATATTCACACTAAAGAACCTAACTGAAAACACTGACACAGTGCCATTAAATAAGCTGTGGCATAGTATGGAAAAACGGTGCCAGCAAATTATACATTACTGCTGTGAAAAATCTTTATTGTGGTTGTAGCAGTAAAGTGAAAGTGGACCAAAAGATATCAGAAGTTTCCGGTTACAAAGGGATTTCGCCAAGCGTGCCCCATTGCAATACCCGTTTTCAAAATCTATTTGGAAGAATCCTTAAATCCTGGAAACCTAAGTGTGGGGGTATGGATATTCCTATAGGAGACAAACTCCCTTTACCATGTTATTTGCAGACGGTCAGGTCATAATCGCTGCTGATAGAGAAGACTCCTGAAGAATGAATATGAGCGCTGGGGCTTAACAATTAATATCTCAAAAACAGAATATCTAGTGATTGGCGAAGAAAATTATGAGATCTAGATATTGAAACAACTAAGATTAAATACTGCAAAACATTTACCTTGGACACCTTAAACATTTATTAAACAGCTTGGACACCCTGTGTACCTACATTAGGTGCGCGCGGTTAATGTATGGTTAAAATATACTGTAACGCGAAATGTAAACAGCAAACACCTAATTGAGCAATAAAAACCGTCTCGAGCCTGCCGCCAACATCTTATTAAAGAAGGAATGATTTATTACCTCCTAGACCTTTCTGGACGTTTCTAAGTAAACATTATTCAAAGAATTTGATATCTCCAGCAGTTCTAAAGATAAGAAGTATTGCTACTGCAGGTTAAGACTCCAACTGAATTACCCGTTTTTTCAGGATCGAACCCAACTATAAAATTAATTTTGAAGGAACAAATAAATAAACAAAATTATATCTACAAATTATAATACTTCAATTATATGATTAAAAAGTATAGTTGTCAATTTTAGGCCACTTTTGGAACTT
Organism: Cryptocephalus moraei; assembly: GCA_946251905.1. NCBI lineage: Eukaryota > Metazoa > Arthropoda > Insecta > Coleoptera > Chrysomelidae > Cryptocephalus > Cryptocephalus moraei. The sequence continues at coordinate 34,523,640 of OX276458.1, forward strand.
GGGAGGTGCCTTTTGAAAAAGGCAATTAATACTTTTATGCTCCTTGTCCAGGACATTCGATTCCAAGGTCCGCTTTACTGTCCCAATTGAGTGTGTTCATGCTATTATTGCTACATGTCCACACAAAGTCTGTCAACCCGGCCTCTGATAATGTTGCTATTTGGACTACCCGCTTAATTGGAAAGAATTCATTTGATGTTGTGAAGTAGTGGCAATGTCAAATACACAATCCGTCGTTTCTTAGCCTCAGTGTCCTGGGCCACTCATGATTCAACTTAGGCGCTCACAACTCAGTTACTGATAGTTGACAGTCGCATTCTTATATTTTTGTTATCAAATCAAAAAGTCTAAATCTCAAACTCGGAACTGGGAATCAGATATAGTGGATAAACAATCTTTAGGGCTAAATTTGACTGAAATCTTACTTTAGCTTCAAATGCATCAACCAACTCATTTCTTAATGTGCTTGTGAAGTATATAATTTTATATAAAATCACTTCGATGAGAAACTGTCACCATATTTTGGTGAGCTCATGAAGCAATCCCCATATAAAATTTGTATTAATTACTTATGGATGTGATGAATTATCTGACTAGTGAATCTGACAATTGATTCACGCATCTTTATCAAGAATACTTCTGTAGGCAAAATTTTAACTCAATGCTTTAGCTAAGATGGATTCCGTCCAAATATTTGAAGCTACTATAAGTGTACTAATAATGACACCAAATTCTAGAACTAATAGTTACGGAGTTAACAATTATTAAAGCCAGATGCAGCATAGCACCGCTTTATCTATGATTTCTATAATATATATACTATGACGGTTTATCAATAATGAAGAAAACTCATATATACCAATGCTATAAATTTGTAGAATTGATGTACAGCATACTAAACTCATCGAAACCTGCTAAGACCCAACAACCAGGATGGTGTTTTCAGATTATTCCGCTTCTGCTGGAATATCAACTAAAACAACTTAAATAAACCTGTATTGCTAATTTCCCAAAAATAAATCAGTTTTAATCCATAAGTCCCAAATAGAACCTTTGAATGCCAAATGCCAAGTATGCTATGAAGCACTATCCTGTCAAGATGAAATTCTAAACCTAATGTAAACATACCTACAACCGTCATCTAATTATATATTCTGAGCAGGCACCGAGAGGAAATGGCACTTTTGAATATTGAGACGAGAGACAGGAAGTAGCAAGTCTGGCGGAGAGAGGGTCCGTCTAGACGATAATACACTCACCCTAAATTGACGATGTAATATTGAGAATTCATTAAATTGTTGTCGTCAGCGGAATAATTTATGTATATTATATGTACAATTTTATAACAACGGTAACATGCATAAAATTGGGTACCTAAAATTGTAATGTAAAATAAGTGTAATGAGTAGCAGTAGTAAACCATTAAATTAAAAAATAAACAACACCCCCAGATCGGCCCCCTTCCATTGGGAGAAAGTGACAAAGTTTTAGAACGAGAGAGAAAGAGAGAGAGAGAGAGAGACCGCGAGAGGGAGTGAAAGAGAGAGTGAGTGAGAGAGAGAGAGAGAGAGAAGGAAAACGTTCCACTTACCGACTCCGTATTTTTTTATTTTGGTCGGTATCCACATGGTGTGTGTGTCTGTATGTGTCGGAAATTATATTTTACATATTACGGGAATGCACATATACACTTGCACGCACAAGTCACACGCGTTGCAGGACTTAAATCGATAACGGGCACATCAAACCTGATCGGCGGCCATTGTTTGGATTGTCAAAAGTCGGAGGTGTGAATGTCAAATGGCGACCTTGAGATAAGGGAGCACAACACACGACACTGCTATCGAGAGACAGATGGCGCATAACCGCATTCACACAAAACTTAAAATACTTTAGAACTGTAGAAACGTTCTTGAATAAACACATATGAATAAACCAAAAAAAAAAAAAAAAAAAAATGAAACAACGATCGTTGTTACGGATTTAATGCCGACGTTTCGTCCGAGATTAATGCCGCACATACAGATCGTGAATTTATCGCACAAGCCTTCCGGCGTTGTCAAATACCGACTTTCGTTTTCTTGAATCATAAAGTTGGTTCGAAACATTTAAAAATCATATTTTGAGATGCATTTTCCAGACGGTTAACTGAGCTTTACACTCTAATAAAACTAAAGAAAAACTATAATGATTCAACGTGTGGTTTTAAGCGAGCCACGAAAAGAGCATTTTTGGTGATGGCGGCAACCAGAAATACACCATAGAAGTATATTGCTGAAGATTGCTTACAACGGCAACAATGCACCAATCCTTTCGCCAAGGTTCGTTCCATGAACGTAGATGTAAGTCAATAATAGGGGCGGCGGTGGTCGTGTGGTTTAAGGCGCTGGCTTTGAATCAGGCGGTCACTGTCTTCGTGGGTTCGAATCTCACGTAATCCATGGATGTTGTGTGTGTTGCGGGAAGTGTGTAAAATGTATCCAAAATCCCGTTCCTATTCACGCCGGTAACCAGGCCGGATAGGATCGGATATCCTGTAGGAGGGCGGGACTAGGATACACACACCCTGAGTCGATAGAGCACGGAGTGGATCAACTGGGGTGAGAGCCTTATGGGGGTACAACCGTGCTCGATGAGCCCACGTTAAACTGTAAGTCCCGTCCGAATTGGCCCTGGCAGCGTAAAAGAGACGTTAACTTAAATAAGACTACAAGACAAGACAAGTCAATAATAATATTAATAGTCAACCAAAAAGGTAACGCGCTGGTTCAAGTACCTCATGGTGGCGTGGAAACCTTGACAAAACATAAATATGTATTATTCTTATTGATTTGTATTTGTATCTTCTTATTTGTAAAAATGTTTTAGTAATTTTTTAAAAAATTCCTTTAGTCACGACTCTATTTTTACGCACGCCTGGAATCCATATCGGACTGTCAATCACTCCTATTATTTTCAAACGGGGTTATAGATTTGACCACTGTATATCGCCAATATGAGATTTATTGGACGGCCATTATTAAAAATAGAAACCGTCCAAATAAGTTGAGGGCGTGTTGGACCAGTGACAAAATAAAACTATAACAAGTTGTATTTCTGGTTCAAGTTGGTTTCTATTTTTAATAATGACCCTCCAATAAATCTCATATTGGCGATATATAGTAGTCAAATCCATGTAATGTCATACAACTTTGTCCTGCCTAACATAGCTGCCTAAAATAGCCATGATTATGTCCGTAATCTCAGACGAAACGTCGACATTAAATCCGTAACAACGATCGCTGTTTCATTTTTTTGGGGTTTATTCAAGAATGTTCCTACAGTTCCATACGCATCTCCCCGAGAACATCAGCCCATTAAAATAGGGACGGTCTCAATTGCGGACCTTGGTCAATTTTGTATCATTTGAAGACCTTCGTCAAAAGCCGTAAAATTTTCAGTAACATAAAGTACCATTTTAGGATCTATATGCCTATTCTAAATCCACTGAGAAGAAAACATCCACGAAACGAGAAAAGGTAGTAAAGTTAGACAACACCAAATACACGTCGTTTGGTATTGGTCGAAAAGTCATAAAACTTTTGGCGGGAATTGTTGATGTACAGGAGTCGGGTCAGTAAAATTAACTAGTTTAGTTGTCTGACCTATGGTTGTCTGTTTACAAGCGTTCAGGTACGTCGTTGACGGTGATAGTGGACTTTTAGTTGATGGTTTATTTTAACGTATTGTAACGAAACGGCTCGTCGCGGCATAAACACGCCGGGAGCTACACAAGTTCGCCGAATTGCGATGCCGGAAAGGACGCGACGAAGCCGACGGCTCGAGAAGTTTCGATGCGATAACAAGTTCCGCGAATTCTAGAATGATCTCCAGAAAGTTCTGGAAGCCTTCTACCTGCCATAAAAAGGGAATGTCGGACCCGAGGAGGAAAGTTGAAGAACCGGTGCGTAAACCTTCCAGCGAGAGATCGGGCGCGTAAAATAAATAAACATCTCTTAGTGAAATGAATTATAAGTGTTAAGAGTTAGTAATAAATTAATTAGGACAAATAGTGTAGTGCTTTAGTTTTAGTAAACAGTAAAAACGTTACAGTATCGCTATTGTTATTCAGGTTTTTGATATAAATTTGTATAAACATATTTCTGTGATCTATTGCAATTACGGAAAGACACCTTTCCTGCTCGCCTCTCAAAAAGAGACCTGAAACATACTGCTTAAGCTGCGGGGAAAAACCATTATTTTAAATGTACACAGAAAAGAAAGAAATGAACATCCTTACTAAAATCTTAGTAAAAGATAAATTATAGTCAGGGCGATCATCCTTAATACGACCCTGTATTTATTCGCTAGCTGGTGGCGATGAATCGAATCTTCGAAGGCATTCACCCCATCCCTTGTGGAATTGACTTAATGCTTATTCCATGGTTACGACGTTTTCTTTACATAGGTACCTAATAACCATACAAGTTAAAAAAATGCAACCAAAAAAATCGACCAACCTTTATTTTCAATTATACTAAACTGCCTTTAAATAATTTGGTTTACATGTACAATAAAATGGAACAAATTGAACCACACGTTGTAAAATTGCCATAGTTCGACCCAGTGAAACTTTGTTTTGTTCTAAGTCGGTATAATGGTTTTTCCAATGGCAGAATCCAGAACGGACTAGACTTTCCTTCGCTTGTTCGGTGTCATGTTGATTTCTAGCCTGTTTCGTAAAAATATATATGTTATGTTTAGCATCTTCTTTGAAGGCACTGACCAATTGGCAAACATTGGGACTGACTCTTCCCAACTTTCTATTCAATTTGCTATACCAAGATTCCAAAGAGTTTGTCGTCCTGTATTTTACCTTGTTGCAATTCCACATTTCCCAATTGCGTCATTTTCGAGGCACTGCCCAACGAAGTAGTCACTGAACTGCTCCAGTTGTAGTGTCCACAGGTGCAGATTCCGTGATGAAAAGACATCCATCAACGATTTCTTCGGGCGGTAAATGTGATAATGCAGCACATCTTTTAACGTGCCGTCTGATCTCAATTGCAGTTTTATATTTTTGAACCAGTCCCAAATCCTGAACTTTCCGCCAAACGCTTTGATTGAAGTGGAAATTGCAACCCTTCAAGAGTGCAACCGGCGTATTACTGAAGTGTTGTTGTTTACCTCATAACCTCAGGTATTAGATTATTTAAAGGTCCGCAAGTGATTCGGTTCAAACTTGTAGTACCTGTAGGCTAGGTCTGCAAATGAGACAAAAACAGGTAAATTTCGTATAGGTTCTCAAGTGAGAGGTCCTGAAATGAGACGACACCTTAAAATGCTTTAATTCACTACAGAATAATAAACGAACTCGATTGAATTAAAGTGAATTAAATGTATATCCAAGATCTAGAACTACAACGTTAACAACCGAAGGTGAAGAACTAGCATATAAATTGACACTTCGTTAAAGTGTGCAAGAAATCTTCCAAAATCCGTTTTGCTTCCCGAGTGACTCATCGCAACACCAAGTTGCGAGTGGCACACGCAAAACTCATAAAGTCACATACCTAGTTAGCGCGATTTGCCGCTTTAGCAAATTTACAACGTAAAGAGAGAAACAAAGAGAAGCTGAGTTATGTTATGTTAATTATGTTATGTTAATCTATGGTTGCCAAAATTTAAAAATCTGCTCTATGAAACAGAATAACAGAGATGATTATTTACATTTTTCGTGTAGCCAACATTGAATGTTTAAAGATGGCTGAAAATGGGGATAAACAATAATGTTGCCAGTGTTACACATAATATAGTTTTTTATGAAAAATGAGATCTATGTCCACAGTGTAAGGAGGAGACGTACCTGTTTCTTACATACAGTGCTATTCCATCGATACAAACATGTTACTTGTGAAAATAAATTAGGTATATATTTTGTTTTATAAAACTTTCCTAAAATACATGTAGACGGATACAGATCGTTAGATCGAATATATTCGAAAATAAAACCGGCAACGTGGTTTTTACCGCGCAAACCGTCTTGGGACCCAACGTCAATTTTACTATGATTTCACAATCGGTGTTATTTGGCGTTTTTAGGTGTTTCTTCTGGTTTGTTCGTGTAGTTTGCTACCGATACTAATTGTTTACTTCCCGCCTTTATAAAAACAGTGGTATACTTCCACTTTAGCACCCTGAACTGCCTCAACTGTCACAAGCACAGAACGTAAATTAAAGAATGGGGACAGAACGTATACTTTGACAGTTTTGTTGCCAGATCAATTTTATTTCACATAAACTAACTCTACAGACTCTCGTTCAATTTATGCAACCAACTACGCGAGAACTTCCGTGTTTGAAATAAAATCTTTCCTTAAAGCTTTTTACGTATGCTGTGTTCACGAAATTTATCTCGGATTGGTTTACCCTCTAGTTGCTTCCCATTTGCACACAGATTATTGATACATTACAGACTATATTTAAAGATAAGTTTGTCCAATTTTAGCCTAAGTTGAATGTTTCAGTAGAATATCTAATAGATCAATAATTTACCTACTATTAATATATATTCTACCTATTAATATGCAAAAATTGAAAGCAATAGAGCCCAATAAATGTATCACTCTTTTAGACAGTCGAAACACAACCTCGCCACAAGAATCTTCAGAGATCAATGGACGAATTAGGCTAATAAAGCACTTATAACTCCATTTTAGGCTCTTGCTTCGCGGGTTTATTTCTCCTTCTCTGACCGTTATTATCCGTTCCATTTGAATTTACAAAACCATTTGTTTTCCCAATAGAAATATGTGGCAACATTGTGTAGTAATAGATGGAAATATGTTCTCGAAATTAATTCAAAGTGATGGTGTATATGAAACAAATGTAAGAGAATCTGAAAATGAAATTTGTGGCTCAGCCGGGATACGAACCCGGATCTCCCAATATCGCGTCAGGTGTTCTGCCAATTGAACTACCGAGACACCTATCAATTTCATTTTCGATGTTCGTGTTAAACGTTTTTGACAGGATGATACGGAGGACGTATTGGTTGTACGCAACACACCGTATCCCTCTCACGTTAATAATGTGGTGTCTTACGTGTTCTCTGATATACAAATGAAACAGATGGAAATATGTTCTCGAAATTAATTCAAAGTGATGGTGTATATGAAACAAATGTAAGAGAATCTGAAAATGAAATTTGTGGCTCAGCCGGGATACGAACCCGGATCTCCCAATATCGCGTCAGGTGTTCTGCCAATTGAACTACCGAGACACCTATCAATTTCATTTTCGATGTTCGTAAACGTTTAACACGAACATCGAAAATGAAATTGATAGGTGTCTCGGTAGTTCAATTGGCAGAACACCTGACGCGATATTGGGAGATCCGGGTTCGTATTCCGGCTGAGCCACAAATTTCATTTTCAGATTCTCTTACATTTGTTTCATATACACCATCACTTTGAATTAATTTCGAGAACATATTTCCATCTGTTTCATTTGTATATCAGAGAACACGTAAGACACCACATTATTAACGTGAGAGGGATACGGTGTGTTGCGTACAACCAATACGTCCTCCGTATCATCCTGTCAAAAACGTTTAACACGAACATCGAAAATGAAATTGATAGGTGTCTCGGTAGTTCAATTGGCAGAACACCTGACGCGATATTGGGAGATCCGGGTTCGTATCCCGGCTGAGCCACAAATTTCATTTTCAGATTCTCTTACATTTGTTTCATATACACCATCACTTTGAATTAATTTCGAGAACATATTTCCATCTGTTTCATTTGTATATCAGAGAACACGTAAGACACCACATTATTAACGTGAGAGGGATACGGTGTGTTGCGTACAACCAATACGTCCTCCGTATCATCCTGTCAAAAACGTTTAACACGAACATCGAAAATGAAATTGATAGGTGTCTCGGTAGTTCAATTGGCAGAACACCTGACGCGATATTGGGAGATCCGGGTTCGTATCCCGGCTGAGCCACAAATTTCATTTTCAGATTCTCTTACATTTGTTTCATATTGTGTAGTAATGTTTACCTGTCAAAAGTTCAGGGTGCTAAAGTGGAATTATACCAAAACAGTTAATAGAGATGGTTAAAATCTGTAAAGTTGGCGGAAAACAGGATTATAAGAATCCTAACCTATCTTCTATCCTTTGTGGAAGTTGGATGTTTATCCCCATTTTTATCCCCACTCCTACCTCACGTGTTTCCCCACTATATGTTTACATCACCGCGTCGCTCCATATCAATGTTGGCGACAAGAAAATGCGTATTTATGAATGGTTTGTCAGCTCTGTGTATCTCATAACTCATAACTCTGAGATGAAACATTGGTCTAAACCCGTAGAATGGCAATTGGCAATATGGAGAAAGTTGTTCACACAGCGAACACGTGTCGGATGAACAGTGTCGGTGCCCGGCGAAATAGTACGCGCTAATAGTCAGTACACGTGTGATATTCGTTTTTATTTTTCATTAGGCAATATTTCTTCCAGTCATCTGATTTCTGTAATAGCGCTATAATTATTTCAATATTATAGTTGCAAACTAACATTGTTTCATTTCATTAAATGATATAACTTCGATTATTTATATTTCGAAGACTAAATGAAACATACACGCCCCTGTTTTTACTTTCCCCTCACTTCTTCATCCCGCGGAGGACTAATGTCTTCCAGGAATTTACTCCGGATTGAATCGACACCCGGGAGTAGTTTGATAAAATTAAAACGCTTTGTGTTGTAGCGCCATCTTGTAACTACTGTAAACATTCAATTCAAATACCAGACTTGTAGGCGCGGAAATGAAGCATAAAAATCACATGTATTGTCATATATGTGTATTGCGTATTGCCTGTACTTCTCTATGTCTATGTCGTATTCATGGCAAAGGTTGTTTGTCACACTTCCACTTATTGAAAGTCCTAGAGCTTACCTCCTTCTATGTAATTTATCTCTAAAGCTTATATAGCCTTGAATCAAGTGAGTAATTTCTTTGGTCCAGCCAGGGACGTACTGCACATAATGCACTTCAAAAATCGTCCGACCAATGTCCAGAAATATAATTAGAGGGATTTTAAGTTTGAAAATATAAATATACTACTCGACTAACGTAGCTCGACCCTGAGAATTTATTGCGCCGTAGATCGTAAGGGCTAAAAGGTGGGGATGACATTTGAAAAGCGTCTCTCCCGCGAAGAACATCTCGTACAGTATGGTAGAAGAGTCTGCAATACGTGAGGAGAGTGTGACGTCAGCATCCGGAGAGGGGATGGTAACCCCTGGCAACTCTATACACAATTTTTTTCTTATGGAAGATTAACATTATGGGAAAATTTTCAAGGAGGTGATCATCTACGTTCTACGTAAACGAATTTCTTAACTATCAGCTATGAAAAATAAGAAACATTGAAGCATGTAGTTTTCTTTTATATAAAAGAATACATGATACGTTATGGAGAAAGAAGGAAAGAAGTGATTTATTTCAGAGGTGACACTTTACTCTAATCCAAATTTGATGCCATCTACAGAAGGTTGTCCAGAATCTCAAAGTTGGCAATGGCAAATGTAGACCAGAAGAAAACACGAAGTCTTCGCCAACTAATTTAATAATTCAGAGCGACCGGTTTCGACTTGCTAGAAGTCATCATCAGGCTCTCACTAGATATATGAGGAACATCTCTCTCTCTATATAAAAATTAATTGCTGTTCGTTTGTCTCGCTTTAACTCGAGAACGGCTGGACGGATTTTGCTAATTTTGATCTTGAAATATTTGTGGAAGCTCAGGGAAGGTTTCTCGGTGAGAAACATAAATAATAAGTAACGGAAATACTGAAAAAGGTACGTTTTGTAATTTGACATTTATAATAAAATAATAGTATTGAATCAAAAACACGAGGACAGTCACAAAAAGTATGTGGTTTAAATTTAAATCTGTTTGCAAAACTTCGATCGATAAGTCGATCGAAGTTAACTGTAATAGTTACATGTACAGTTAAACTGTAATAAAAGGAGTCTGCTATCCACTGAAAGTAATTATTCATTAAACATGAAAAGAAGGCGCTATAGGAGCATACCAAGACATCACTAGGAAGCATTCAAATTTTGTATTGTTGCCTTCTGGGTTCTTAATTTCTCAACAGTAATCAGAAATAGGTGTGTCACCGGATGGATTAGTGTCTTGTGAGTGTTGTGGTTTAGGCTGTGTTGAGGTGAAATGTCCTTATTTTATTGGCGCAATGTTCAAGTCTGTACGTAGCATTTTAGATACAAGTCACTGCTATTTTTATCAAATGCAATTGCAAATGTTTGTAACAAATAGGCAATACTGTAACTTTGTTATCTGGTGTAAGGGTTTTCTTTATATTGAAAGGAATATATGTGTTAAAAAAGTGTGTGAAGATAATATTTCGAGTTTTAAAATTTCATAACTATGTAATTAAATCAGAATTGCTAAGGAAGATATTTTACCAGGGGAACAGGTAGATTTGTGGTGTTTTCGCAATAAGGCCGATGATGGAAGTTCCGGAATGTGGTTTATTTCTTTCTCTAATTGAACGTTCTCGATTATTCTATCGCGTTCGAAAAGAGTTTTTATGATCGCAATTTAGCGAAGCGGTCTCCTTTGTAATGCGCCGTCTGCATCGGATAAGAAAGAAACGCTTCACGCTGATGTATACATTTTGCGTTACACTGCCCCCGCCTTAGAGACGTTTCGTCCCGGAACATATCCCTGGTAGGCCCATGCAGAAAACTGCAGTTAGTCCTCCGCTTCCAGCGGGAAGTGGCGTCGAAATAACAGGGGACCGTCTACAGACTAACAGACCAAAACTTCTATTCCGGTATCTTTCAACACCACTTCCAACATATTCAGGACAACCCTCCAGTCTAACTGATCCCGTCCAGCACCTAACTTGGGCATAACTTGGCTTCCTGATGTCAAGCTCCAGCAATCGGTCTCGCGTAGCTTATGAAATGTTCGCCATATCCTGATAGCATTGTTTATGGAACCCGATCTCTTTTGTAACTAAATGAAAGATGCTTCTTTCGTGATCACGTAGTTCTAGAACCTTGTCAATTTCCGGAAGTTGCTCCAACTGCCCGTACTTCTTCTTAAAAACTGTGGCGGTAACTCGTGACATTACCAGGTCAGCGGAAACACAATGGGCCAACGAGTATTCTTCAGGTACGCGGAACAAATTCTGTTGTTTTTTACGGGTTATCCCATACCGCTTTGCCGGTGCCTTTGTTAGGCGCTCATAAATTCTTCAACGAGAGTTCGTTCTCCGCGCCATCGTGTTTCTTACACCAGGGGAACCTCCGCCTCATCATGCGACCCCTCATAAGGTGCCAAACGATTGAAATGCAAATGCACCACTGTCGGCTTTCCGTTTGGTAGTTTGCTCACCCGGTAGACAACGTACGTCGTTAATCCGTTTATATATGACATAGGGGCCCTCCCAACTCGTCGAAGGCATCCGGACATAGCATCGGTAGTACGTACAGAGTCCCAGAAAACTCCTCAACTGTTGTTTGTCTGCCGGTATTCTTTCTCTGCTCACTATGTGCCCTAAGTCAGAGACCTTCCTTCCGAAGATACGACATTTCTTAGGGTTCAGATTTAGCCCCACAGCTCGCAGTCTCTGGAAGACATGCTCTAAGTTTTTCAGATGTCCTTCGAAGGTCTTGCCCATCACGATGACATCGTCCAAATATAATAGGGACGTTTTTCACGTCAAACTCATTAACACGCTCTCCATCAGCCTCTCAACGTCGCTGGGGCATTACAGAGTCCGAATCCGAGGGTCCGACGAAGCTGGAAGGTATACTGGCCCGGAGGTTTCCACTCCAACGGGTCGTCTTCCCCCATTTCTTATTGACCCGCATTAGTTTTCCTGGGCCTTTGCCGGCACCGCTGTTTTGGGCCGCTTACAAGCACTCTTAATCTGGCCCACTTCGCCACAATTCCAGAAGCGAACTACCTCCTTCTTTGCCGATAGCACCTCCATGATCTGCTGAAGGACCTTCTCCACGAGTTTTTCCGGGTCTACTTCCTCGGTAAGAACTCAAGCACTGTCGTGACTACGGGAGGCTTCCATTGCTGCGTCATGTCTCAATGCGATGGCGAGCGCATCCATCAACGTCTTCGATCGAGCTAGTCTCAGAGCCCTCTGCAGTTCCTGGTCCCGCAGCCCGCTTACGAACGTCTGCACTGCGAGGCACTTCATCATCTGCTCCGGTGCCGAGGGATACGCTAGCCTTACTAGTCTGGCTACGTCCGCTTCGAACTCCTGCCGGGTCTCTTTCGATTTCTGACGACGATTTGACATCTGGGATTGATAGACTTGCTCCAGATGTGTTTGGCCTAACCGCATTTCCAGTCGCCTTAACAGCTCCTCGAAATTTCCAGCTTCCTCGGTGGATAGCGCCTGAAGGACTTCCAAAGCTTCTCCACGCAAGGCTACTGTTAGGGAGACAGCTTTCTCATGAGGGGGCCAAGCGTTAACCTCCGCTGCTGCCTTAAATTGCTTCCCCTCGCCGCTACTGATCTGTTCTAGTCGTTCTTCCAACTGCTTCATCTTCTGTTCAATCACATTACGAGGAGCCTCAATCTGGTCGGTTATTTGAGCAGTGATGTCTTCCCTCTGGGCGGCGATTTGAGCAGTAATATCTTCCCTCTGGTCGGCGATTTGAGCAGTGACATCTTCCCCTGGGCAGCGATCTGCTTCGATATCTCGTCGTCTTCAAATTTGAAAACTTCCGGGTCCTGGCCATTTTCTTTCAAAAACGTCGTCAGTCAGTTCTGGAGTTCTTTCTTCTTCCCTCCCGTTTCCAAATCTCGGTCCTCGAGTTTTTTTTTTAACTCTGTTACTTTTAATTCGTGAACTTCTTCATGATCCGAACTTTTAACACCATTGTAACGTTTATTCTAATTTATTTATACACTTCTTAACACTAAGGGTCGATTACTTAGAAAAGAAACACCGTCATATAGGTGCGCAGAGACGAATTTTAGTTTGTTTACCGGGGTTGTCTAGCAACCGTAACGTCACCACTTGTCCTTCATGCTCGTTATGAATTCGGTTTGTGGAAGTGGCGTAGCGTAATTATTTTGGAGTGTTATTTTTCGTTTTATTTTGTGGTGTTATTATTGTTGGCGATTTTGGATTGTGTAGTTTTTAAACCTTGATTTAAAGAAGAACATACAGAACTAATAAAGTTATGGTATAGCCCCCAGTATATTTCTTTGAGTTAGTAAATTTCCCTAACCTTTAATTCAAACATACGCCACTGATGCTGGTAAAGAGAGATAGCTGTATGGTGTGACGTATACCTGCGCGAAGTTGATGACGGTGTTTCTTCTTTAAGTAACTGACCCTACTTAATTTATTTAGTCTATTCCTTAACAAACTAATTTATGTTAAACATTTAACGCGCTAACTTATTTGTACACTTATCGCTAGTTGGTTTATCGCACTTTTTCGCTCACGGCCGCTCCTGGTCTACTATGCCTTCGCCCGCCGGCTCGTAATTTTATATCCTTAATAATGTCTTTTCCAGAATGGACCAGATTATTCTTTCTCTAATTGGACGTTTCCCAATTAAGCAGGCCGCACATTATCTCGGAACGGAATGGATCGGAACGGAATGGAATGGAACGGAAATTTTTAAAAGCATTGAACTAAATATTAGCCCGCACATTATCGCGGATTGGAACAGCGCGGAACAGATAGGAACGGAACGGAATCGCTTGGATTGCTCGCTGGGCGAATTTTTCCGGGGATCCGCGACCCCCTCCACTGTTCAGTACTAGGAACTACGCGCAAAAAGTACTTGTTTTGCCTGGAAGAAATGCAAAGTAGCATTTGTGTTAACATCGTCACGCAGTTTTGCCTCGTTTTGTCGGGTTTATTTTAAACAAATCAAAATGAATGAAGAACTATTTATTAATGTAATTCGTCAATATCCACATCTTTATTTAATAAGTGACAAAAATTACCACAACCAACAAATGAAGGAAAATGCATGGGAAGAAGTTTCCAGTGAAGTAAAAATGCCAGGTAAGTAATGTTACCTTTAACCTTGTTTATTAGTAGAAAAGAAAAGGTACCTAATTGTTTTTTCATATAACGCCACGTATTACATATTACTTAAAGTTGTCTTCGGCCTCTCTGAATTCGTTCTTCTTGCCAAGGGACAAGTCCGTCAGGTGTATTGAAATAATGTGCGAATCTATCTCGAATGTTCATTGCTTCACGAGTAGAATTACCTCCCATATTTCTCATTCTGTCTAATCCTTGTGGCACTTCAGATTGTTCTAGTTCATCAGGTTGCCAAGAACATTTATCATTTCTTAAAAAGTTGTGCAAGCAAGTAGCCGCCAAAATTATTTTATCGAGATGTTCAGGAATGACGTTTAATTTTTTTTAAAATATTCTAAACTTTTTACAAAGTAAACCAAAAGCATTTTCGCTACATCGTCTAGCTCTGCTATGTCTGTAGTTGTAAATTTTTTTAATATTATTGTTTCGAAGCTGAACTCCAGGATATGGACGCATTAGATGTGTACTTAGGGGAAAAGCTTCATCCCCTACAATTACATGGGGCATTAAAAGATCACTCCCAGGCAAGATTTTTGGTCCAGATATATTCAATGTACCACCATTCAAAGCTCTTCCTAGTGCCGAATTTTGAAAAATTCCTCCATCGCTATTTTTACCATAAGCCCCAACATCAACAGTAATAAATCTTAAGTCAGCATCAACTAGTGCCAACAGGACAACACTAAATTCTTTTTTATAGTTGAAATAAGTTGAGCCACTATTTGGTGGTTTTTCAGTCACAACATGCTTTCCATCCAAAGCACCTATACAGTTAGGGTAATTCCATTTTGTATAGAAATCTTTTTCTATATTTTGCCACTGTTCAATTTTTGGTGATGGCATTACAATGGGTTGGAGTTTTGACCAAATTTCTGCACAAACTTCATAAACAATGCTCCGAACCGTTGACTCCCCTAATCTGTAGCTAAACGCTAAACTGACAAATGAATCACCGTGTCCCAAAAATCTGAAAAAAAAATTTAAAATTATTTTTGTTTCAGTTGAAGACTGTAAAAAAAATGGAGACACTTAAAAGACTGCTACAGAAAGTCACAGGCTAAAAAACGTGGTAAAAGTGGTGATTCTGCAGACTGCATCCCAAAAAAATGGAAGTATGAAGATGAAATGAGCTTTCTTCTTCCAAATCTAAAGGAAAGGCCACAAAAATCAAATATTACTACACAAATTGATGATACGATGAATGAACAAAATGAAAATTTTGAAGATGAAGGTGGTGAAAGTTCTGTTGATACTCATCAAGATGCATTTGACGATACGACCGTTTTGTCACCTCGTTCGGATATACTGGTAACTCCTAGCTCTTCAAATACGAGTACATCAACCGCCGTGAAACCAAAAAAGCGCACTCCAAAGCCGGAATTAAATTCTGCAGAAGTATTGCAGAAGTTTTTAGATAACACAGAAAAACGTAAAAGAACAGATCACTTATCAAAATTCTTTGAATCCGCCGAAGAAACAACACGATCTTTGCCTCCTGACCTACAAGTCGAAGTAAAACATCGAATTTCAACGATTCTTTATGAATTCGAGCTACAAGCCATAGCCAGATCAAGTTTAAATGCTAATGTGGCTGATAACGATGAATCAACCGGCCCTACTTATTCGGTCACAAAAGAAGGCAATAATACTTACACACATTTGTAATGTAAAATTTAATAAAAATAAATACTTACTTCAGAGTTAACGCCAATTTTTCTTCTACACCTATAGCTTTTCTAAATGTTGTATCTTGTTTGTGAATATCCAAAATATTCAACAATTCGTAAAATTTTTCGCTAGACATCCGGAAGTACTTGAAAAACTTCCGCTCGTCTTCTAAAAGATCTGGGAATAGGTGATGAAACTCCCCAAATTCTTGTCTTTTCATGTTAATTTCATGCACCCATTTGCGTTTTTTATTGTTTCTTTGCTTAGCTTCTTCTTCTTCTGCAACTACACATAACGCTACGAATTCTTCGTCTGAAGTGTTCATTGCGAAGTAATCACACACACTAAACTTTTTCAAGCACGTGGCACATCTAAATAAATACAGTTCTCTGCGGAAATCCGCAGTAATGTGCGGACATTTAAAATTTCCATTCCGTTCCGTGATAATGTGCGGCCTGCTTTATTCGAGATGAGTTTTTATGGACCCTCTTTGAAATGCGCCGCCTGTGTCAGATAAGGAGCACGCTTCACAATGATGTTTACATTTTGCGTTAGAGTATTATTAAAAGCTAAATAATCGATAACATTTTTTTGATTTAAAATATTAGGATGTTTAATTGCTCAATACCTAGCTATTTATGATACAAGTGTGAAAAGTCCATTGAAATCATCCATTTGGATTAGCATTTAGTTATGAAGCACCCTGTATATATAATAAGTTATATAGATAATTATAGATTTATGAACATACCTTCACATGCCTTAGGAAGTTTGAAGTTGCTTCGGAAGATGCACTGATTAAACCGGCATTGCTACGAATACATTTATGACACTTAGCGACTATTTTTTCTTCATTACTGGAAACCACTTCGAACAACCCGCAACTTAAAACAGGTGGAAATTTTTCATAGTTCATCGTGCTTTACTTTTCACGTACACATACGATTTACGACTAAGAGTGTAATTATAAGAAATGACGTTTATAAAAATTTCCGGGATAAATAAACTGAGCCAATCTATCTGTACAATCGAGGATTGGGTTTAGACATGGTCAAATCGAGCCAGTCCCATTATCAACTCTTTAGCACTAATGCGGGATGTTAAGCCTTAAACTTTAAAGAGTAAAAGCCTGAGAGAGTAAATTTGTATATATCATCATTAGACTTTCCCTGGAAATAAGAACCTATAGTCATTACTCATTCTCATTAGGATAGAAGTTAAAGAAATTCTAAATCTCGCTAATGGTTGGATTTAAGCAGGTACTGTGAACTGATAACTTTAACACGGCTTGGACTACCTTTCTACAGCTTTACGATCAGATAATCTTTTTACCTACCTACCTACTAAAATGATCGGACCCGAAATGGTGTTATTAAAATTTTAGTACTTTTAAAAATGTAATTGTAATTGTGACGAAACGGGTAATTGAATTATAAATGAATTACAAGTGATGAGGTAGTAAACAGTAATTAATTACTGTTTCAATTACAATAATAGTAATTAAATTACTTTTTCAAGTAATTATAATTAATTACATAGCAACGCGGTTAGTAAGTATTTAAATAATTGGTCTTCATTCTATACAATTCCATTAACTATATTTATGTTTGAATCAAAAGATTAAAACTGAAAAGGTCTTAAATAGCCTTCAATGGATAGTTAAATAAATAGCTCTTAAATACTTCTTCAAAATATTACTTTTTACATATTTTCTGCTGTATTTTTATCTTCAACATTATGTTTAATTCTTACATGACATTTTAAATAAGAACTGTCACTGAATTTTTTATCACAGACCGCACATGAATATGGTTTCAAACCTGAATGCTTCCAGAGATGCCTAGACAACTTTCTCTTTTCACTGAATTTAGCTGGACAAATGTGACATGCATACTTCTTTTCCAGAACATTTAGTTTAGTGTTGCCGATCCCATGGACTCTAGTTAAATGCAGTCGATAATTGTACCGTTTTCTGTAAGCATTACCGCAATATTCACACTGAAAAGCTCTCAGGTTTGAGTGGTGCCCCTCATGTTCCTTCATCTCTTTCTTTGTGGCGAACCCCTTGCTGCATATATGACAAACAAAGTTTTTCTCTCCTAAATGCCTCCTCATGTGTTGGTCATGGTTGGTTTTTTGAGAGAAACGTTTCCCACAAATGAGACACACGTGTTTCCACTCGGAGGGATCGGTATGAACGTTTAACTTGTGAGCATGGAGGTTGGTGTTGGTTTTGAAAGCTTTATCACAAGAGTTGCACTTAAAAGGCCTAGTATTGAAATGTGTTAGTTCGTGAGCTAAAAGATCGCTTTTAGTTATAAAACTTTTCCCACAGTAACTGCAGATATTGGTGCGGCTGCCATCATGGTACAATTGATGGCTCAAGAGGTTCGTCGAAGTCTTAAATCTGGCATTGCATGTTTCACACAGGTAAGGTTTAATCGATTTTCTGTCCATTGAATGTGCTTGAATGCAATGTTCGACAACTTTTCGTAGCACATTGAATTTCTCATCACATCTCTCACATGTGAAATTGCTAAACCGATTATATTTTTTGATAGGTTTACAGTCTGAGCTTTCTTCAAACTCTCTATCAGGTCCATCATTTGTAGTTTGTCTACACCTAGTCGATATGTGTCTTTTTAGTAATTGTGATGTTTTATAGTATCGACAGCAGTTCTTACATTGAAAGTCAGTCTTCTTCATTGCAGTCATATCACATTTTTGTGCATGAGCTCTTAGTATCTTTTGGCTCATATAATACTTTTTACATTTACCACATTGGTGCTCCCATTTCAAATTTCGTTGTCGCCTTATGCCACTGCATATCGTTGCATGAGCTTCTAATAATGATCTGGACCCATATCCTCTACCACATTTACTACATATTTTTTTGCTGTTGCACTCTAAGGGACGCTCGATACAGTTCAATGTGTCCTGATTCAATTCACCACCTTCTGATTCAATACTCTGCTCCATACAGCCTTCTTCTTTTGTAATAACAGAAGATGAATGAGATGAACAAAAATTTTTCCATTTTAAACATCTTTCTTTGAATTTACAAGCCATCAACAGATCCTTTAAACATTGTTCACATATTGAATGTTCTTCACACCATTCCTACAAAAGAGAAAACAGATGATGAGAGATTTTAGGGATAAGAGAAAGAAAATGTGAGCCACTTACCACTTCTGGGGCGATATATCGAAGTTTTGCAATTATAAAGTCGTTAGGAATTTCTGCATTACTTAGTCTACTTGTTATCTTTAAAGAATTTGCGTTACTAAAGCGTGTACAGCAGATGAGACAATTGGGAACAGACATTTTTTTCAACAATTTCAACTCGACTGTAAACTCCAGCACACTCAGACGTCTCCAAAAGAATCAAAATAATAACAAGCTATTCAAGCTAACCTCATTCTCACAAAACGAACTTTTTATAATCCACAGAACATCTACATTTAACCGATACGCAACGTTAGTAAAAAAAATCTGATCAAATCCTGACGTCACCGTCACATCAATGTTGCGTTCGTAATCTGTAGGCACAGTCTGTACCTGTACCTGTAGGGCTGTAGGGCCGTCAATAAGTGGAAGCGCGCCTACAAAACCAATAAGTGGAAGCGAGAGAAAGACTCACTTGGATTCTCCCTTTCGCTCTACTGTAGGCATTTTGCTTCCACCTTATAGTAATCACCTCTGCTTAACTTTGTTTTTATCAGTTTTTATCACAAATGATTAAGCATAGACGTTGTAATACGGACCGCCCTCCCTCACTCGCATTCAATTGATCCGTGAATGGCGTGAATCATAGAGGTTTAACTCATTGCGATTTGCGATACAACCCACCCTTAGAGCGAAATAGACGGAATTGTAGACGGAATACCCGGAATACCTCAGGTTTGTTTCGGTTTCACTTTCTTTTCAGTTTGTTTCATCAACAGGTCATAACTGACATGATGTGATCGTGATCATGTGATGTTTTGTAAATAATATCATAATCATAATATATGTTTTGTGTTTCCACGTGCATCCATTCGTTTTATTGGAAAAGTGGTATTTATTTCGTAGAAAAATGACTACGAGGCAAACTAAGGAAACGCTGTCGCAACAAATAGCTGATGTCTTAACGACGGTCCCCATAAGTCTCGATCCGGAGGAGGACCCACTAGATGAGACTGCTGCAAAGGTGGATATAATAGAAGAATATGAACCAGAGGAGGAGAGAAGTCTCAGTGACTTTCGAAAACTGAACGTAGACCTTTTGTCTGACGTTGATAAACGGTATGCCGGCAAGAGGAGCTTCAGGAGGGATTTGACGACTGATTCTGATAGCTCTGCTACTGAGGAATATCACATAGGTATATTTGGTGGTCTGTTGGATTTTCTAGGTTAATTTTGTGTTCATGTCTTCTCTCACTATTTAGTTACTGTATTCGGAATTGAGCGAATGGCACTCGTATGGTTTGGCATTTCTTTTCCAATCGTTGAAGGAAGTGCTTAACTTATTGTATGGAATTAAAATAAATGCTTCACTTATATAAAAGAGACATATGACTAAAATCCAGCAAAATAAAAAATTACCAAAAAAACTACTACATGTTCAGAAGCTGGGAGGAGGGTGAAGCAATGCCTTCTGTTATAATATTTGTGACCCCCTTCACAATTTCCCTCATCTCAAATGTTCAGACCAAACAAATAGGACCTATTATTGGTTCAGCTGTACTTATTGGCCTTATTGCTGTGTTTAGGTTTAACCCCATGAGGCATACCCTTTTCATTTGGAAATTCTTTAGGGACTTTTCCTTATTGTGACATTGTTAACTTTAATTCGCTCTCGATTTTTCTAATATTTTTTGTGCCAACATACACTATTTAATGCTACCTGTCATTTTCACCTATTTCATTTTTGGCAGAAACATAGACTTTCTCAAATTGTTGAATTTTAAAGTGCGAAATATCAATATGAGATGCATTGTCTACCTAGAAATTAAACATGAAAACATCGCACTTAGCGTTGTTTAGTCATTTAGTTCATATAATCATCCTGCAGAAATTAAATTTCGTCAGAAAAGGCCCTAAGTCATTCACTAGTGACTCAAACAAATCTGATGTCAGTGGTTGTCTTCGTTTTCAGACATAATTTCGCTTTCAGTTCAACTACAACACATATGATGTATGAATCGCTCCCGTTGTACATCACACAAATTCGTCATTTATGTCAAACAATCCACCACTTGCATCACGCGATTTGGTGACATTTTACGTTATTTCAAGTGCAACTGAATGTTTGTGCAGTGGGTGATTTTGCCCTCTCGCGTAACATTAGATGGTGAACCTAAGATACACCTTCCACATCTTAACCCACTCAGCCATTTTTTCGCTCCACTCATTTCTGATTAAAAATGACTCATATATGCATTATAATTTGCATTTGAGGAAGACAAAATTTTACTAGTATTATTATTTTTATTTGATGCATTTTTTTAAACTTTGGATTGTCGATTTTTGAAAATGTTTATAGAATCCGCTCCATGGGCTTTTTAACAGTTTGAATATTTATTCTTTTATGGAGTATAGTGTACAATAATTACATTTTTGGATAAATCGTCTCTGAGGGCCACTTTTCGGTTTTCTGAAATTTTCTCGAAATCCGCCGGAAGTTTTTTTTTAAATTTGAATATTTATTCTACTCTCGAATCTGTATCATAATTTTTAATAACATTCTTGGCTAATTGTTCTCTGGAGGGCACTTTACACTTATTATTTTTCGATTTTTTTCAAATTGTTTGGAATTTAAACTTTTAATAATTTTCTATCGTCAATACATGTAATAAAATATGAGAAATTAGTCTGATAGATACATCGCAATTTTTTTATCACTTTATTTAATATACAGTATGTCCCTGGATTGATTTTACAAAAGGAAAAAAAATTATTTTTGATTTTACAAAAAAAGCTAAAGGAATAAAAATTTTTGCTTGATTTCAAACTACCACATCTGTAATTAGAATTACAAAACTGTGAAACCTTTATTTAGAATTAAAAATTTTTAGATTTTTTTTCAATCACAACATTAAAAAAGAACTTGGCTAGAAACAATGTTGTTTAAAACTATTCTATTAATTCGCCACCCCTTTCGGCACACATTTCAACTCTAAGCCGCAGTTCTTTGTAACTGTTGCGAATTTCTGCAAGTTCAAGGAGGCAACAGCATCTCTTCTATGATTTTTTAATACATCCACATTGTTAGACAATTTTTCCATGTAGATTAGTTGTTTTAACCGTCCTCACAAATAAAAATTTAAAATAGTTAAGTCGGGGCCACAGTGGAGGCCACAAAACGAACCCATTCCTGCTACGTAATTATTTTAGCATAAATTATTTTTATTATTATTTTAGATAAGCAAGTGGGAGTTCACTTAAACCAACCCAGAAAAATTTGGCCCTATTATTCTATGATAAGAAACAGCACACCACACGTTTACCTTAACAAAATATTGACGTTTTAATGCAATTCTAAAGTGAGGATTAATATCACTCCAATTAACGAACATGTGACGCAACAGTACCAACGCTAGAAAAAGTTGCTTCATCGGAAAATTCAATGTTTTGTGAAAACTTCGATTCTCCATTATTTTATCTCCCATCCACATGCAAAAATGAAGACGCTTTTCATCATCTCCCGGTCCTAACGTATGATTAAAAATAGGTTAATAGGGTTATAATTTACGTTTCTCCAAAACTCTTTGAATATGGGATTTCCTCATATCCAGTTGAAGCGTCCGTCTTCGTAATGAAAATTTAGAATTATCTCCCACCGAATCCAAAATTAAAACTGTAGAAGCATCATCTCATCACGTACCTACTAGTTTCTTTTTCTTTAAATTCACAACAGAACCAGTTTCCAAAATTTTTTTCGCTAACTTCTTTATTCCCATATGGGAAAACAGTTACTCCGGGAAAATTTTCATTACTCTTTCGCAATGCGACGGTAGCTCTTTTCCCCAATACCATAACATTGTATTAAATATATTTATTGTGATGACGTTAACATTTTCAACAAAAATTATACAGAATTACAGTTTGAGGTTATTTTTGACAAATAGATTTTGTGTTTGACGTTTTCAAGTCAAAGCCTTCTACCACAAAAAATAATAAATGTAATGCGATGAAAAAACTGTAAATTTTTTTTAATCATTGGTATGTAGTATTGAAATTGTAATTACAGATTTGGTCATTTGAAATCAAGCAAAAAATTTTATTCCTTTAGCATTTTTTTTGTAAAATGAAAAATAAAAATTTTTCTCCTCTTGTAAACTCAATCCGGGGACATACTGTATATTGAAGAGTACAGTATTTCATGAGCATCTCACAACAAAGTGTTGCCAGTGTGGACGTGGTTCTGAGTGCTGTTTGAAGCCAACCTGAGCCAATCGATTTAAGCCGACATTTTTGCCGAGCACAAAGAGTTTGGGCGGCAAAAGCCCTGTTCACAGGTGTATGTGTGTCAAATTATGGCGGCCTTGCTTGTGGAAGAGTTACTAACGCTAGTTGATACTTATTCATTCTATTCTGTTTTATGTGACCCAAAAAAATGAGACCCACCAAAATTTTTTTTACCCGATTTCTCTACGCTGAATTAGGAATTCTATCTGTGTCAACCCCTTCCAGGTATCACCTCGATGTTTGCTTTGAACTGCTTTGCTTCAGTTATTCCTTGATTCCTGATTCCTTATCAAGTAATAACTTACACTTTTCACTACACACTCCAAATTACAATTATTTTGCAAGATATTGTAAATGTAATGTTTAACTGGTTATAATTTTTGCACACTCTACGCGACTTTTTAGTTTATTTGACTTATTAATATGATTTCATAAATACACTCTAAATTACAAGCAAACCTTAATAACGCAAATGTATGATTTTAGGTGATCAATCTGATTCAGAAGAGGAAAGTGGTTCAGATGAAGATTCCTGTGACAGTCAGAATATCGAAGACCATGAAGTACAAGAGGAAGGAAACTTCCAACAGTTGAGAGATGCTGATGTATCACTACAAGTACACAAAGGTCTTTATGTGAAGAATCAGTTGAAAATCTGGGAAGATCTGCTAGAAATGAGAATACAAATCCAAAAATCACTAGTCGCTGGTAACAAAATGCCCCAAGGAGATAAATATAAGGCAATCCAAAAAGAATCTACCAAAGAGTTTGCCAGTAAAGTAATGGAAACAAAAACAAATTTGTGCGTTTTACTAGATAAGCTCTTACTCCTTCAAAACCTCTTACATAAACAATACCCCGAAACTAGAACACTTTGTAGTAAAACTAAAGTAAATGATACAGATGATAATGAAGAAATTTCCAGCGAAACCGAAGATGAAAACCAATCCATAGATAAAGAGGAGCCTCCTCAGAAACGATTGCGTCTAGAAGAATATGAACGAGAGATCAACAACCAACATAACAACTACAAAGATTATAGAAACAATGTAATTAAAAAATGGCATGAGAAAACACGTCTGGCCACATTAAAAACCACCGAAAACGCCCACTCGATCCTAAACCACATAGAACACATTTTATCTAATCGTGAAAAATTAATAAGAAGAACCCAATTGAAACGAAGCGAATATCAAATCATAGGAGAAGAAAAGTTAGAAGACGAACATAACAGTGAAATATTTGACGACGACGATTTCTACCATCAATTACTCCGGGAACTGATTGAGGTAAAATCGGCTGATTTGAAGGACCCGGTTCAGCTGGGACGGCAATGGGTGCGTCTGCAGAATTTACGGAGCAAGATGAAGAGAAAGATTGATACCAGAGCAACAAAGGGTAGAAAAATTAGGTATGCCATTCACACTAAATTAATAAATTTCATGGCTCCAATCGAGGAGGACCCATGGAGCGATGAAGCGAAAACTGAATTATACAATTCATTGTTTGGAAAGCAGCTTTTTAATGTACAGAATATAAAATTGCAATAATTAATCCTGTTAATGAAATATATTCCTTCATTGTGTCGAGCTAGACCGCTGAGATGTTTATATCCTATTTATAATTAAAGTGTCTTCATTATCCTAAGGAAGATTTTTAGAGCAAATAAAAGAAAGGGACTATTTTGTGTTTTACCTATATTGTTTTTCGAAACAGTTAACAACATTATTTCAGGACACTTATTTTGATACATTTTGGATTCTATGAATTACACCTCTCACCATCTCACAATATATAAACCGTTATATTATAATCTTTGTCATATGAATTTTTAATATTAAATATTTTTTAAAAGGAGTTCTTAAGGACTTTAATTTAAATAATAATTAAATAATAAATAAACTTTAAGGATAATAATGGACTGGTGGTCTTTCCACAACCAATTTTCGTTTCATTTACTCCCACGTTGGGTTCAGTGAGTGCATCACGGCTTAGGGCAGTATTTGTAATTTGTAGGGCACAAATTTGGGAATTTACAAATAAAGATTTACCTGTAGAAACTCAAAGATTAATTTGAAATATTTATAGCTGTTTAAAAAGTGAAAAATTGTATAAAACAGAACACGATGTTGTTAAGCGAATTAATAAATTGACAAATATTCCAATTTCCACGATTTATTCTATTTATTAAACGAGGCGATATTATTGATCACTCTTTAAAGAAGAAACATATTGAAAATTGTATCGATGACGCATCCAAGGATGTAATTTGACGAATAGGTAATTTACGATTTGTATAAAGAAAAAGACAGAGTTCCTTAAGCTTTTGGATGAAGAATCAATAAAAATGATCTGCAAAATATTTAACAATATCTATGACACCGGCAACGTCCCGAAAGAATGGCTCATTTCTGAATTTATATTGCTGCCCAAGAAACAAGGGGCAAAGAAATGCGGAGAATACAGAACCATAAGCTTAATGAGCCATTTACTAAAGCTTTTCCTTAAGGTTATCCATCGCAGAATATACAAAATGTGCGAAGAGAGAGTAGCAGACACACAATTTGGCTTCATGAAAGGAGTGGGAACAAGAGAAGCACTGTTCAGTATACAAGTATTATTCCAACGGTGTAGGGACATGAATTGCGACATTTATACCTGTTTTGTAGACTACCAAAAGGCGTTTGACAAAGTCCAACACCAGAAGATGATACAAGTGCTGAAAGGCACCGGAATGGATGATAAAGACCTAAGAATTATACAAAACCTGTACTGGTTTTGTAACCTGGTTACAAACCTGGTCTGGTCTGTAACCAGACAGCCACCATAAAAATCAACGCTGGAGATGAAACAACAGAGGCAGTTAACATTCTGCGGGGCGTACGACAAGGGTGTATTATCTAATATTCATCTGATAT
Source organism: Cryptocephalus moraei (assembly GCA_946251905.1). NCBI lineage: Eukaryota > Metazoa > Arthropoda > Insecta > Coleoptera > Chrysomelidae > Cryptocephalus > Cryptocephalus moraei. Next base: position 34,549,790 of record OX276458.1, read on the forward strand.
TCAATCTGTATTCAGAAGAGATATTTAGAGACGCTCTGGAAAACGATGATAATGGAATTCTTGTAAACGGAGAACGACTGAATAATATCCGATATGCAGATGATACCGTCATATTTGCAGATAGTATAGAAGGTCTACAACAGCTAATGAACAAAGTGAATGAAGTAAGTGAACGATATGGGCTAGAAATGAACATCAACAAAACAAAATTTATGATCATAAGTAAAAAGAAGAGAGAAAACTGCCAACTATATATTAAAAATATACCAATAGAACGGGTATCCAAACTTGTCTACCTGGGAACCTTAATAAACGAACAATGGGACCACTCACAAGAAATAAGATGTAAAATAGAAAAAGCAAGAGATGCCTACATCAAAATGTCTAAGTTCTTCAAAAGCTATAACCTCAAATTAGAAATCAAAGTAAAACTCCTCCGATGCTATGTGTTCTCCATATTGTACTATGGCATGGAATCCTGGACATTGACCGAAGCAACACAAAAGAAGCTCGAAGCCTTCGAGATGTGGCTATACAGAAGGATCCTTAGAATATCATGGGTAGATAGAGTGACCAACGAAAAAATAATGGAAAGAATGGGGAAGGAAAAAGAGGTGATGAAAACGATTAAGAGAAGAAAACTGGAATATCTCGGACATATAATGAGAAATGACAACAAAAATAAACTCTTAAAATCCATCCTCCAAGGAAAAGTGTTTGGAAAGAGAGGGCCCGGAAGAAGAAGGATATCATGGCTCAAGAACCTGACATGGTATTCAAAAACAACCGCAGAACTGTTTAAAGCAGCAGTCAACAAGGTCATCATAGCCAAGATGGTCGCCAATATTCGAAACGAATAGCCACAAGAAGAAGAAGAATAAAGAAAATAAAGTCCCAACCTTACAAATTATACAATCCAAATTGCAAGATTTTGAAGATTATCGATATACATCATTAGAGACTTTACGTAAAATTTTGAATAAATTAAAAGTTAATCAAACAAATTAAGCCTGTTAATTAAATTTAAGGGTTGAATAAATGTATTATATCACAAAGTATATTTATAAATGGTAAAATAAATGTAATGTATCATAAATAAACCATTTCAAATTTTGCAATATCGAACAAAAAATTGTAATAATTTTCATTTTAAGGGGTGGTTTATAAAGGTTGAAACTATTAAATAGTTAAGAAATTAAACTACAAATATTGAATAGATTTTAATTCACTATAAAATGCATTATTAAATAATTTAAAGTTGTATTTTTTTGCAAATTTAGGCCTAAAGGGTAGTTTTTAAGGGTTGAAAATTCATATAACTTTTGAAGAGGTTGGTAAGACAAGCTCACTTGCAAAATTTTATCAAAATCGGTGCGGTACTTTAAAATTCGGATGTTTTACAATATTTTACCGTGAAAGAATGGACTATAGGCACTGGACATGTATTAGTGTTCGGCATACATTGTTTGCACCAGCTTCTTGCTTTTTATTTGACAAATGTGATATTCATGGAAATGTGTATCGTTTCCAATATACACTTCGAACTAATAAATTCCTAGGAAGTCCGAAATATTGGAAAATGAGGGATCTGACTTTAGTGCGCTTTTTTTCAGTACCTCAATCATCAACTTTTCAAAAAGTAAATAAAATCTCTAAAAATATTTTTCAAACGATTTTAAGCTAATAGTAGTCATATTGTACTAATTCTATTTACACTGGAGTTCGGGTAAACCGAAATAATAACTATAAGGTATCCTCTATAAATATGGGGAGTCAAACCAAAGAAAGCAAATAAACCATTAAAAAACATTTTACAATATTTCCATGTGCGTATTTTTCGGTCATTAATCATTATTGATATCAGATCTTACACATTCAATATTTAACTTTAGGTTCTAATATTTACCCCACGTTTTTATTGTTTTCGAGGCCTGTCGCGTTAACATAAATGTATCAAATTAGATCAAATAGAAATGAACAAGAGGTCGATCAACAGGATCTTTTCATTCTGCGGAGTTTTCGCCGCGACTCCTTATGGAAAATTCCATAATAACGTTCTGCGTTACTCGAAATGGACTTACATCTCTCAGATAGTCAATGTGGTTTTAATGAGTGTTTCAGTAGCTGTCTACGGGCAAAAGATATTTGAAACCACGGTGCAAATGACTAGAATATTCATTATACTGCAGACATGTAACAGTATCGCATTATACAGGATACTGTTCCTCAAGAAGGAAGCATGGGTGGAGCTATTTAAGTTGTATTTCGAAATTGATAACCTTTTGTCGAGAATGAAGAAGGTGGATCGTAACAATAATTCAGTCTGTTGGATATATTTGATCTGTATCATAATTTTCGTATTAACAACAACCATAACAGTCATCTTTAACGGGGAAGGAGTACTCGTTTCCGTTTTACTGATCTACCGAGGATGTTACTTTATGGCGACATTCGCTATAATGATTTGTCTGCTTTTATCATTCAGATGCAGATTCAAGGAAATCAACGAGTATTTGATCGAACTCTTGACTCTTCCAAACCTAGATTTATTCTACATAAGTGGTGTGGAGTTAGGAAGAATTTTCAGGATCATGGGACTAATCACGTTGCTGTTTAACAAGATTTTTGGAATGATGTTAGTCACGACTTTAGCGTTTCCCATCATATTTGCGTTGAGGTATGCGCACAAAGCAATCACAAGTAAATGCTGCGTTTGGGATGATTCATTGCCGAAATCGATTTTACACACGGTAAGGAAAGAGTTGTGTTATATAAATGTGTCAAAAAGTTCGTACAGTTGCAACTGCCAAAAAATACCTAATTTGAAATCACTTGATTTGTCCTAACGTAGAATTAACTGAAGTTACACAGAACATAACCGAAAGGACGGTTTGTTTGGTTCTTCTGTAACAAAGCGGCAGTTTTACACTGTAACGACCATTTTGTCGTCGTCGATGGCACGACTCTGTTGAAAGGGATGGTTACTTGTAGAAGTGGTGCTTAGATCGAATGTCAGAAATGTAAAACGGCCTGTACAACAGTCCCAGCTCGAGTACCAAATTTCATAGTTCCCTTTTGATCCTTGTTCGCGACAAGACATAGGCGAAACGATCGATTACTAGTCGAATTTGGTACTATACGAAGCTTGGGATGAAGAATCATCGGTTCTAAAGCCTCGGAATCTCGGGCACCAGACTTGAGGACGTACCCCATTTTAAAAGTTTTACATACCTAGTTAACTCAGGAGAAATTCAGGATGTCCATAAATATAAAATAGTGTTCCGGAAGAATTACTTAGTTTATTGTAATTCGGAAAGGTGGCAATAACCTGATACGAAGCAGAGTTAAGCGAAATATCTATATTCAAACTGCTGTGAATGGAGCAGTGAAAAACAGTTTGTATACAGTTTTTGCAGACAAAGGAACGGCCGGATTTTAAATATGTTTTGGAATTCTTTTAACTCTATTTTACTAAGGTGAATCAATTTATAAACTAAAGAAAAGTAACGGTTGTTAATATTAATGTGCAAATTTTACAATAGTGGGAAGGAAAATTTAAATTAAGTTTATTCTGAATTGAAATGTTGATAACACGGAAGAGTTTGCCGTTTGGTATTTTGCTCACTCGGTTGACAACGTCGTTAATCCTTTTCTTTACGAAATAGGGACATTCCCAATTGGTCTGCAACTTAGGGGAGAAACCACGTTTCTTGTGTGGGTTTTACAGCCAAACTTGATCTCCCATTTAGTAGCCACCCTCTTTAGCGTTGATGTCGTAACGCTCTTTGATGCGATCACTGGCGATATATTTAGTTGGTACCGGACTTGGTCGTGATTGTCGTTCATCCTTTTCTGTATCCTGGAGACGTAATCTTCCCCCGAAACGTACTCGTCCGGTCTAGCGCCAAAGATTAGATCACAGGGCAGTTTAAGTTCTCGCCCGAACAGGACTTTGGCTGGAGTTTGTCCTGTCGACACGTGAACGGCCGAGCGGTAGGCCATCAAGGAGAACGGCACGTTTTCGTCCCAGTCTCGTTGATGTGACGAGACCATTTTCGCCAGATAGCGGTTGAGGGTGCGATTCATTCGTTCTACCATCCCATCAGACTGAGGGTGAAGGGCCGTGGCTCTTGTTTATCGTACCACAAACTTCTCACAGATCCTCCGGAATAGAACACTCTCGAAGTTTCTTCCTTCATCCGAGTGTAATTCCATGGGTACTCCAAACCGGCAGATCATCTCCTTCACGAAAACATCGCCTACTGTCTCTGCCTCCTGATTATGGAGAGCGTACGCCTCTACCCACTTTGTAAAGTAGTCCATTACCACCATGTAACGCGCTTAGTGCGGTTACTTGTGAGATTTGGCGCTGGGACGGATTTCGGGAGTTCGGAAAAGGATTTTAAAAGTCGGTTTTACGGTTTTGCTCGTGCGCCAGATTTTAAGGGTTTTCTCACTCGGGAATATGCTGGGAGGATTACCAGGGTTGTCTGTAGAAATGAAACACACGCTCAAAAATAGAAAATCCAAAATTATTTTATTCCCAATCGGTACCTAGTGAAAACAATTCGTACGACTAACACGTGCTTAGGTCGTCGAACGGAGATCGGCAAAAACTTATTTAGAATTATTTATATATCTCGGAAAGAAAACACACAAATGCGAAAATATAAAAGTATCACTGTTGGAGAGAAATAACATTTTATTCTAAATGAAATCGGAAAGATCGAAAATTATGCAGCGAAGCGACAAATGCGGTTGTTAATGGTTCGACGTACAAGCTAACATATACGGACGGAGTAGCAAAACATTTACTACTAGCGGTCGGTAATGGACAATTATATAACATAACAAATAGTTCGGTCGGTTTAAAACAAATCGGTGGTGACGTTCACATTACATTTATCGGTCGGTAGAACGTTCACAATCGTACGGTAATAATTAATTCGGTCGGTTTGATCGGTCGGTAACGTTCACAGGTACATATAATTCTGTCGGCGGTACTCTCACAATCGGACGGTAATAATTAATTCGGTCGGTTTGATCGGTCGGTAACGTTCACAATTACAAATACGACAATTACATATATCGGTCGGTAGGACAGAAACACAACGGATAAATGCTAATAACGGACGGTTTGTCACAGACAAGTAATGGCTCTCACCTTGGATTAACTCAGGCAGAGAACGCCGTAGGGGGCGAGTGGCTTATATACATTTAGTCTTGATATTTAAACGATGGTGGATTGAACAGTGCCTTATCGGCCGCCATCTATCCGAGATAGATTTGATTTCGCGTTTAACTGTATGGTGGGTGGTCTACCCTCAACTCTCGAAAATCGGCTTCGTTACAACCAGGATGTGTTTATTCCCTTTCTCGGTTTCAGGGAAGTGTCATGCTATGTCAATAGCGATACTTTCGAAGGGGCTTCCGACGTTATACTGTTTCATGGGAGCTTTCGGTCGTCTTCGTGGCCCATTACTTGCGAAGCATGTAGTACATTTCCTACACAAGTCCTTCACGTAGTACCCAGTATAATCGCTCCCGTACTTTCTGCAGTGTTTTCTTGACCCCTAAATGTTCACCAGACGAATCGTCATGAAGTGCCGCAACACCTCCGGAATTTTACTGGAGGGAATTACCATTTGCCGCCTTTCCTCCGTTCCGTCCTGGCTCTCCAGTACACGTTTAAGTAGTCCATCCTCAACTACTAACGAGTCCGACTGTCCCCAATAGCTCTTGACTTTTGGCGAGCCAGGTGATACCTTTTGCCACTCCGGACGCTGTCCTCCCTCTTTCCATGTCAGGATTTCTTTTAGAACCGGGTCTTTTTCTTATTCTTGTCGTAACGAGGATTGTGTCCATTCCTCGGCGACCACGGTAGTTCGGATGACTTTCTCCGACTTTTCCTCGGCCCTATGACAATGAGGACACTCTTCTCGAGAGTGCGTCTGCGTTTCCATGACTCTGTCCAGGCCGATGTTCTATGACAAGGTCGTACTCCTGAAGCCTCTCGATCCAGCGAGCTATCTGTCCTTCGGGATTCTTGAACTGGAGGAGTCACTTAAGGGCAGCATGATCGGTCCGGATCAGAAACCTCCTTCCACACAAGTATTTATGGAAGTGTTCGATGGACTTGACGATGACCAATAATTCACGCCGGGTGACGCAGTAATTCCTTTCCGGTTTGGAGAGTACCTTGCTAAAGTTATAACGAGGCAAATCCGTGGCTAGGCAACCAAACCTGCTTTCGCATAATTAACTTAGAGGTCACTCACTCGGAGCGTTAGCTTCGATGTCCGGTATTCAAGATTAAATGAATTTTCTTAAGATGGCGAGAGATATAATCCGCCAGGGGATGTTTGTTCAGTAAGCGCGAAATATAGGTCGATTGGGAAACTCAAATCAGTCTTAGCCGGACGAGTCCTCGAACGGTAAGAACTCACATTCCTCTCTGGCGTTCCGTCATTTTGGAATCCGCTTTATTTCCCGACTTCACATTGGCGTGCTGTCGTTGTGGGGTCACTGAGGGCAATCCGTTTAAGGCCCCTAGTACTGCAGGACTACGACATTGGCGTCCCGTCATTGTCGTACCAGTCTAGGTATACGTAGAGTTAGAGACCGTTTTATCCCTCATTGACGTCGCGTCACTGAGGGATCCGTTTTTATTTCCCGATCTCGCATTGGCGTCCCGTCATTGTGAAATCCGTGTAGGGTTCCTAGTTACTGCAGGATTGCGTTATTCGCGTCCCGTCATTGGCGTATCAGTCTAGGATTCTAGTGGTAGGGACCGTTTTATTCCTCATTGGCGTCCCGTCATTGGGGAACCCGTTTCATTTTCCCGCCTGATCTCGCATTGGCGTCCCGTCGTTGTGTGATCATTAAAGGCCACCCGTGTTAGACGTAGGGACTGTTAAGTATATCCACAGACTGCAGGAATACGACCATGGCGACCCGTCGCTGTCGTATCAGTCTAGGTGTACCTACGTGGCTGTTAGGACTATTTCCCTGTCTGATTTCGCACCGGCGTTCCATCACTGAGAAATCAGTCCGGGAAATCCGCTACTCATTTTCCTATCACGTTACCACCGCTACCGATTTGGGTGTTAGGGTTTGCGTTTGCCTCCGCCGCAATACTAACGTATCCTTTACTGATTGCTGTATTCCGCTCTCTTGCCTCTGCTTAAACTACACCGCTTTACCGACACTTTAAACTGCACGTTTTCTTCGCTTTTCCGAACCTAGTTAGTTTAATTTTCGCTACTCTCCTCGTCTTGTAGAATAATCATTTCTCGCATTGTCTATACTTGTAAATTGTTTCTTTATATTCAATATTTAGATTAATTTGGCATTCTCCGTAGTTTCACTATTTAGCTTACTTCCTTATTTTTCAATACTTAGAGTAATTTAGCATTTTACGTAATTTCAGTAGTTGTAAATAATTTATATTTCCCGTATTTAGAATAATTCCATATAATTTTATAATTTTCCGTATTTTCGATAATTAGAGTAATGTATATTTTCTTTATTTTTGATACTTAGAATAAATAGGCATTTTCCGTACTTTGTAACAATTAGATTATTATATATTTTTTCTCTTTCGTAAATTTCTGTTAAATTGTTTCATTCTCACTTCGGATCTTTCGTTCGAAAATAAACACCTGCCAACAAATAGTTTTTGCGCGTTTATCTGTCTCTCCGTTTAACCCGGAGATGTACATATCGTGTTAATTATACAGTGTTGCCGTTCCGATTTAAAATAAATTAATCTAAGTAATTCCCGTTTAGTGGTTTTATTTTTACGGACAGCCCTGGCATTTCTCCTGAGTCTAAACTCACCCGTGGCTTTAGGGAGTAAACCCTTAAAAATGTAGCGCCCGAGGTAAACCGACTTTAAAACCGTTTACCGAATTCCCGAACTCCGTCTCAGCGCCCAATTCTACACGTAACTCATTTTCCTCTCATCGTAGTCGTGCCGCCGACTACGACTGACGAGAGGAAACACAACACCAATTAAAGCGCGTCACAAAGTATCCAAGGATACGTTCCACCAGATACCTTCTCGGCCCGATCGAGGGGTACTCGACCACCCTAGACAGAAAAAGACTGGTGGATTATAGCAGCGCCAACATATGAAAGAGAAAACAATTGCAGCGTGTTTCGGAAGAACCTTCAGTGAAATAGGAGATTGTTACAGTTTCCTATAGTGGAACGGAATTACCATATGTAGGGTTTCGGGGAGAGAGGGCGCTTCGTTACAACTTCTATAATTTTAGTTTCTTTTAACATATAATTTTTAACTTACAAAACATTCAATACATTGTCCCGTTTTCTATCTATTCCTTGTTCTGTCGTTTCATACACCGATGCACCGTCTCACGACCTGATGCATGAGAATTGTGTTAGAGCAAGTGTTCGAACGAGCTTCTTAATTTTAAAACGCTTGATTGTTTGCTCGAGCAAACACACACACACACACACACACACACACACACACACACACACACACACACACACACACACACACACACACACACACACACACACACACACACACACACACACACACACACACACACACACACACACACACACACACACACACACACACACACACACACACACACACACACACACACACACACACACACACACACACACACACACACACACACACACACACACACACACACACACACACACACACACACACACACACACACACACACACACACACACACACACACACACACACACACACACACACACACACACACACACACACACACACACACACACACACACACACACACACACACACACACACACACACACACACACACACACACACACACACACACACACACACACACACACACACACACACACACACACACACACACACACACACACACACACACACACACACACACACACACACACACACACACACACACACACACACACACACACACACACACACACACACACACACACACACACACACACACACACACACACACACACACACACACACACACACACACACACACACACACACACACACACACACACACACACACACACACACACACACACACACACACACACACACACACACACACACACACACACACACACACACACACACACACACACACACACACACACACACACACACACACACACACACACACACACACACACACACACACACACACACACACACACACACACACACACACACACACACACACACACACACACACACACACACACACACACACACACACACACACACACACACACACACACACACACACACACACACACACACACACACACACACACACACACACACACACACACACACACACACACACACACACACACACACACACACACACACACACACACACACACACACACACACACACACACACACACACACACACACACACACACACACACACACACACACACACACACACACACACACACACACACACACACACACACACACACACACACACACACACACACACACACACACACACACACACACACACACACACACACACACACACACACACACACACACACACACACACACACACACACACACACACACACACACACACACACACACACACACACACACACACACACACACACACACACACACACACACACACACACACACACACACACACACACACACACACACACACACACACACACACACACACACACACACACACACACACACACACACACACACACACACACACACACACACACACACACACACACACACACACACACACACACACACACACACACACACACACACACACACACACACACACACACACACACACACACACACACACACACACACACACACACACACACACACACACACACACACACACACACACACACACACACACACACACACACACACACACACACACACACACACACACACACACACACACACACACACACACACACACACACACACACACACACACACACACACACACACACACACACACACACACACACACACACACACACACACACACACACACACACACACACACACACACACACACACACACACACACACACACACACACACACACACACACACACACACACACACACACACACACACACACACACACACACACACACACACACACACACACACACACACACACACACACACACACACACACACACACACACACACACACACACACACACACACACACACACACACACACACACACACACACACACACACACACACACACACACACACACACACACACACACACACACACACACACACACACACACACACACACACACACACACACACACACACACACACACACACACACACACACACACACACACACACACACACACACACACACACACACACACACACACACACACACACACACACACACACACACACACACACACACACACACACACACACACACACACACACACACACACACACACACACACACACACACACACACACACACACACACACACACACACACACACACACACACACACACACACACACACACACACACACACACACACACACACACACACACACACACACACACACACACACACACACACACACACACACACACACACACACACACACACACACACACACACACACACACACACACACGCACACACACACACACACACGAAGCTGTTTTCCACTCTGGATCTGAAGAGTGGTTACTGGAAGGTGCAAATTCACCTTCGTAGCAATTCAGCGTAATGCCATTCAGCCTGTGTAATGCGCCTGCAACTTTTGAGAGGCTCATGGAAAACATACTCAGAAGGCTCTCCTAGAAAACGTGCCTCGCAGTGACGGCTCGTGCCTAAAATACTTGGGTCGGCCAGGAAAAAAAAACAACTCTAGTTGGTCGTATTTTTTTGCGATAAAAATTTACAATCATCCTAAAATTTCGCGATGTAAATAAGTATAGTCGATATACAGTTGTAAATTAATAAAAAGCAAAAAATATCGTCCAGCAAAAACCACGAGGAGGTCTAGAGCACTTTTGCCAGGAAATCTATGGATAGATAGGATTATAGGAAATAAGGAAAGATTATTCACACTTTATTTTTCGTTATTAACCTAAAATGTACAAATCTAAAATATTACAATGCATAAATATGTTATATTTTATTGGTTTTTAAATAATAAATCTATTCTACGAGATTTAGTTGTGGCAAAATTATTAATAATGTTATCGTAAAAAATGTCACTGTGCATCAATTCTTTCACAAGATCTTTTTCAATGGCTAAAATTGATAAATTATTTAACCGTGATTGTGAAATAGTATTTCTGCTGTAGGATTTTATTCGTTTTAAGGCGGAAAAACTCATTTCTACAGATTATCTAACAGTTTGTTTGCTTGAATGAATTGGACTATGCCAAGAAGTTGATGTGAATCACCAAAAATGTTTTTGTCAGAATACAACACTTGTAATTCCCGTTTTAATTTGTCGAAATAAAAATAATTTTTGTAATTTTTTTTCTAAAGAATCAAATTGTGGTTCCGGGAATTTATGACTAAATTCGTCAAATTTATTAAAATTTACTAGATCCAAAAAATTTAATAAACTAATATCTTTGAATCTGGTTTCAATTTGATTAATAAGTAAATCTAAAATTTCGAAAAATAAGCGTCTGAATCGTAAAGAATTGTCTAGGTTATCATTTTCATTGTCTGTTCTGCAGCGTTTCGCAGGAGGGGCCAACGAGTCGGAAATTTTTTGAATTTCAGAAAATAAATTATCAAACTAAACATTTTCGTTTCGAAATTTTTTTTAAAGTATAGGGATGTAATTCTTTCATTGCAATATTTTATATCGGATAATTTATTCTGGACTATTGAAAAAACGCAATCTGTATGTGAAAAAATGGAATTGAAAACAGATAATAAAAATACGAAATCAAAATTCGTTAAAATATGCTTTAAGCCGTTGGATCCTCTTATCGAAACATCATCCCATTCATCCAAATTTTCTATAATGTGGTCAAATGCAGTAATTAAATGAATTCTATGGTCAAATATTGTTTTACGGCACGAGATTTAAAATTCCAACGGACCTCTGAGTTACTAGGTAATCGTTTTTTACAAATTATGTCCAGAAGATTGGTCCGTTTGGTCGATTTAGAAAAAAAAGCAGAAAATCCAGATAAATTTGAGAAGAATATTCGGCATTGCTTAATTTTTTTACTCGAATCTCTTAAAACAAAATTCATTTTATGTGCGTAGCAATGTGTAAATAATGCTTGAGAAGCAACTGACTTTACTTTTGCCTGTAATCCATTTAGCTCCCCTGCCATCACCGCTGCCCCGTCATAGGTTTGGCCAATTAATTTGTTTGTGATGTTGAAACGACTAAAATTATCCAGCAGAACTTGAAAAATATTGTTTGCTGTTCTATTTTCACTTATATTAAAAAAACCCAGAAATCCCAAAAGTTTACCATCTTTAACATAACGAAAAATTACAGACATCTGCGAAAAACAACTGATATCTGTTGTCTCATCAATTTCCCAAGAAAAACAAGGAGCATTATTAATTTCATCGTAAATGTGATCAGTAATAATTTTCGCTATGGAATCAATTAAATCATTTGGAATAGTTTTTGATAAACCCGTGAAAATTGAAGACGGATCTATAAATTTGTTAAAATTATCATCTAAAGTTGCTGCAAATTTAGCTAATTCTTTAAAATTGCCCTGATTAAAAGAATTTACGGTTTCGTCGTTACCCCGAAAAGCTAACTCTTGCGTCGATAAAAAAATTGTCATATTAATTAAATGTTTTATCATTTTTCGATTTTCTCGTACTTTTTCGTTATGTTTTGAAATAAAATCTCGTTGAGCGCAATCTAGTGCACTAGCAATATTTTGTTTACCGAACAGTTTAGATTTTAAAGCCGAATGGGTATGTTCTTTTGAAATATCATGTTTAGCTAATGCACGATAAATTTCTTTTAAATTATTGTAACCATTACTATTATATGGACTTTTAATTCCCGAAAATAATAAACAATACCAGCAAAATAATTTATTACGTGTCTCGCTTCCTGTCAACTTACGTGTCTCGCTTCCTGTCAACTAAATAAATTTTTCATAAATATTTTTTGAAAACGCGCGATTATGCCCTCCCCTTTCTTGAACTAAGTTACTCATGGACGGTTTCGGTATTTGTAAACTTTTTAAAAACAATTTATCTTCATATAGTAATGCGTTAAATGAATTAATTAATAGGTAATCAACTAAATCGCCGTTAGAACTTACCACATTTTTTACACTCTCCATAATTAAAATAATTAAAGTAATTGGTAAACACTTCTTTCACTGTGAAACTCACCACTTTTTTTTCACCAAGCACTTTTCTGTTTTAGCGATACCAAGTTTCTCTTCAAACCAATAATGGCACAACACTATAAACTATAAACAACACTAGAAAATGCTAAGACGTAGCGCGTGGATAATTCTTATTAATCACTATGTACAGTAGAATGGGAGCCGGCTAGCCGACCCCGGACTGGCCGCCCACGCTATCGGTTAGAACACGTGTTAGCAATACGTTTTTAATGCTTTGATTCGAAAACAAGGGTGTTTCTCGTGGTTTTTTATTAAAACAAAAATTATTTTGCCAAGTTTCTGGAATTTCAAAATTGGAAAAATACGGAAATTTTTATTTTTGTCTGTTTTGGTTTGGTACGGCCCGGCCGACCTTGCCGTCCCTGACGAGCCGTCTCTGGTGCCTCGTGTACCTAGATGACATAATCGTCGTAGGGAGGACGTTTGACGAACACCTGTCAAACTTGGAGGAACAGCATCAAGATAACCTGATGCTCAACCCAAAGAAGTACCATCTGTTACGAAGAAGAGTACACTATCTGGGTCACGTGATCAGCAGTTACGGCGTCGAGGTGGACCCTGAAAAAGTGCGAGCAGTCCAAGAATGGTCAATCCCGAAGGACAAGCATCAGTTGCGAAGTTTATTGGGCTTTGCACTTATTACCGTCGTTACGTCCGAAAGTTTTCTGACATAGCAAAGGCGCTGACACGACTAACCGAGGAAATCAGGCCTTCCTTTGGGACAAAGATTGCCAAGCATCCTTCCCGACCCAAGAGGGACGCTTCATCTTGGATACAGATGTAAGCAACGACCTGATCAGAGGGATCTTGTCCCAGCTTCAAGACGGGCAGGCGTGGGTTGTTGACTACTTCAGTAAAGTCCTGTCGAAGCCCGAAAGGAACTACTGTATCACCAGGAGGGAGGTCTTAGCCGCCGTGAAGTCAGTCGAACATTTCTACAAGTACTTATACAGGAAGAAGTTCCTGTTCAGAACGGAACCCGCGGCTATCAAATGGCTCCGGCAATTTAAGAATCCGGAAGGTCAGGTACTAAAATAACAAAGATCCAAGAAAAAGACATTGGATACACGAAAAACAACAGAAAACAAGAATGGATAACACAAAAAATCGTGGACCTCATGAATGAAAGACGAAAATACAAAACAAACCCAACAGAATACAAGCATCTCAATAAAATCATTAGGAAAAAGTGCGGAGAAGCTAAAGAAAATTGGATGTCAACAAAATGACAAGAAATATAACAACTTCAAGAAAGATATGACACCTTCAATGTTCACAAGGAAGTAAAAGAAATGACAGGCAGACACAGAAAACGACAAGAAACAATCTTAAAAGACAACAATAACAAGATAATCGTGGGAACAGAAGACAAACTTACGAAATGGAAAGAATACATCCAAACACTTTTCGACGATGACATACCTTGTGTTCCACCGCCCACAGTCAATTAAATAAATGAAAAGGGCCCAGAAATAACTAGAGAAGAAGTGATTCATGCAATAAAAGCATAGAAAAATGGAAAATCTACTGGTCCCGACAAAATCAACGTCGAAATATTTAAATTAATCGCTGAAAATGAAAGCAAAAGCCTAGAGTTATGGATGACACTCACAAGAGAACTGCCCCAGACAGCACATAACGTCCAATGGACATCCGATTTATGTCCATTTTACGTCCATATGTCCATGGACATTATATGTACTTAAAATGGACGTCCAGTGGACGTCCACTTTTCGACATCCAACGGACGTCCGAGAAAGTGGTCCATTGGATGTACGGCAGTGGACATAGTTTGGATGTTTGTGTAGTGGACATCCGTTGGACATCGAATGGACGTCTCTGGGTGAAACCATTATTATTATTATTATTATTATGATTATTATTATTATTATTATTATATATATATATATATATATATATATATATATATATATATATATATATATATGCATATATTTGGGTGCTGTGAAATCATATACCGAAACATTTTGCACCAATAATCTTTGATTAGTTTTGTACTTGTACATTGTGTGTATTCCGAAAAGCATTGTTGGCTTTAAACCCATATAAATATTGGTTATATTTTCCTATTTATCGATTTCACTGTTTAAGCACTAATTATTCAACTAAATAATTTTAGTTAAATACTCCAGAAGTATGTAGATCACAAATAAGTTTTCTCTACTGTTCTACTTAGCATAATAGGTATTAATAACTATATAATAGAATTTTCGGGTATAACTTATTTCAATGCAGGAAATAAATGTTTGTAAGTGTTTGGGTGATTTAGCGACGTGACAAAATCGATTACAAGTAAGTTAATTATACATCTCTCGTTTCCTCATGTTAAGTGTTAATATAATATATCCATCTCGCTTCCACTTTCACATAATAGGGACGGCAGCAGGTAGGAAGGTTTTTCCCAAACATGTGGTAAAGGGATCAGGGACCGATGGTCTCTGGGTGCCGTTACGATGAGTTACTTCGACCCGAGCGGGGGTGATTATTTTCATTTAGTGCGACGAACTCAACAGACGTGGGTAAGCAGAATCTTTTTAACCTTTCTTATTGTTTAATATTTGTTTTTCTTTGGCGAATTTGTTATACTTTTCTCCTATTTGTTCCAATATCTCTTCCATTTCCTCTATTGTCTGTAAAGTTTCTTTGTTTATAAAATGCCTAAAGCAAACATTTCTCGAAGAGCATATAAGGCAGCAGGTAACATTTCAGATGCTCACATAGGAAAGCCTGATATTTCATTTGTTTCCAAAGGAAACTCTCAATATTTTAACGAATGCGAAGAACCGTTTTTACAGTCTGTTTATGAAAACGGCAGCGAATTAAGTGATTCATCTTTACCATTATCAAACAAAGACCTAGGTGAAAGTAATAATGATACAGATTTAAAATTTTTGTTGCATGACTGCTTAAGACATAATATTACCCATTCGGCTTTGTCTAATTTATTAAAACTTCTTAAAAATATTGATACCTCGTTACCGACAGATGAAATTTTATAATAATATTTTTAATATTCTTACAGGAAGCTGCGCATCAGATATAACATTGCAGGAAGTCAAAACAGGGACTGAAAAATGGCTGAGAAAATCTGCAGAACGATACTCAAAAAAAATCAAATTCCTAGAAGTTTTTTCGTACCTTATTTATTGTGTTTTATGTTTGTATATTATATTCTTCATGTTTTTTAAATTTTTTGTTCATTTGCTTATATATAATGTGTCCTTAATGTTTTTTTTTTCATATATTTGTTTATAATGTTGCTTTATTTCATTTATATTCCTGTTTATTATTATTATTATTATTAATTGATTTCATTTTTTTGTATGTGTATGTTTTCGTTTTTCTTTTATTTTTGTTTTTAGATGTTCTTAGGTTTTTTTTCATATTTCAAGTTGTTTATTTTATCATATTTTTTGTAATTTGTAATACTCAATAATAATGTAATAAAAGTGTGGCATATTCAAAGTATTACTTTTGTCCTACTTATCTATATTCACAATCAGTCCATTTTGCTCTTACTTTTGGACGTCATATGAACCAGTTTTGGACTTAAATTGGACATCCAGTAAAGATCCATATTCCATCCGTTTCATGTCCATTACACGTCCATTTTATGTTCACGGTTGGACATCCATTGGACTTCATCCGGACGTCATTTGGATCTAAAATGGAGATCCGATGTACATCCAAAATTAGTCCATTTTAGGTCCAAAATAGGTCCATTTTATATTCAGTGATGGACGTCCATTGGACGTCGAAAACTGTGCACGAAGGACGTTAAAGGGACCAAAAATGGACGTTTCCGGACGTCCATTGGACGTCCGATGGACATTTTAAAATCTGAACGTGGACATCCAATGGACATCCAATGGATGTCCCTGTGTTGTCTGGGGCTGTCTCATCAAGAGATCCGATGGACGCTGCGACAGCAGAACAACTTGTTTTATATACGTTTTTTCTAGATTTACTTCACTTCTTGTCTTGCTTTCAACCTCGATAGTTCTTTTGTAGATACTTAGAGTAATAAACGTTTTTAAAAACGATTTCTGGATCCTCAAAGTTATAATTGGCGCAGTCAGTAGGATTCGTACGCATTGGCGAAAAACCGTATTTTCGCATCGTGCCGGGAAACAATCTTTCGCGATCTAAGTGTTTCAACACTGAAGTGCGGATCCAACGAACCACCCCCTTCAGAGGACCACAACGGTGAACAACCCCTTCAGCGGTACCACCACAGGCGAGCATCCAGGGAACGACCAGCGGAGGCGAGACGGAAGTCAGGGAAGAAACTCCGGTACTCCAGGCGAAAACTGTAAGTGCCAAGTTTCTTTTGCCTTTCCTGCTCCTTGTCAGAGTTTCAGGAGAGCTAGGTTAAGAACAAACGAAAATACGAAGAAAAGTAATTTTATGAGCAATTTAGAAGACGAATTATTAAGAGAACTTAGTAGGTTAAGTTTAGAAAACGAAAGTCAAATTCAATCAGACTCAAATTTAAACGATAATCTAAATTCTATTGAACATTCAAAAATGTCACTACCAGATATTAGTAAATTAAATTGGGATCTATTCAAGTTAAAATTAAATAACATTAAACCATATGACGGTAACAGTAACACACTTAATTAATTCATTTCTCGTTGTGAAAGTTTCATACACGACTACGAAATTTATAGAGATAAAGACTTGAACAAACATATTTTCGAATGTTTGCAAGAAAAGTTGGTAGGAAAAGCGGAAGCCATGGTAGGTAATCGAATGGAATTGGCCAATTGGAAAGATTTTAAAAATGCCTTAATTCAATGTTTTTCTGACAGACGAGATTTAGATTGTCTTTTACAGGAATTAACTAGAACAAAACCTTTCAGAAACGAAAACATGATAGATTTCGGTACGCGACTACAGTTATTAAGAAGTCAAGTTGTTCAAAAAATAAGTAATATTACTGAAGCGAGTAAAGAAGATAAATTATGTCAAATCAATCACTGTGACAAAACTGCATTAAACACCTTCATTGCAGGCTGTTCTGGCACTCTGAGAAATAATATGCACCTAAAAAAACCAGCGTCTCTTGAAGATGCTATTGCTTACGTTGACGAATTCGACAATTTTGAAAGACTTTACGGCAACCCTAACGAACAACGAACCCCTTTCCCGAAAAACAACCAATTTAAACCGCAAAATACCATTCCCAGATCAAACTTTCAACCCAAATTCGATCAGTACCATCAGCCAATCTCTAATCAATCAAACTTCAACCCACCAAACCCGAACCAATTCCAAGAAATTAGTTACGCACAAAATCAATTTCAAAACAATCAAAGAACACCATTCCCGAGTCAACCCATAAACATCCAACCCCGTCCGCAACCCCCTCGAAAATTACCGACAAACTCTCAAGTATTTGGTCCACCACAAAATGTATGGAAACCGAGACCGATTCCACCGAATCAATTACCCAAACCAGAACCTATGTCAACGACATCCCGAAATCCATCTTTCAACAATAGACGAACCCTAAACTACCCTAGACCAAATTTCAACAATCAGAGGCACAATCATTTTCAAAATGTTGGCCAAAACCCGAACATCTTAGTCGAAAAACTCCATTCCAACAATTACGAAAACGACGAAAATAATCAATATTATAATCAATACGATCCATTTGACGACAACCAATATTACGACAATCAATATTACCAACCAGGTGACATGAATAACGATTCCTCGGACTTCGCTCACCCTGTAGAACACGACAACGAAAATGTAAATTTTCCAATAGGTGCCTCGGAAGACAACCCGATAGGATAGAATTAAATATATCAAATAATCCCTTGCCCTACATAGAGATAAAACAACCCCCATTAAAACTATTGATTGACACAGGTAGTACAAAATCTTTAATTAGGCCCATAGTTGCAGAAAATTTTTATCCGAATTGTATTTATCACGCAATTGTAGACATTAAAACATCTCTTGTTAGTAAGCGTATCATGTATCAAGCAGAGATACCAGCTTTCCAGGAATTTCATTGCGACTACAATATGAATTTCATACTGCACGATTTTCACGAGTTCTTTGACGGAATTATAGGCTTGGAAGATTTGATAAAAATGAGGCTAAACATTGATTTCACCAATAAAAGATTAATTAGCGATCACGTAATTATACCAATAAAATTCAGAAAACCGTTGGATACAAAAATCAAATATCGAAAAGGAAAAGATAACACGGTAGCAGACTGTTTATCCCGAATAAATACGGACCTAAATGCAGTAGAAACATCCTCTGTAGACAATACAGACAAATCGACAATACAGACTATACAAATGACATCAACGAAATTATTTTAAGAGACATTGACCTTTCTCGCGAATTACCGAGTCTGTCAGAACAAGAAATTTCGGAAATATTAGGAGAAGATCAAAAAATTAAAATTCTATCTGACATACAAGTAGAACCACCACGCGATAATAAAGATCTAGAGACAGTACACACGGCATTAGAAAATCCAATCCTCAAAATTCCCATCTCAAATAAAGCTCTAAACCTATATAAAAATCAAATTTTGATAACTTGCGGAGAAATTACCGAACACAGGACGAAGACAGAGAAAATTTTCGACAATAATAGGCTATTTGTTGTTTTACCACAGAGACATCTCGAACACGGTATAGTACAATTTGTGAAAGAATTCATTGATCCGAAAAAGTTTTACGCATTATATTTCAGACCACCAATGTCACCGGAAGATTTTACAGTTAATGTACAAAAATATTTTAAAAATTCCGCATTTAAATTTGTTCAATGTACCACAATTTTAGACGACGTATTAACCCGAGATGATCAGAGAGACAAACTAGAATATTACCACATTTATAAGAACGGTCATCGAGGTATTAACGAAGTAAAAGCATCATTAAGTTCCAAATATTATTGGCCCAAAATGACGGAAGATATCGAAACCTATATAAACAACTGCGAAACTTGCTTAAGAAACAAATATGACCGAAAACCACCAGTAATAAAGTTTAATTTAACACCGACAGCTAATAAACCATTAGATCACATACATATCGACGTATTTCGAATTTCAAATACACCTTTTCTCACAATAATTGACTCGTTCTCTCGATATGGACAAGCTTATCCTATTTCCAGTATCACCGGAATATCTATTGTTGAAGGTTTATTAAATTATATCACTCACCACTCACCACGGTCTACCCTTCAAAATTACAGCGGATTCAGGCACCGAATTTAAAAACCAAGACTTAGAAGATTTTTGTAAACTTCACAAAATTGAATTGCATTACACCACCGCGAAAAATAGTAATTCCATCTCACCAGTTGAACGATTTCATTCAACTCTAATTGAACATTTAAGATGTTTGCGAGAAAAAAATAGAGAACTAACAGCTGATCAATTAATGAAACATTCAATTTTGACCTACAATAATTCGATCCATTCCGTAACCAAATTTACACCTTTCGAAATCATTAAAGGACATATTAATAATCCTGATCCATTTGATTTAAACGACCACCTAGTTTTATCCTCTTATGTGCAAGATCATAAAGAAGCTTCTAAAAAACTATACGAAAAAATCCGTGAATCAAACGCCCAAGCTAAAGAAAAAATAATTAACAAAATTAATGAAAATCGATCAAATCCACCCGATTACTCCAATCAACAAAATGTTTATATTCAGACAAAATTCAGAGACAAAAAACTACCAAAATTTAAAAAGGCAGAAGTAATTAATGACCAAGGTATCCTCCTAAACACTAACAAGGGCACCTATCACAAAAGTATAGTCCGAAAACCAAGAAATAATCCTGACAAATCTTTACAGGGACAACAGTACGATGAAATTGACGATCACCCTGATATACCTAGTATATCAAATGACAGGAACTCTCAGCAACAATGACGTTCAAATAACACCCCTTGAAAATTTGCTATTACCAATTAAGCTAGGAACTTGTAGATTAGTTTATACTAAACATACTTTTATTCATTACTTAGATTTAGAAGAGGTCGTTAAGCAAACAAAATCACTAAAACAACATTTCACCGATATGAAAAATACCATTAACTCATCAACCAACAAATCTATTCACATTCTTGGCATTTTCTCAACAGACAATATGTTAAATCAAACCGAATTCCTAATTAATATACTAGAAAGAAAATTAGAAAACATCCACCCGCATATTCGAACAAAACGAGGGTTAATAAATGGGTTAGGTAAGATAAATAAATGGCTTTTCGGCAATCTTGATTCCGAAGATGGAGAACGTTATGACAGAGCCATAGAAACTTTACAACAAAATCAAAAACAATTAATTCATGAGTCCAATTTACAAATTACGCTATATAGAAAACTAACTGATCATTACAATAAATCGTTAACAACTCTATCGAAAAATCAAGAACAATTTCAAATGAATTTAGAGAAATTTCAATTCATAACGAGAACACAAATCGATACACTGGCAGGACGTCTTGCTATTCAAAGTATAATCAATCAATTGAATTTAGATTGTCAAAATTTAATAACATACATTGATAATATTGAAAACGCAATACTATTTGCAAAACTAAATTCTCTTCATAATTCTATAGTATCCAGTTACGAAATTTTAGAAATGATCAACCACCTGCAAAATATTTACAAAGAATCAGAAATTTCAAAATTTCAAAATGCCTTGACATATTACATGTTTTTAGGAACACAAGTTAGTTTTTCTAATTCAAAATTAATCTTTGCTGTTCATATTCCTATCTTGAAACAAGAACCCCTAGATTTCTACCACATTTACCCAATCATCCAAAACCACAAAATATTTACTACCATGTATCCCTACTTGGCACGTACAAAAGAAGAAGCACAACCATGAAAAGAAGAATGCCCCATGCTGGAAGGAGCCTACTACTGCCAGCAACATTTCTACCCTAAAGACAACTGCACCCTACAACTTCTAGAGGGCCATACCTCCGAAGGATGCTACGCCACCGAAGTGAACCTTCGAGAAACAATCATAGAACAAGTCACCACCGAAGAGGTAATCATAGTTCCATCCAAGAAAGAGAAAATTTCATCACGATGCCAGACTGACCACATTTCGGAAGTCGAATCTCCTGTGTTGCTAAGAATCCCAGAAAACTGCGAAGCGTCAATCAACGATATGAAATTTACCAACAACCCACACATACAACGCGGAAAACCATTGATCCTACCAAAATTTACGACCGGAACCTTCGAAACAAGACAATTCTACCAGGCGTCCAACATCACAAAATTAGATTTTGAGGAATTATACCAAATTAACAAAATTAGTAAACAATTAACTCCTATTCAAGAAAGCAATAAGTTTAACTATAAAACGTCACTAATATTAACACTTTCCACATTAGCTATCATTTGTATTTTCCTATTGATCGTTCTCATCACCATTACAAATCAACGCTGCAGATCAAGAAGAAGTAGAAAAACAGAAGAAAAGAAGATCGAAGAAATACCCATGGAAGATGTAGGCGGAAATCCCAGCTCAAAAAATACTTCCAGTATTTTTTCAGCTTAAGGACGGAGGAGTTATGGATGACACTCACAAGAGAACTGCTGTCTCATCAAGAGATCCGATGGACGCTGCGACAGCAGAACAACTTGTTTTATATACTTTTTTCTAGATTTACTTCACTTCTTGTCTTGCTTTCAACCTCGATAGTTCTTTTGTAGATACTTAGAGTAATAAACGTTTTTAAAAACGATTTCTGGATCCTCAAAGTTATAATTCTAGACTTGATAACATCATTATTCAACAAAATATATAACTCCGGTAAAATACCATCAGACTGGCAAAAGTCAACATTCGTAACATTGCCAAAAAACCGAATTCCCCAAAATGATGATGATTATAGGATAATAAGCCTGATGTCTCATGTCCTTAAAATATTTCTCAGAATCATCCACACACGAATATACAAGAAGTGCGAATACCGGATGGATAGCACTCAGTTCGGATTCGGAAACGGACTGGGAACGTGAGAAGCTTTTGGCCGTGTTTTTAAAGTGTACCAGCTGCTCGAACACAATGCAAGTCTAAGGTACAAGTTGTAATGTTTTGACTTCTAACGATTTGTATACATCATACATCTTAAAAACATACAAAACAAAATGTTAAATCCTTATTTAATTACTCTTAATGTATTTGGATTTGATTAATATGAATTTTTTACTCAAGAACTCCAGTTTTACACTTGCTATTTAAGAAAACATTTCGTCTCACGACCCGGTGCATGAAAATTGTGTTCGAGCAGGTGTTCGAGCAAGTTTGTTAATTTTAAAACGCTCGACTGTTTGCTCGAACTGCATTTTAAAACGCGATTTTCCTGTTCGAGTACTCGAACCGGTGTTCGAACACTTTAAAAACACGGCCTTTTTCTCCCTAAATGTATTGACACAACGATGCAGAGACATGAATGTAGATGTATATGCATGTTTCATAGACTACAGAAAAGCGTTTCATTGCGATAACCATCAAAAGATTATAGGAATCCTAAGAACAACCGGGGTCGACGAACAGAACCTACACGTCATCTCAGAAATCTATTGGCACCAAACGGCAACAGTTGCAATAGAACAATCAACATCAGAAGATATTTGGATTAGACGGGGACTACGTCAGGGTTGCGTCTTGTCTCCGCTCTTGTTTAATTTGTATTCGGAGGCCATATTCAGAGAAGCAATAGATGAGGCCCAGGGTGGAATCAAGATCAACGGAACTACGATAAATAACATAAGGTATGCTGACGATACCGTCCTAATAGCAAACAGCGCACAAGAACTACAAAGTTAAATAAATGCCGTAGTTCGTCATAGTGAAATGTTCAGCAATGTCGCCAAAACTAAACTCCTGGTCGTTTCGAAAACGCCAAAAACCGAAATATATTCAAGGATTGAACAAGCGAGGAAAACACTCATGAGCATGAAAACATTTTTTACTAGATCAGACTTTAGTCTAGAGCTCCGAATTCGAATGGTTAGATGTTACGTTTTCCCTGTCTTTCTCTACGGGTGTGAAAGGTGGACAATGGACACACAAACAGAAAAAGGATAGAGGCTTTTGAAATGTACATATACAGAAGGATGCTACGAATTTCATGGATTCAAAGGATCACTAACGACGAAGTACTCCAATGAATGAAAAAACAAAAATAGCTGCTAAACACCATCAAAGAAAGAAAAATTTAATACTTGGGTCATGTGCTGAGGGATGAAAAATATGAGCTACTTCGACTAATAATAGAAGGCAAAGTACAGGGTAAAAGATCAGTAGGAAAACTCCAGAATTCATGGCTGAAGGACCTGAGGAGATAGTTTGACCGCTCATCTACAGAAATATTCCGTGCTGCAGTTTCCAAAACTACAGGTGCCATTTGAATCGCCAACCTCCGGAAGGAGAAGGCGCAATAAGAAGAAGAAGAAGAAGGCCAGGTCGCTCGGTAGATCGAGCGTCTTCAAATGGGTTCGACATCGAAGATAGACTAGCCATCGTAATGCTGACGCTCTTCGAGAAGACCGTGCCCAGAGAGATGTCCCCATTGCAGCCGTGCAGAGGTAAAAGAGGCTTTTACACGACGACCACCGACGAGGACTGGTCTCCAGACGGGCTGCGGCGAGCGCAGGAAGGCGACCCGGAACTTCAACGTATCCTGAAGTGAAAAAAAGAAGGACGTTGACCGGAACGGCAGGAAGTGGCCCATCCTCTAGGACCCTGAAATCGTACTGGACATAGTGGGGCTCCTTGGTGTTACAGGATGGACTGCTCAAGAGGGTGCTTGAATCCGATAATGACGCAGAAAACGATTTCAACTTATAGTGCCCAAGATCGAGGTGGTGGAAGTGCTACGTCACCTCCATGATGGAACCTCTGGAGGCCACATATACAGTTCGCGAGCGTTTCTATTGGGTCTTCTGCTTCGAGACTGTTCGCGAATGGTGTAGGAAGTATACAGTTTGCTCAGTCAGCATGGACTCCACCGTAAACCGAAAGCTTCAATGAGACAGTACAATGTGGGAAGTCCTTTCTAGAGGATCGCCCTAGACATCACTGGATCATTTCCTGAAACGGATTGCGGCAACAAGTACACCCTACGTAATTCCTAAACCAAGGAGTCGCAACTGTCGCTGATGTCCTGGTGAAGGAGCTCGTGAGCAGATTCGAAGTATCGTTGGAACTTGGAACTACATTCCGTCCAGGGGCGTATCTTCGAGAGCGAGCTGTTCCAGGGGGTTTGCGACAAATTGTGAATTCGCAAAACTAGGAAGGGCCTGGGAAGGGCGGTACACGGTGAAGACTAAGATTAATGACGTCATCTACCGGATCAGCAAAATTCTGAATGGAAAGCCAAGGGTCGTGCACTACAACCGATTAGCACTTTTCGAGGGAGACCATGACCAAGATCAACAGGTGAACAAAAGAACAGCAAAAACGTTTCAATAAACTAAACTCACAAAAAGACAATGACCGGACGCATGGATGACGGATATCATAATTAATAGGCATCGGGAAGGTCAGTTATAATGAACGTAGAATACAGAGGGCAATGGTTTAGGTAATTAGAACAGCGAGATTAAAACAAAGAGGACCGTGATGTTATCTAAACAAAAATGGCCTGTAACCTACCGAAGTATTGCAATAAATTAGTATACCTAATATGTTTACTTAACGAAGGTGTATAGTTTGTTTTTAATCCACCTCCCTGATCTTACACGGGGTGTGAGATTCCACACCGGAAGAACACATACGTCATATCAATTACCGACTCTCATAAAATGTCCTGAGAGTTTGCTTGGAGACAGGTGTCCTTGTCTAATACCTGCACGTTACGCGCTCAGGTCAACTACGGAGATCATGTTACGCCCAATCTCCACTCTACATGAGAACTACAACAGATCTGTGGATCATAATCAGCACTTCAGCCACTTAGCGAAACTACGACAACTATATGATGTTACCATACTACATGTGTTTAGTATTTATATTTATTTTATTAAGCTTTTGGTACATTTGCATTCGTAAGTTTTTCATTATCTCAAGTACTTGTACTTTTTTTGTTTCCATTTGTTACCATCTGCAGTCATCAATAAGCAATCGAAACAGAACATTCTTTCACATCTGTGGTAGGTACTTGATTATGTCGCTGTTTTTTTTTTAAATTTTTCAGTACTCATATCTAACATGTGATAAAATATTTGAAGTAAAACCTGGCTTTTCAAATTTCTATCTATTATTTTTGTAATACTGATTAATTTTTATTGTTTTTGTCTCAGATTGGTTGCGTGGCGATGATCTTGAGTTGCGACGCCGTCGTCTCCGAGGCTAACAAACTGATACCTATCTGCATGTCCCTATACGAGTCCCTCCCGACGGACTCCCCACAAAGATCGGAGATGCTCTGCCTCACCGAAAGGTGTAAGTGTTACCTACCGAAATTCACTGCCGCTAACTTTTTCACTATAAGGAAGAACACAATATTCGGAATGGTGAACGTCACCGTCACTTACATGATCGTTGTGATACAGTTTAACAATTTATAGAAGGGAAGTTAATGTTCGTGAATACTTATAATTTGAAATTGTCAGGCAGTTCTGAGCAATATATATTGTAAACTGTAATAGAATCTTAGTTAATAAGATATTTCTGTTAAATATAAAACTATACATTGTGCTCTATTTTTTAAAAATGGTCTTTGAACCATTGGTAATAGGCTAGTACATTTTTCTTCTTCTTCTTTAGTTTAGGGTCATAATTTCAATCAGTCTAGACCGGACCTCATCCCCATTATAAATGTCATACGGTTTATGTAAAAGTGTGTAATGAAGTTTCAATAATTATCAGCATTTGTTTCAAACTATTAAATTTTGCTGAAGTTAGATATATCTACATGTTAATAACAATAGCTGTTATTAATTATTATCATCATCATCATCATTATTAACCAGCCATCATTGTTCATTGCTGAACATAGGCCTCCTCTGCTAATCTCCATAATATGCGCTCTTGAGCCAAACTCACCCACTGATTTACAATTCCTCTTATGTCGTCTCACCACCTTGACTTCCTACGCTTCTCTTGTACATGCGCGGTCTCCACTCCAATAGTTTTCTTCCATCTTTCATCACTTAGTATAGTCACATGTACTGCATACTGACACTTCTGCCTAACTATCCTTGTTAATATTTTATCCGCTCCCGTTCTTTTGCGCATATGTGTATTCGTCACCATTTGACTTTTCCCCATTTTCTTCTTGTTCCTGTTCTTTTTATGCCTATTTTTCATTACTGTTATCATATTTGATGTACTATATTCATGGTTAATATATATATATATATATATATATATATATATATATATATATATAGTTAATGGTGTTTGCACGTAAATATACTAATAAATACACTCACTACTACTGTAAAACTACTGTTTTACGTAGAATATGTAAAACATGTGGTTAATAAACAAATGCTTGCCTCTTTTTTATAGATATTAATTTTTTACCTAAAAGAACTTTAGAATGTACCAACAAATGGATTTACCAGTACTTTAAAAAACGAAGAGTGTCTCTCTATTCATGATAAATTCAATGATTTCAAAGTTAACTTCGAAAATATATGATAAATCTAATAATGACAGAGAAAGTTTCGACAAAAATTTACCCCAGTTCCTTCCTCCCCAGTAACATTAATTTGCAAATTTTTGGCTCATTTATCGAAGAAAGTAAAATTTTGCCAAAAGAATTATAAATACAAATCGCTAGATTTAGGCCGGAGTCGCTCACGGGTGCAAAATACTTTATTCGATTTTTTGCTATTTGCCATTTGGTAACAGCGATATATCAATGAAGATTACATGCAACGCAGACCTTACCTAGTAAAGGAAATTGTCGTATTCCATCTAACAACCGACATATTTCATTATTGAAATTGCTGTAGAACGTAAACAAACAGCAGCCATATTAAATGACAGTCGAGATGGAACAGGAAAAGCATATACGGGAAAAGTATGGAACGTTACATTGCAGAATATTGACGCAAATTCGATGTTCTAACGTGACAGGTCAACGGAAATTTGAATGTAAAGTACAGGAGTTAGTCCAGGTCAACGTAAATTTAGTACATTGTTTTTCCTTGCTCTCTCGCACGTAATTCATGCTTTAGAGGTCAACACAAATCTCATGTATTCTGTTGTCACGCCTTAAACCAGCCGCGGCGAAGTATGGCGAATCCACCAAAAATAAGGCAGATTGGACCATTAAAATGGCGCACCCACCATAAACAAAATCAAAAATCTCCCATTTCCCTCGACGGAAACTATTTCCTACGCGTTTAGGGCCCTTTTTCAGACATTTCCTGAAAATTTGGAGAAAATATCAGTGCACCCGTGAACGACAGCGGCCCGAAATTTTTATAGGTCGTTTTGTTTGGATGAGAAAATAGTATTTCCTTTTTTTTTGCATGGGAAATAGAAATTCTATTGAATTATTATATGAATGTTGAAATTATATTTCAATTAGTGTGCATATAAACATATCTCAAATTTTTAGGAAATATATCCATAAATGAGCGTCTTTGTAAAAATTCTTCAAACTTATTTAGTCTTTGGTGAATTGTTAACAAACAGTAAAAATTATTTTCAAACGCAAAAACAGGCGTTGCATTGAAATGAATTGGTCAAGATAGTTAGCTACTTTTTATTACCTGATACCAAATGGAGTTTAATAAGTAAATCATTGAAAGTAGTTAGGAACTCTCTAAGCTGAAGTCCAAATTGTTTATCTATACAGTACAGCCCGTTTATAAAAATACGTCAAATTTTGCCAAAATATTGGTATATTCTTCAATATACCTGCTTCTTTTTTTTTAGTGACTTGAAATGTGTTATGTGCATATTACATACACAGCACAGTTATTAAACAACAATTTAATACACAGTGAGGATTAAAGAAAGGCATTTATACAAACTTCATATTTTGCATATTTTCTGAATGTATAGTCATTTGCCTAATTTTTCAAAAACTGCATATAATGCACAAAATACAGAAGAGAGTGCTTCGATTTACTAGGTACATATTTTATTCGATCATGATGTTAACCTAGCAATTTAATAAATCACCTGGCAAGCAGTAATGCGACTTCAATTCGACAGAGTTCCTAACCTGTTCTGCAAGTTATGGAAATGCCCGAAAAACAATTTCCCTAACAAGAGTGTCCAATTAATAAGCGCAGATATAGTCATTGATTAGTCAGTCAGGATCATTTAATGTCCCTTACAGAAATCATAAAAGTAAAATAATCCTAGACAGCTTTTAGAAGTGTTGCGAACAAAACTAGTATAGAGGTTTACAAGCATTTGAAACGTTGAATTTTTTACTTACTTATTTTTTCTAATCCTTTTACCGGCTAGCTCAAAAATACCTCGGGACTGGTTGAAAGAAAATAAAATATAAGATTACAGCCGTTTAATTGGGTACGTCCAATAAAATTAGCACCGAAATGCCAATTTACGTAGATGCAAACATACCAAAATTTACATAAACAACTAATTTACATATGGCTCGGCCGATCGAGAGGGTTCACAATACGATTACGACAAGATTCGTTTACTACACAAAATAACATAATTTAAACGGAAACTGTACCATCCAGACTTTTAACTAATTAACGTATTTAATGCGTTCAGATTATTAACAAAAAATCTACCAGGGATTGTCTTGATTCACGGGGCTATCGATCGATTTTTTAAATGTTTTAAATAAAAAGCCAATTATCTGAAAAATACCTGTCGCTTCACTCCACTCACTACTCTTGGAGTCGGAGGCTGAAGAGCCGGCGTGTGTCCTCGTCAAAGAGTGGGCGTCAATAGGCGAAGTGCCTGTTTGGAGGGCATCGGACGGAAGTTGTCTGTGGTTCCATGTGGATTGCCCGGTCAGAGGGCGCGGCGCAGGTGTTGTCTGGAGTACCTGAACGTATCTCTCGGACCAATTCACTCACGATTCGTAGTTTTCTCAGACCGGCACTAGGATCCAACGCACAGATTTCACGTTGACTCTAATTTAACAATGGGGCCCCTCGAATTTCGGGGTACACTCTTAAAAGTTTTTAAAAAAACGACTGATCCGAACTGATTGGAATTTACTAACACTAATATCCAAACTAATAGCCAATCAAATACCAACAAAAATCAAACAAAATTAGATGGCTGAGCCCAAGGGGGGCCAATTTCCCGCCAAAGCGAGACAGATTCTCTCGTTTGCATTTAATGCACATATTAATAACGGCCAAACTAATCGGAGATTCACTCTCAAATTTACAAGACCTAAACGCACACAATATTCCATCAATCAAAATCTCATACATCCATCTTTTGTAGTTTTTGACACAGAGCCCTCGAGACACAATGTCGCGAGCGTCCGGATAAAAGCTTCTACACGTACGCTTAAGTAAATAAATGGTTGGCTCGTCGCGAGCACAAATTCGGATCCCTTTTCCGACCAAACTAAATGGGATGGAGTGTATGACGTCACACTGCGTTACTCAGAAGTAGTTAAAATAATAAATGAGAATTCAACTCGTCGCGAATTCGGGATTTTTCGAAAAACGTGACGTAACACATTGGTACTTAAAATGATAAAGCTAAAGATCTTTATTAAAATCTAAGAAATCTTTAAAAACGTTATTGAAAAATATGGGGTTACGGCTGAAGTGAATGATATTTTGATAGAATATTTTATTGATTCCACTCATAGATCTTTAAAATCGCTTAAAAGTCCATCACCTGGCGTTGCTGCGGGATATTGAGACAAGGACGAGGTAGCGGTAGGCGTGACTCTAATTCTCCCTTCCACTACTTTATAACTAGCCAGGACTAAGTTAATTTTCTTACTAATTTTAAATTTCCAAATACATACGATGGCAGCACTTTACAGCGAGCTTTCTAGCGATTTTAAGGGTTTAGGGAAAACATGATCCTAGGGTAGTGTATTATCGTATCAAAACGAAATAGGGTTCAGTGAAGAGATAATGGATCATTCTACATTGGTCTAGTAACAGAACTTTGAGTTTTCTCTTATTTTGGTGAAATTTTAATCTGAAAATAGTACTTAAAATAGGGCAACTTTAGGGGCTGTTTTAAACGGATAAAAAGAAAATATCAAAAATACGTTACTAGACCGATGTGTATTTGTGTTTTTCGCTTGGATTGATTTTTATTCGAAACGAATATTTCAAATGATGTTCAAGGTATCATACTTCCCCTGTACCTCTTGTAGCGTGTTCGTTTTCTGCGTTTCGAACACGTCCATTCTTCCTCGCGTTCCATGCGGTGTCCCGTGTGTTTCGAGGTTTGTATCCTTGGCCGTCTGTGTCTGTGGAGTAGGACGTGCGCTCTCTCTCTGGCGGTGGCGTCTTCGACGAGTCATGGCGTTATCATCGTCCTAGACTATCTCGACGGTATCTTCGCCCATCGAGGCCCCTAAAGGATTTTCGTTTGACTGGAGCGTTTCGACGGCTATACCTGGTTGAGGCAGTTGTCGTTTCTTTATCAGTTTCGCACCGCTACCGTCCGTGTGTTGGATACACGTGTGTACCTAACCCTCTTCTCGAGGGTTTTTATTACGAGTCCCGAATTTCGAGTTCGCATTCCACGTTCGGATTTCGACTCAAGGATCCTGAGCCGGTATTCCAGCCCAAGGTTCATCCCTGTCCCGTATACCGATCGAGCTGCAGAGATCTTCCGTTGGAACCGGACACCACTTCGCCTGGTCGAAAGTTACCTTCTGGCACGAACCGTCCTCCCGAGTCTACCGAGAACTATCGTCACCGAACTAAGCGGTCGAGTAATTATCAGGTCGTACCCTTCTTTTATTCAATTAGTGGGAGATATTTTCCCTCATTTACTTATCTGCGAGAAGTGCACTATATTAACCTAAGTTATTCCCTTCTTTTTATGTGCTGTGACTACTTGAGGTATTTCTCACATTATAACAGGTTAAGTTATATTTCATTCTATGTATTAGGTCATATTTCATTCTATTATGTATTAGGTCATATTTCATTCTACTATGCACTAGGCTATGTTTCACTCTAGGTACTATACATCAGTTTACTTGATACGTTAAGTTATATGTCACGTTACTAAACGGGAAGTCACCGATTATCCCACCTTTTTCATTATTTTTTGTACTTTCACCGTCTGGTGATCCGATGTTGCATTTGCCACACCCTTTGGGTCTTAGTTAGTTGTTAATAGAATAATTGACAGAATTATGTGTTTTATTGAACAACCCCACATCACACTGTAATACCGTTCCCAGTGACCCTGGGTGGCGCCCAATTAACTCTCTCTTACAGATCATAACAAAAGTTTCTGAATCCAACCCACGACCTTATGCTCACCGGTGAACAGCTGCCGTAAGCTAAAGTGTAAGTATTCATACGCCACACTTTAAACCGCCTTAAATTGAATCGGGTGATGGACTCTTAATTCAAAAAGTTCCCTGAATGTTATTATTGAAGTAAGTAAGGTTTTGTTTCAATTCAGGTAAGTAGGTAATGGGGCACTTCAGACCAACCCCACCACTACCCCCCATCGGCGCTGAAGCCCCGCCCACTTTCCCCTTCCACTCCACGGTCTCACTGCACGGGTCATCGATCAAACCTAAATTCATGTCATTCATTGGCAAACCTTCAGAGGGACAACACCTTCGAAAAGAATTGAAACTAAATAGGGATAGGTGTAATTGTGACGTTATCCAATTAAATTGTAATAAAAAATCCTCGCGAATCAACTTATGGTGGACTTGCAAATTGAGTATTGATGTTGAAGGAATGCTGTCAACGACCTCGCTGCAGGTTATACACCCACACACCCGCGTTCTTAAACAGCTGTGTCCTTGATGGCCAACAACGGCTCGCGTTTAATAACAATAATAAACCACCCAACACCATTAGGAAGTTGTAAAAATTCGCAGAGAATCTTAATTTAATAATATCCAAGCTTTTATTTTTATTTAATGACCGGAGGGTAGGCTCTCGTGCGCAGGCGCTGGTTTCGATGTCTAGGAAAACCCCGCAATTCGGTGACCCTTACGACTTGCGAGTTTCATGCAGGCTTCAACTAGTCTGTCCTATCGGGATGCCTTCCGAGGCGTGACGTCACCGCGCTATATTGAGATATTCTCGGAGCGTTCACTCTCCGTTATTCCGCGTGTTTATAAAAATTCGCAACGAAAGTAAACATTTACGGCATCGAAACATATTGGAGCCGGTTTTAATGATGCAGGTCGGGGCGGTATACGTTAGTACCCTCGTGACCCAGAAATTTGTCAAAACCATGATTATTAGGTTAAACAGGAAAAATATTATATGATCGAAAGAAGACGGTCTCTGCAAGATGTAAAATGTAACAAAAGTGAAAACATTTCACTGTCAGAGATATTAAGTCATCACTGGTGATTCGCGTACGAACAAGTTTTCGGGTCTGGAAACGGCACAGATAATAAAGGTAATAATAAAAATAATAAAATATAAACGGTAATAATAATAAAAAGTAATCAACACACCTCTCCTCGGAAATATATAAAACGGCTGTATAGATAGAAAACGTTACAAATACGTAGCGATATGGTTAGTTTCCGTTGCGTAGCGAGCTTACTTGTTCCTCGTAAGGAAGAGACCAAGCGGATCTAATTTTTCTAGCGCCTCGTAGGTACACAACTAATGATGGATCGTGACATTTGTAGGGTTGTACTACTTTTTCCTGCGTAGCGTAGGTATACAGTTATCGGGTGTCTCTTACTTATATATACCCCAGATCGCTTCCGTAAGTTCAGTTACTCTATTGAACGATAGACGATAGACATCAATCCAGTCGCATCCGATAGATTCTCTGCACGAATATGGAGTCTACAAGGTTTACCGTTATGCACAATAAGATGGTCAAGGTAAAACGTTTTGATTTACAAGGGCGTCAACTGGAATTTAAAGTGAATCCGATTCCAGAAGATGAAGACCCAGTACTATGGTTTAAGACAGCGATTGAAGACGCAGTAAATTATACAACCACGCACTTATCTGGAAGCGATAAAGTCGGTATTACATTTTGCGGAAAATCTTTCAAACGAGGCGATGGCTGGATGAATTTCCGGGATGTAGTAGATTTAAAAATGGAAGATGTGTGGGATATGATTTCAAAAATATTCCAGTCGAATTCGGAAGGTTTAAGTACAGACACTTTCTGTTTGAAACTGCTGTCTCTTAAAATGCCGAAAGATCGTGTGCGAAGCCGTACTCAACATAATGCATATGAGGACGAATGTCGTACAAGGCGTGGTATCGTGCAGATAAAAAATGTTGATAATAACTGCTTACCTCGTACATTGATTGTTGGGGAGGCGTACGCTGATTGCGCACCGGATCGCCAAAAATTGCGAAGGGATATTGGAAAGTTGCAAACTAGCAGAATGGCGGAACTTTTGGCAGCAACAGGTATTCGAATACCTGAAGATGGCGCGGGAATCAGAGAACTAGAGCAACTTCAACGGTTTTTTAGCGATTACAAGATATGTAGTTGTTTATAAGTACGGTTCTAAGGGTCGCGAAGTTTTATTTGAAGGACCGTCAGCAAAGAAGACGATAAATCTTTTGCACTATAGGGAACATTATAACGTAATTAATTCGCTAACTGCTGCATTCGCATGCTCTTACTTTTGTGAGGATTGTCGCACCCCGTACAACGTTAAATTTAATCACCGATGTGGGATAGCGTGTCCCTGTTACCAGCTAACTCCAGTATGTCCGATAGAATGCGAGATACTTTGTGATACGTGCAACAGGAAATTTCGGGGACAATTATGCTTTGAGAATCACAAGACCTCACTGTGCGAAAAAGTGAGAACATGTAACGACTGCCTAAAGAATGTGCCAACTAATAGGATTCATATCTGTGGGGAGATATTTTGTAAATTGTGTCAAAAACACCAGCCACAAACCCATTATTGTTACATTCGAAGAGATCAAATACAACCAAAAACCGATGATGTGTTATTTGTTTTCTACGATTTGGAAACCAGACAAGATGAACCATTCGAGTAAAATCAACAGCTTCACATTCCTAGCCTCTGCATCTTTCAACAACGTTGTTATCAGTGCATTGATATGTCAGCTGATAAGTTGTTATGTCCGAAATGTGGGGTGAGAAAACAGATATCATATACCAATGACCCCATTTCACCGTTTTTACATCATATACTGACGATTCGCAAGAAATTTAAAAATGTTATTGTGTTGGCTCATAA
Source organism: Cryptocephalus moraei (assembly GCA_946251905.1). Classification (NCBI taxonomy): domain Eukaryota; kingdom Metazoa; phylum Arthropoda; class Insecta; order Coleoptera; family Chrysomelidae; genus Cryptocephalus; species Cryptocephalus moraei. Next base: position 34,585,637 of record OX276458.1, read on the forward strand.
CGGTCAAGCATTTGACAATCAATTCATCTTGAGATATTTTTTCGAAAATACCGACAAGCTGACCGCTGGAGCATTACCAAGTCCGAATGGCTTTACTGTAATGTGCCACAGGTTGTTACCGAAGGTAAATGCCGCCTTTTCCTTATCGGCAGGGCCGATTTTGACTTGCCAGTAGCCGCTTTTTAAATCAAAGGTCGAAAATATCGTGGATATGGCAAGGGTATCGAGTGTGTCGTCGATACGTGGTAGCGGGTAGTTGTCCCTTTTAGTGACACTGTTCCCCTGCCGGTAGTCTACACAGAATCGAGTGGTCCCATCTTTTTTCTTTACCATTACTACTGGCGAGGCCCACGGACTGCTTGACGGCTCGATGACCCCGTTTCGCTCTAGGTCCCTGATGATTTTCTCGGCTTCCTCCCGTTTAGCCAAGGGTAGTCGTCTCCCTGTTTGTCTAATTGGTCGTGTCTCGCCCGTGTCAATTTTATGTGTCACGACCTTAGTCCTTCCCAGCTTCCCATTCTCGGTGGTAAATATGTCCTGGTACTTATTTATCAGTTCGTTGGCCTTTTGTTTTTGTGTAGGCGAGAGGAACGCAGTGGTCTGGGAAAGAATTTGTTTCAAATCCCGCGGCATGTGTCTGGACCGTTCTTCATCACTAACGCCCCTTACGATGGCCGAGGCAGCTATACACGTCCCCAGCTTCGTACCCTTCTTGATGGTAACCGGGAACTGATTGATGTTGAGTAGCCGTACAGGCACCTCGCTTGAGAGAGTAACGAGCTCCTTCCGTACCAGTACCCCACGACCCAGTCGATTGTAATCGTTTTCTGGTTCGATTGCGGCTGGAGCGTCCTCTTCCACAACACCCCTCAGACAAGTAGAGGTAATCGTTTCACTTCGTTCTGGGAGAATCACTTCTTCCGCTAGTATTACATCCAGCACAAAATTGCCCCGATTGTGTAGCAGTAATTCTTCCTGACCGATACTCAACACTCGCTGTCCGAAATCCATCTGGAATCCACGACTCCTCATGACGTCCATCCCCAGTATGACGTCTTCCTCAATTTCGGCTATGATAACTGGATGGTCAAACTTTACTCGTCCCAACGTCATGCTAACCGTTGCTTCACCGTGTATCACTGCCTTCTCCCCTGTGGCAGTTCTCATTTGCCGCCTATTGGGCATAATCTTCCTACGGTCCCTCACAACTTACGGCGCACGATCCTCTTCGTTGCTACCGTGTCGACAAGCATGGCGTGGGATCTCCCGTCGTTGGTGCCATCGACGTACGCGCTCCCCAGTTGGTGGGAAAACGAGGGTATACTGGCCCGGGGGTTTCCACTGCTACGGGTCGACGTCCCCTTCCTTTTATCTACCTGTATTACTTTTTCCTGGGCCCTTGCAGGCACCGCTGTTTTGGGCCGCGTCTTCTTTGCTGACAGCACTTCCATGATCTGCTGAACGACCTTCTCCACGAGTTTTTCTCTGTCTACTTCTTCGGTAAGAGCTCGAGCACGGCCTCGAGCGGGAGGCTTCAAATGCTGCGTCATGCTCCAATGCGATGGCGAGCGCATCCATCAACGTCTTCGGTCGAGATAGTCTCAGGGCACTCTGCAGTTCTTGGTCCCGCAGCCGGCTTACGAACGTCTGCACTGCGAGGCACTTCATAATCTGCTCTGGTGCCGAGGGTTACGCTAGCCTTACTAGTCTGGCTACGTCAGCTTCGAACTCTTGCAGGGTTTCGTTCGATCTCTGACGACGATTGGACATCCGGGATTGATGGACTTATTCGAAATGAGTTTGGCCGAGCCACATTTCCAGTCGCCTCAGCAGCTCTTAGGAAAAAAGTGAAAGTAGGACCAATTTTACCCCCACTCACAGCGAGCCCTGACTTCCAAAGATCTTATCGGAACTGGTGTTGTCGATGACGCCGCGTTGGGCTGAAGTGTTTCTAAGAAAAGAAGTGTTAGAAACTTGCTCTTTAGGCATGGGTGATATTCTGTGAAAAGTTAAGAGAGCGGGTATGTGTGCCGTCTCTAAGGTTAGTCCACCGTCCACCCTCTACCAGTATTCCAGTAGTTTCCCACACGATTGCTTCGTCTGATGTTCCACCTCCTGCTTTTGCCGTTAAGGTCGCCGATAACCACCGTAGAGCTTCGATTTGTAAGCAGAAGTGTGATGTCTTCTGCTGTGAGTGAAGCGTTAGAGGGTTTGTATGCTGAATGAACTGCTGGATGTCCAAATTGCTTTGTGTATAAAGTGGTTGAGGTGGTTGTTGTGTGGGTGCCGCGAGATGGTGTGAAATGTGTTTCATGACGAGAATGGGAAGACTTGTTGCTGTTAGGGATGACATCAGTTCTGTAGACATGATACCCTTTCAGAGAAACAGTTTCGGGGTGCCAAGCGAGTTTGTTGAACGGCGGCGACGTAGACGTTTTATCGTAGCAGAATATTCTCCAGCCCCTTCTTATGGGCAGGGATGCTATGGATATTTCAGGGGAGTATAGAGAGGCAGGAGTGTTGGATTACATTCATGATGCGTGATTTATTTCTGAACGCAGAAGAGGAACGATTTAAATTGATTCGTGTGCGCCGCCAGTCGTTAAACATGGCTAGAATTCTTTGAGTATTCCAGTCCGTCGAGTTTGCGGTTTTTGGAGGCGGTGTCAGCGTAGGATTTAACAGAGGTGCCAACGAAGTTTTCGGCGGGCGGGTCGGAATGTCCGTTATAGGGTGAGTTGGGGAAGGGCTGCGGAGGTTTTAAGAATTTCGGGCAGCTTTTATAATTTGGAGTATGGGGGCCGCCGCAGTTGCAGCAAGTCGCCTCGGTGTCAGGAGACTTTTTACAGTCCGAAGTTGCGTGCTCCTCGCCACATTTAACACGGAGGAAACCGGTGTTACAATGGTTTTGCTGGTGGTGGAAAAGCTAACAGCGGTGGCATTAGATTAAGCCTCAGTTTAGCCTCCACTTTTACAAACAGGTGCCCGAGTGTGCAGTCTTAAAGGTTCATATTTTCACAGGTGAGAAAAGCAGAAGCGATTATTGGGATATAATTGGGATATTATTGGGATTATTGGGAAGCGTTGTCTTAAAATATTTCATCCGGCGGACAACAATTGTGTTGTCCTTTTGTGACTCTTGATACTTCGAGCCACCGAGGTGAATCGTACAGAGTGAGGTGTGGTCAACTTTAGGTTTTAGCCATAGGTAGAAGTAGAGAAATATCAACGAACAGTTCGGAGGTGACTTAATTACCCTTTATTTCAGAATTTGGTGTTAATACATTGCATTCTAAAAATGCTGACAATTGGAGTGAAGCGAAAGTAAGTATTAATCGGTAATAAATATAAAATGCAATTAGGCAGTTAACAATAAGATTGTGAATATACGTTAAAGAAGCTATACTGGAATGTGACAATAAAGGCAATTGAACTCTATTTCCTTTTGACCTATAATTCAGGTACACAGCGGAGATGAGCTCTTCAAGTTGTTTCTTCAACAACTGGATTATGGTGTCCTAGTTTTAATATATGGTGGGGGACGGAGATGTGACGAATGAACAAATAGAAAGAAAAGGATGAAGAAAAAATTAAAAAGAAGAAAAGAAGGAATCACTAACAAAGAAGCTTTTCTTTCGCGGAATTTATGAACAATTTCCAACTTCCTGACAACTATAGGATAGTAAGCCTCGATGTGGTCTCACTTTTTTCCAATATCCCAATAAACCTAGTCCCTAAATCTATGGACACACATTGGGAGTCGATAGAACCGTTTTGACCTCTTTCGAAAGACAACCTAAAAAGAATGATTGAATTCATGTTTGATAGTACCTACTTCATATTCAACGATCAACATTATAAACAGGTGTTTGGAACACCCATGGGATCGAAGGTCTCTCCTATTCTCGCCCAGTACGTCATGGATGACCTTTTAAACAACACGATAGACAAACTTAGCTACAACCTACCTTTTTTTAAGGAGTTTGTAGAGGATATAATAACTGCAGTACCATTGGGGAAGGAGGAAGACATCTTGGAAATCTTTAATAATTATAACAATCATTTAAAGTACACCATAGAAAAAGAAAATAATAGTAGTGTACCCTTCCTTGATACTAAACTCATCAGAAACAATGAAAACACTATCATTTTAGATTGGTATAGGAACCCTTCAAATAGTGGCAGGTATCTGAACTTTCTTTCCGATCATAATTTGTGTTACAAAGTTAACTTGGTCCTGGGTTTGAAGAATACGATAACCAAGATTTCACATCCCCCTCTAAAAGCAAAGAACTAAAAAATATTGTTCGACCTATTAAAAGATAATGCTTACCCGGCCCAGCTCCTAAATAAATTAATTTACTCAACCCCCAACACAACAGTTGTAACCGTGCAGGCATTAATAGTGTACACCCAATCCTTGATGAGACTCTTGTAACAGTGAACGATGAGAATTCAGTATTGAGGAAGAGACTTTTCTCACTTCCCAATATACCTTACCTGACGAAATCATTAAAAAGGGTATTAAGACCTGAAGAAAATATCATTGTGGCGACTAGAGCGGTTAAAAAGTCGACTCCCTTTTCACTAAACTCAAAGAAGTTAGATCAAACCAACGTAGTTTATAGAATTGATTGCTCAGACTGTGAGAAAGGATATAGTGGAATGACCTCTCGTAACCTCAAAGGCAGAATAACATCACACAAAAGCGACATAACAAGAAGGAAGGACGCTTGTGCCTTGTCCCAACATGTAGACAAGACGGGACGTTGTCCCGATTTTAACGAAGTAAAGATCCTAACCAAGAAAACGAATTACTATAAACGATCTTTTCTCGAAATGACGCATATACATAACGGTAGTAATTTATTAAATAAAAGAACAGATACGGCAGACTTAAACGTCATTTACTCCAACATCTTACACATTGATAAACAATTTAAAATTAACATGTTTAGGCCTAACGATGAGCGGTCTGGGGGTAATCCTGACTAGCTCTTTGTGACAGGAAGTAACTAGTCAGTGTTACGCTTTCTTCGGTCTTCTTGTCCAGTGGGCAGGGGATTGGGACACTTTGGCGCCGCCGACTTGGCGCGGCCGATTCGGCGCCGCCGACTGGCCGCCAGGACAACTGGGCGCCGCCGACTGGCCGCCGGACATCTCGGCGCCGCCGATTGGGCGCTGTCAACTTGATTCCAAATGTGATCTTTTTGGTAAAATTTAAAGCATATATTTGACGAAAATGCTTTTAATCTGGGGTGAAAAGTAATTTCTTAGTTTTTAGCCCATCTTGGTATACCGGGTTAAAATGCGATTAGGGTGTTAGGGTTTCTATGAAAATGCTAATACAGTAGGGCTATTGATTATGCCCTAAAAACCAGAGCGCCAAGGATCTAAGACCTTTACGGGTATTTATGATACGAATCTTTAAGTGGGTCATTTGTGATAAAAAAACCGCGGAGTGGTATTAAACTAACGAGTGGAACTGAGAGATTGGGAAGAAAATGCACTTCTTTAAATTTTTTAATATATCTCGGAAGCGAAGCAAAATATGGTATACCTTGTATGAAACTGTCTGTAGAGAATTAAATTTCCCAGCGAAATATCTCTAAAAAACTAGAATATTGTTTTTATGCGAGAAATGTTTAAAGAAGGGAAGAGACAAACATGAAAAATTCTATTTTTTGATTTCATTTCCTTTTTTGCCTTTAATTTTTTTGGGTTAGAGATAGGTGTAGGCATTAATTTATAGAAAAGAATGTTAACAAAATACCTTCAAAATGGTAGGTGGTAAAAGTTTTTTGGATGGAAATTCACCTGGATATTCATATTGTTTCAATTCCCAATTTTTAACAAAATTAATATTTTAGTCAATAGAAAAGATATTTTAAGTTCATTTGTTGATAATAGATACATTTTCAAACAAATGTATGTACCTTACTGAAGTACTTTTTTAACAAAATAGCAGTCAATTATACTTAAATATTGCTTTTTTTATAACAAATACTACATACGATGATTTATAAAATTATATTTATATTTTATTATCAAAAAGTGCAAAATTTTCTAGGGCTTAATTACCAACAGGTGATGCTTGATTAAACGGCACGGCTTAAGAACATATTTCCAGATTCAGCAGTGGCATGGATATAATATAAATTCTCTGAACTAGTTAACTTGGTATCTATTAATCTATTAATATAATTAATCTATTAAAAACATTAATAAGTATACCTAGCGCCAAAACGGCGGCGCCAAATCGGCGGCGCCGAGTTGGCCCTCGGCGCCCAATCGGCGGCGCCGAGTCGGCGGCGCCCAGTTGTCCTAGACCCCAGTGGCAGTGGGTTTTGTTGTCCCAGTGGTCTCGTTGTTGGGTGTCTCTAGAGGAGTGTCCAAAATTGCACATAGTGGCAGTATGTGTTTTTCTCAAAAGGAGGATACACACCACTGAATAAACAGTGTGTGTAATGTTAATGTTAATTAAGGAATATTGTGTAAGTTTTAACGTATGTCTTAATTTTAATTTTAATTAGAATTGGAATTCCATTTCCTATCCTGTCAATACATTGACTGTTGCTGTGTTAATTGTAATATCCTATGGTAATGTTTTGTGATTTATGATGTACATAATCTGTTTGTTGTCTAAGGAAATTATGATTTCCCGGGCTTTCTCATAACCTGAAAATATTGTTAGCAGTCAGTAGGTTAAACACGTCCACGAAAACGGAAAGTAATTTACCGTATGCCGTTTATTGGTTCCCAACTTAATAATACCTGCATACAATTTTGCTGTATTGCACACAAACCTGAGATTTACCTGAAAATTAGTTTTTCGGCTGAACACTTATGCTTAAGTTAGTTGATGAGGATTACCTCCAGTCCTCCTGTTGGTACCTTTTGGCTCTCCTGGTCTCATGTAACTGCTGGTTGTTGTATGATTCTCACCTACAGTAAGTCTAAGATGAATAATTTTGTAATACATTGTAACATAACTGGTCTGTACTTACCTAATCTTGCTTTTAGCATTGGCTGAAGAAGATTCAAATTATAGAATCGAAAGCTTCCTAATGAAGTAGAAACCGAGTTTCATTGCCCTATTCACCTGGCTGCTGTGTCCCACTACACACTGTTTTATGTATATATATATATATATATATATATATATATACATATATATATATACATATATATATATATATATATATATATATATATATGTGTGTGTGTGTGTGTGTGTGTTGCGGCCACCCACCACGCATCATCGCGTAGTGTGTGTTGCGGTTTGAGCGCGTATAATCGCGCTCGTGTATTTGTTACGTTCGGTGAGTGTGTCCCACGTTTTTGACATTTTCATGTCATGTTCTGCGTCCTTTGTATGTATCATGTATTATATTAACTCTGCGATCGTTCGACACACGTCCGATGCTTAATCAATAAATCGATACAAATCCATCAAATGTTTTTACCTCAGAATAACGAGACGATATACATATATAGTCCACACGTAAACCTTAGCGTTACCGTTAGCCAACGAGCCGGTCTCTACAAGCTCCGGTCATTTCGACGGCAACATTTGGTCCTTCGAGCCGGTCTCTACAAGCTCCGGTCATTTCGACGGCAACATTCCGTCCAATCGAGCAGGATCCCAGGCGTTCCGGTCAACTCGAAGAAAATAGTGGTCCGTTCGAGCCAGGAGTATATCTGGTCACAAAGGGAGCCAAAGTCATCGGCGTCCACTGCGCGTAGCAACAAGGATAGGAGCCGGGTGAAGGTCATCACTAGCCCGCAGCGCCTAGCAGTAGCAGCCATTTTGAAATCCCCGGAAGTCGTCCATTTTTTCATCGGAGTTTTTTTATCGTTAGGAAGACGAGCGTTTCTAACCTTCCAGTATCCTTTTTTTAATCCTTTTCACAATATCAGTCAATCAATTTCATTACCATAAATATCAACAAAATGAGTGAAGAGGCAATCAGAGGTCTAGTTCGAAAGAGGGCTGGTTACAAAGCCTCCCTTACAAGCTTTAAGAAGTTTGTTGAGAACCTCAGGGACAAAGATTTAACTAATGAGGAGCGGGTCCAGTTAGGCGATAGGATCCTTCGGATCGTGGGGAATTTCAATGAATTCACAAATGTTTAATCGAAGCTTGAAGCTATAATCGACGATGTCTAAGAACAATATTAGATTAGAGAGGAATTTGAAAACCTTTTTTATGCTATACTTGCATCAGCTAAAATCCTTTTAGAAGGTTTAAACAATAATCTAAATTATGATCGGTCTGACCTGCAACGGGGAACGAATGTTTCTGCCTCAAGCACCGAGGGAACATTACAATATCAGGGGATAAAGCTGTCCACTACAGTTTTGCCTGAATTTGGCGGGACATATGAATCCTGGCTAGAGTTTAGGGATAGATTTGAGTCTCTTATCCATTCTAACAATCAAATTACAGAAATTCAGAAGTACCATTATTTACGAGCTTCGCTTAAAAGAAGCGCATTAGCTGTAATAAAACCTATCGAGTTTACTTCAGTAGGATACGGATTGGCTTGGCAGTCAGTCTGCGAGCGATACAACAATTCCAGACTTCCAATTCATAACCATATTAAAGCGCTATTTTCATTGGAGATAATTCATAAGGAGTCTTTACGCGAGTTTGGAAAATTAATAGACGATTAATTTAAAAATAATGATAAAACGATAAAAGAGACTTCAATAATACTGGATAAGTAGATTTATTAATAGGTGCCGATATCTTTTGGAGCCTCATGGGCACAGAGCGAATAAACTAAAGTAGTGGTCCTGTATTGGATGAGACCGTTTTCGGATGGTTAATCTCTGGGTTTCTGGGCGTCAATTACTAGCGGATTAAACCAACTTTTACGCCAATTTTGAGAAATAGAGGAAGTGCAAGACACTCCTTGCATGTCTATTGAGGAATCATTCTGTGAAAACCATTTTCGAGAAATGTCGAATCGAGATTCAGAAGGTAGATTTATAGTTTTAATGTCACTTAAAAAAGATACTAGCTTATTGTGTTGACTCTACGATCAACATGAAAGAGAGTTAAGTAGGGTTGTAAGTATTTAATAAGGAATTTAGGGAACATATTCTTCAATCAGGGATTAATAAAACCATTAAGTAGGGAACTATAAAAATTTGTTATTAAAATATCTTAGGTGGAAATTTTACTTGCAAATTAAGTAATCAAATATTAATTAGAACAACTAAGTCAGTGAAATAATTTAGTGTGCGTGCTGATAAAGTAATCAATTATTAAGTAATTAATAACTATTAAATAGGGAATTAAAACAACTGAGTCGCTTAGGTGGACGAAATAGCGCGGATCAAAGTGATAAGGTCAAAATCTTACAACAAAAATCAGTCGCGTAAGCACCACCAGTCTTCGTAACATCATAACAAACGCGCTGGTTGAGGTCAGACGCACAAGCTAGGTCAGGGAAATTAAAATCTAGGACGCTAAAAGATAACAAAACTTAATTTGCCATCTAACCACTGTAAACTGAAGATGTATAAAAGCGTGTGAATTTTGTACAATAAACCAGTATACCTAGTATGCTCAAAACGACAGTGTGTTGTTGTCAAAAGTCAAAATTTAATTGCGTGTATTTCCATATAGGTCAACATACAATTTCATAATTTTTTGCATAGCGCTTTTAATATCGTCGCGGTGAAGTAGTCGATCTGTACACAAACAAGTATCCGGACCGTCCGTGCTACAGTTCAATGCCCAAGGACAGCTCACGTAATGACGTCCGTGGATAGACGTCTGCATCTTTTCCAATTCGGCATTTAGGGATCGTTGTAAATAGTAAAGCTGAGCTTTATGTCTAGAAAGAAGTACATCGTCGTATTCGATTAAAAATTCTTTAAGATCCATATTTGTAGCACAGGTAGACGAATGTTGATCCAGCTATGCTGAGCAGCACTGACACACTGACTGCGATGTACCAAGTCAAAAAATATATATTGTTCGAAACTGGAGTTGGGTGTACGTTAGTTAGATTCACCCATGTCGAATCTTCAAACGTGCGATTTTGGTAGACGACACGTATTTTGTAGCCTGTAGCATTACCAGGTAATTTCACCATCAAAGTTGATGTGTGTCGGTTGTATGTGAAGGATTCCATCTTCACCCAGTTTTCAGGCCAAGTGGCGTTCATCTCGAAACATATAAACACATCCTTTGCACTATGTGGTGGTGAAATGTATAGGATATTATTAAGTACTGTCGAGAGTAGTAATAAGTTTGACCCGAACGCAACCATGTTTGAATGAATACTGTGGAATGAAACTAATATTTTCAATATATTTATTTATTGTGGAACACAGTTTAAAAACCAAGCGTATAATGTATAACAATTTCGTATACTACACATATAAAAACAATTCGATTGGTGATTCATACACAATGGAATGTCACATTGAAATTTGGATGTATCAGGACTGTCTGGAAGGTGTTCGATGTTGATGACGATATTCGACATCTTCTTCTTCTTCTTCTTCTTCTTCTCCTCCTCTCGATTGTATAGGTGAGCGTCGAGTAAATATTTCTTTTGATGTCCTCTTACGTAAACCATATCAGCATCATAAATGTCAGCCATGATTACGTCATTGAGTTTTTCGTATGGTACATAACCTGAAGTATATCGGAGTCCATGTATGTGTCTGGTACAATATTGAACTTGCTTCTTATCATAGCTAGATAAGTCATCGTAGGGTATAGGTTCCTCGAACAAGTAATGATTCATGCGGGTTCCATCATAAATTGCCATTTCTTTTGCGAAAAATTCCGGTGAAGAATTCTTCGTGAGCGTAAAACCTTGAATGTCGACTAGGAGTACCTTCATGTTCGATGATCTTATTAAGACTAAAAGATGCTTCTCACCATCTCACTAAGTGGTGTAGCTTCGTACATACTTTCGTAAATAATGATGCAATAAGCTTTTGTGTTGGGAGGAAATCCGGTCCTTGCCTGAAAATCGACGGAGACGTCCACGATCGATGATTTAATTTGCTCATCTTGACGTGAGCAATCGACAACGAAGAGTGTCATATCTTTAAATTTTTTCATATCGAGTAATGGTTTCTTCGAACCGAAATAGTCACCCTTGTAGGTATTATTAAAATCCACATAACTATCATGAATCTCACCGTAATCATTAGTTTCGAAATTTAAATTTAGAGGTTCGTATGGATATCGCTCGGACAAATTCACACATATATCTGATATGTTAAGATTATCGAATTTTGTAATGTCTGCCGTTTTCTTATCACGTCTATCTGTCTGGAACGCGATGATTGCGAATCGAGGTGGATGTTGGTTGTTCATCGTTTGGATCGACCAAACGGCATTAGTTGAACCCACATTGAGAGCTGGTAAGCTACTTGGAGTAACTTTTGAATATACCAGATTTCGAGGAACTTCGTCGATAGCGAACCCCGGGTCTGCGCTAATGGGAAACTCGTATAAAGTGTGTGACGGTCGATCGTGGTAATAAGAACCACCGATAATATTACAATCGATGTGTATGGTTCGAACTTTCACAATGTCCACAAGTAAATCCGACTGGTGCACTTTTCCTGCTTCTAAAAGTCCAGGAGTGAATCCGAGAAGTTTGGCGATCCTGGTATACCCTGCTCGAAAATCGATATCGTAATCTCGCAGAAATATTTCAGTCCTTAACGTGTTATTGTTGGGTCTCAAAAAGAATTGTAACGAAACCGATTTTCGAGAGCTGAGAGTAGACCACCCACCATACATTCGATCGCGAAATCAAATCTATCTCGGATAGATGGCGGCCGATAAGGCACTGTTCAATCCACCATAATTTCAATATCCGGACTAAATGAATATGAGCCACTCGCCCTCTACGGCGTTCTCTGCCTGAGTTAATCCAAGGTGAGAGCCATTACCTGTCTGTAGCCAACCGTCCGTTATTAGCATTTATCCGTTGTGTTTCTGTCCTACCGACCGATCTATGTAATTGTCTTATATGTAATTGTGAGCGTCACCGACCGATATTTGTGAGTGTCTGACTGTGAACGTACCGCCGACCGCCGCTATATGTAACTATTTGTTATTCGTTACGTAATCGTCCATGATCTGTGTTTGTCACCGCCGTTAAAACCGCCGAATTCTCTGTTATATGTAACTGTGAAAGTACCGCCGTTGTCTGTCGACTGTGATCGTCACCGCCGATTAACTTTACATCCGCCGAACTCTTTGTTATATTGTGTGCGTATCACCGCCGATCAATGTAATTGTGAACGTTACCGCCGTCATATGTTAAACTATTTGTTATCTGTTATGTAATCGTCCAGTACCGACCGCTAATAGCAAATGTTTTGCTATTCCGTCTATGTGTGTTAGCGTGTACGTCGAACCGCTAACAACCGGCTCGCTCAGAACCGCTACAAATTAATTTTTCCTTCATTGTAGGGAAAAATTAATTTTCCGCTGCCCTCCGTTTGCTCTCTCTCACACTCTCGCTCTCTCGTAATAGACGCACTACCGAATATTAGCCACTGCACGTTTTCTTATCTTCTCCGTATTTAGCTATTTCGTTTTCATTGTAAAATTGTTCGTACGATTTTCCGCTTTCGCATTTTCGCTTATTTAAACAATCTTTCCGATTTATTTAGAATAAAATTTTATTCCTCTCCAACTGTAATAATAATATTCTCGCATCCGTATGTTTTCTTTTCGAAATACCAAAAATAATTGTAAATAAGTTTTTGCCCGATTTCCGTCCGACGACCTGACGCCGGCAGGTGTTAAATGTACGAATTGTTTTCACGGCCAAATAAATTGATTTTAGGATTTTCTATTTTTGAACGTGTGTTTCATTTCTACAGACAACCCTGGTAATCTCCTGAGTTCGTAAAATTACCCAGGTATATTCCCGAGGGAGAAAACCCTTAAAAATCTGGCGCCCGAGCAAAACCGTAAAACCGACTCTTAAAACCGTTTCCCGAACTCCCGAACTCCGTCCCAGCGCCAAATCTCACTAGTAACCGCACATAAGCGCGTTACAAATTTGGCGCCCGAGCAGGGACTTCGAATTTCACTTTCGTGTAATTGTCTGTAGAAACAAACACCCAAAATGCCCCTTAAAGAAAATGCGGAAAATAAATCATCTCTCGAAATTCCGAATACCGATACTAACGATCCTCGTGTAGGTTGGATTTATAAATTAAACAAATCCGATCTACAAGCCGAAGCCGCGAAATTCCGAATAAATACAGAAGGTACCGTAGACGAATTAAGGAAACGTGTAGTGCGATTTTTACGAGACGGAACTAGTTCTCCCTGTCCTCAGGAAAAGCCGCAACCCTTTTTCGCGACCGAAACTACTCCGCCCCCACCGAACCCCGCAGTGACTAATATGATCCCTCCCGAAACTACGCCTAGTTTTACACCACTCAGGGTAAATGAGTGGCGAATCGTTTTCGACGGCCGAACAGATCCGGTGACATTCATCGAACGTCTCCAGGAAATATGTACCTCGCAGAACATCCACCTCGATCGACTTCTGCCCGTAATGCCTGAATTACTACGAGGAGACCCCGCCCTGTGGTACCGAAACAACCGGCTACGAATCCAGACGTGGGAAGACTTTCTCAAGAGCTTCAGGACGTTCTACTACCCGGTCAACTACCAGATCGACCTAGAAGCCGAAATCAGCCGCCGAGTCCAGAGGGAAGACGAGCCAGTATCGAAATATATTACTGATCTTCAAACCCTCGTACGCAGACATGGACAGATGTCTCCAGAACAAGAACTCCAGTGGCTGTACCGAAACCTGAGACCCTCGTACCGTCAGCAAATCCGACGTACCGATTTCAAAGACATCCCGTCGTTCTGTGATGTAACCCGGGACTTCGAGCTGTTGAGAGAAGAATTGAAGAGAGAGACGGCATCCTCGCCGAAGCAGAGATCGTCTCCCGCACCGAGAGTCGAGCCGTCGACACGCAGTTTCACGCCATCGACGAGCGCGCCGTTGCCACTTCCGCCCAGGACGAATCCACCTCCTGTACAAACCGACCCGCCGCCGCTGTCGCCCTTGGCTAGGGCGAACCCTCCATTTCATCCCAGGGCATCCGGGAGGAGCACCACCTCTACCCTGAGGTGTTGGAGATGCGGAGAAATAGGACACGCCAGGACTGAGTGCCGACGTCCTGCCAAGCTGTTCTGCTCCAGGTGCGGCGCCGAAGGGGTGTTATCCAGAGACTGCCCCTGTCCGGGAAACCGACCAGCCCGCTGGACTCAACCAAGGGAAGATCAGCGAGGGCCGCCACAAACCTCTGAAGAGCTTTCCGCCACCGAAGGTAACGACAACCGCCCTCATCTAATGGTGTCTGTCTATGGGGAACGTTATGTCGCCCTCTTAGACACAGGAGCCACCCGATCATATGTGGGAGATCGCATTGCACAACAATGCGCCGCCGCAAATGTTCCGACGTCTGGAGAGCCTCGTTCGTACGCCCGTGTCGCTAGCGGAGATCTAGTAGACGTACAACAGAACCTAGAGCTCACAGTGAAAATGGGACACCGACTAGTCACACACCGTTGGGGTTATATTCCCCGTTTATCCTCTGACTTGCTAATTGGGATGGATCTCCTCTGCCGCCTTCGTTTCCAACTGGATTTGGGAACGAGGACTGTCTACATGGAAGGCCGACCGCTGCAGCTGACGCAGATGTCTTCCTGCACCCCGGTAGTAGAAACTTCCATCCCTGAATTCCGTACATTGACTACAAAACAGGAGCGCCGCCCGCAAAACTTTCTCGAAGAAGATGAAGATTTAAATGCATTCGAAGAAATCCGAGAAACGACGCCCCTGATACAACACGAGAACCAGCGCCGAGAAGGTCGAAACCGTGTGGCCGATGCACTACCCAGAGCTCCGCTGTCTGATCCCGTCCTCGCCGAGGAACAAGAAATCGCTTGTTCCTGGTACCGTCGGAAGTTGCAGGATGTCCGTGTGAATCCCGAAGGCAACCCGAAGTATTGCGAGAGGAAGGGACGGCTCTATCGTCATTTCTGGGACAGCCGCGACCACACCGAACCCGAATTGGTGGATCCCTGGAAACTCTGTGTCCCGATGCAGTCCCGAAACCGAGTGATTACCGAAAATCACTGCCAATCCACTGCAGGACACATAGGAATCGCCAAAACGACCGCCAGAATGGCACTCCGATATTACTGGCCGGGAATGTTCAGGGACATTGCCAAGTACGTTCGGAGTTGCGAGTCATGCCGGAGAAATAAGGTCCACCAACAGGAACCGTCGGGAGGTGCTACGAAGAACGATCATTCGACACGACGGAGTCCGCAACCAGTGGCGTCGCATCGTGTTAGTCGTCTGGGCCCCCGCCGACAACGAAACCAACACCGACCCACCGCCCTTAGCCTACTTCAAGGAAGGGAGGAATGGAACTGGAGCATGTCGATGTTCCACCGCCGTCAAACACCGCCAGGGAAGCCACATCGAAGCCGACACCCTTGCCGCCAACCCACACCGCCGACGCCGACGTCCGGACGACCCCAGGCTCGACGGAACCCGGAGTTTTGTCTTGCTGCCGCTGGGACGAGATAAGCAGGACGTCGCGGGATTGTCGCCGAGAGTAGAGCGCAGAAGCCGCAAACATTTAAGTATTGTTTTATATATTTTGTTTATTAATTTGTTTTTTTTATTTTGGTAAGCATTTCCGGGAATAGTAAATTGGTAATACGAATAAGATTTTTATGGAATAGGGACTCAACCGGGTTAAGAATAGATTTTTTTTTGTTTTGTAAATAGGAACACGTGCAACCGTTTAATCACTTCACCGCGAAAAGCTTCGACACCTTATCCGCCGATATTATTGTTTAGAAGAAAAGCAATAATTTCCGTATGAAACCGTTACAATTATTGCTTTTCTTGAGGAACAAAAGGGGGGATGTAACGAAACCGATTTTCGAGAGCTGAGAGTAGACCACCCACCATACATTCGATCGCGAAATCAAATCTATCTCGGATAGATGGCGGCCGATAAGGCACTGTTCAATCCACCATAATTTCAATATCCGGACTAAATGAATATGAGCCACTCGCCCTCTACGGCGTTCTCTGCCTGAGTTAATCCAAGGTGAGAGCCATTACCTGTCTGTAGCCAACCGTCCGTTATTAGCATTTATCCGTTGTGTTTCTGTCCTACCGACCGATCTATGTAATTGTCTTATATGTAATTGTGAGCGTCACCGACCGATATTTGTGAGTGTCTGACTGTGAACGTACCGCCGACCGCCGCTATATGTAACTATTTGTTATTCGTTACGTAATCGTCCATGATCTGTGTTTGTCACCGCCGTTAAAACCGCCGAATTCTCTGTTATATGTAACTGTGAAAGTACCGCCGTTGTCTGTCGACTGTGATCGTCACCGCCGATTAACTTTACATCCGCCGAACTCTTTGTTATATTGTGTGCGTATCACCGCCGATCAATGTAATTGTGAACGTTACCGCCGTCATATGTTAAACTATTTGTTATCTGTTATGTAATCGTCCAGTACCGACCGCTAATAGCAAATGTTTTGCTATTCCGTCTATGTGTGTTAGCGTGTACGTCGAACCGCTAACAACCGGCTCGCTCAGAACCGCTACAAATTAATTTTTCCTTCATTGTAGGGAAAAATTAATTTTCCGCTGCCCTCCGTTTGCTCTCTCTCACACTCTCGCTCTCTCGTAATAGACGCACTACCGAATATTAGCCACTGCACGTTTTCTTATCTTCTCCGTATTTAGCTATTTCGTTTTCATTGTAAAATTGTTCGTACGATTTTCCGCTTTCGCATTTTCGCTTATTTAAACAATCTTTCCGATTTATTTAGAATAAAATTTTATTCCTCTCCAACTGTAATAATAATATTCTCGCATCCGTATGTTTTCTTTTCGAAATACCAAAAATAATTGTAAATAAGTTTTTGCCCGATTTCCGTCCGACGACCTGACGCCGGCAGGTGTTAAATGTACGAATTGTTTTCACGGCCAAATAAATTGATTTTAGGATTTTCTATTTTTGAACGTGTGTTTCATTTCTACAGACAACCCTGGTAATCTCCTGAGTTCGTAAAATTACCCAGGTATATTCCCGAGGGAGAAAACCCTTAAAAATCTGGCGCCCGAGCAAAACCGTAAAACCGACTCTTAAAACCGTTTCCCGAACTCCCGAACTCCGTCCCAGCGCCAAATCTCACTAGTAACCGCACATAAGCGCGTTACAGAATATATCTTCGTCGTCGTCGCTGTCGCCTACTCTATTTTCAGGTATCAGGAACTTTTTAAGGTAATTCTCGATATCGCCGATATCGTAAGTACCTGTCGGAATGTTAATGAAATGTGGTGTATCGACGTTCCCTTTGGAATAATACTTGAATTTCGTACCGTCCTCTATATTCGGAATGGTGTTATATGAATAGAATCCAAGTAAAGCTAATCCGTATGCGGAATGTTTCCCTAAGTAGATCGGCGTTTGGAAATCTATGGAGAGCGTTGATGTACGACTCTTTAACGTGAATGTCTCGGACATGATTAAATAGTGAACCGATCCATACTCACGTTTTATAGAGAAATTCGAGACATAGACGACCGCAGTTACTCGCAATAAATTTTTGATAACGGTCTCTGTTATAGAAAATTTCCACCGACTTCCTACCACCACCAAAGTATCGGACGAGTTCTTGTGGTGGTTTCAGATTACCGAAACTATCGAAATACTCGATGACATTTCCCCGTTTCTTGTACGCTACCCAATGTGTCCCAGAATGATTTTTTGTATCTAAATTGATGATGGCACTCTCATTATGTCTAGATGTTTTTGGGAGAGAATCACGCATAAAAACTCCTCTAAAGTAGGGAATATTTAATTTATTTGCATATTTAATGATTTCACGATAGTATAGTGCTCTATTGGGTAGCTTTAAAAGTTTTTTGTCTGCTTCTTCAAGTACAATCCGCGTCCATGCTGCTGCTTTTTGATGTACAAACCGAATCCTCTGGTGGACTTGCGTATAAACAAGCCTGATCCGGTCTTGCCGATCCCCTCCATGGCTTTATTGTGACGTTGTTGCTCTTCCATTTTCTTTTGGGCGTTTTTCGCATCGACGGTGGTCTTCGCTACCGCTGCAGCGCCTCCGGCCAAACTTCCTAGTGCCCCCAATGCTGCGAAGATTGGTAGTAAAGGTAAAATTCCCCCAGATTTACTTTCATATGGTATAATGCGTGGAATACGAATTCGTTTCCGACCTCCCGCCTTTCTAACCGCCGCTCGAGCAGCTCGTAATGCGATCGAAGCAGACGGTTTCAAACCGGATGCGCTGATACGTGGGTTGGTTTTCATGGTTGTTTTTAAAATGCGGGTGATATCCAAGATCGAAGGCTTTCACGGCCGGAGTCACTGGAAAAGTAGATTCCCGGGCTATTAGGCCGTGGTCCATGCAGGTTTCTTGAGCCTGACGTTTCGTCTACATCTGCAGCAGACATCTTCAGAGGCGGTGTGGTAGCGGTCTTAGTGTTCTTCTAAGATTCGCGTCCGCGACTGCTTCTCCGGGTCGAAAGTCCTTTCTATTTATACCGATGTCCCTTCCTTCTAGAATATTCCTGTTTACTTGTATAGGGTGGTTTTTATCCGTTGATGTTTTCGATGGTCCTAATGGGTTTGTTGTTGTGTTTCGGTTTAATGATGTGTTAAAAGTGTTTGTTATTGCCATCCGGGTTAACGATGTGTTTGTATTGTTTGCTAATGGTTTTGTTTTCGTCCTTTTTAATGCAGGTATCCATATGTTGTTTACTTTTACACATTCTTCTTTCCTGTTGAAATTTTTCTCATGTTTGTGTATTTCTATTGCTTCTCTTTGTAACCTCGTGTGATAATGATGTGTCGTCGCAAGTATTTGTGTGTTTTCGAACCTTATTGTGTGGTCACCGTTTTCCTGTAGTGCGTGTTCTGCTATGGCCGATTTTTCTATTTGTCCAAGTCGACAGTTTCTCTTATGCTCCTTAACTCTTGTGTTAACAGACCTTTTTGTGGTTCCAATGTATACTTGACCACATGAACAAGGGATTCTGTATACTCCTGAAGATGTTAATGGATCTCTTTTGTCTTTGGGGCCCCGTAGACTCTCTTGAATTTTTCGGGTGGGTCGAAAAACTGTCTTTATTCCTTCCTCTCGCATTTTCCTGCCTATCCTGTCCGTTATATTTTTAATGTAGGGTAAGTATACCACACTTCCTTGGTGTTGCTCTGTTGGGGTCGTCGTTCTCGTATTTGGATGTAGTGCTCTCTTGACTTCCTGTCTTGTGTAACCGTTTTTCTGTAGTGCTCTTTCCAAATGTTGTAGTTCTTCTTTTAAATATTCAGGCTGATAAATACGTGTTGCTCGTGTTGCTAGTGTCTTGATCATACCTCTCTTCTGTCCTGGATGGTGGTTGGATTTGCTATGTAAATATCGATCTGTATGTGTGGGTTTACGATACACTGTGTGCCCCAATTTGCCATTTTCCTTCCTCATGACCAAGACATCCAGAAATGCTATTTGCTTGTTTACTTCCCGTTCCATTGTGAATTTTATATTGGGGTGAATGCTGTTGATGTGAGTCAGGAAATTGTTGAGTTCCTCTTCTCCATGCTGCCCGACCACAAAGGTGTCATCAACGTATCTGTACCAATGTTTTGGTTTTTTCTTTGCCGTCTCTATTGCTTTTTCTTCGAATTTTTCCATAAAAAAAGTTTGCCACTACTGGACTCAGCGGACTCCCCATGGCCACTCCGTCGATCTGTTCGTAAAATTCTTCATTCCATTGGAAATATGAGGTGGTGAGGCAGTGTTTGAAAAGGGCTGTAATGTCCTGAGGAAAGATTGTAGCGATATACTGCAGAGTCTCGTGGATAGGTACTTTTGTGAACAATGAAACGACGTCGAAGCTGACGAGTATGTCCTTAGGGTTAAGAGTGATATCTTTGAGTTTCTCCACAAAATGGGTCGAGTTCTTGATAAATGAGTAGCTGTGTCCTATGTGTGGTTTCAGTAATACTGTTAGATGTTTTGCCAGATGGTATGTAGGAGATCCAATCGAACTCACTATTCGAATCGAATCGAACGACGACCCCAACAGAGCAACACCAAGGAAGTGTGGTATACTTACCCTACATTAAAAATATAACGGACAGGATAGGCAGGAAAATGCGAGAGGAAGGAAAAAAGACAGTTTTTTCGACCCACCCGAAAAATTCAAGAGAGTCTACGGGGCCCCAAAGACAAAAGAGATCCATTAACATCTTCAGGAGTATACAGAATCCCTTGTTCATGTGGTCAAGTATACATTGGAACCACAAAAAGGTCTGTTAACACAAGAGTTAAGGAGCATAAGAGAAACTGTCGACTTGGACAAATAGAAAAATCGGCCATAGCAGAACACGCACTACAGGAAAACGGTGACCACACAATAAGGTTCGAAAACACACAAATACTTGCGACGACACATCATTATCACACGAGGTTCCAAAGTGAAGCAATAGAAATACACAAACATGAGAAAAATTTCAACAGGAAAGAAGAATGTGTAAAAGTAAACAACATATGGATACCTGCATTAAAAAGGACGAAAACAAAACCATTAGCAAACAATACAAACACATCGTTAACCCGGATGGCAATAACAAACACGTTTAACACATCATTAAACCGAAACACAACAACAAACCCATTAGGACCATCGAAAACATCAACGGATAAAAACAACCCTATACAAGTAAACAGGAATATTCTAGAAGTAAGGGACATCGGTATAAATAGAAAGGACTTTCGAACCGGAGAAGCAGTCGCGGACGCGAATCTTAGAAGAACACTAAGACCGCTACCACACCGCCTCTGAAGATGTCTGCCGCAGATGTAGACGAAACGTCAGGCTCAAGAAACCTGCATGGACCACGGCCTAATAGCCCGGGAATCTACTTTTCCTGCGGGTGATATGTTTCAGAACGTTTCGTCTAAACGAAACCGGACGGTGACCCATCCCTAGCTTCCTTTTCGCCTTCATGCCGGTCGTAACGAACCACGCTGCAGTCTTCTCACCCAAAGATGCGTCTTTGCTTTTCACGCGTTCCCAAGCACGATGCTCCAATTCTCGATCTGCCGTATGCCTGTCGTCCAAAGAAGAACTTTTCGAATAACTAATGTCGTGCGCTTTGCATGCAGAGTCGAGGGCATTGACACCAAGGTCACCTCTAGCCAATCGTTTGTCTAATTTTGTACCGGGTCCACAAAATTTATAACCCGGTATGTGTAATTCGAAGGGTAACTTATTGATGAGAGTATTCAAAACACCATCACCTTTGTATACTATCATCACAAGTGATAATAACTGCGATCGTGTCATCCTATTTATAGGTGGTGGTCATGTACCGCACTGTCAGTTGCAAGAATGAGGGCAGTTCAACAAGCACACGCGCTACCAATAGACAACTTAGACTTTGTAGGAGAAGACGACGAGCCACCGATAAAACATAGCGAACTACTTCCGAATTGTTTTCGAGCTATTTTCTCGGGTCCATCGGGTTGTGGTAAAACGAACGCCATTCTAACATTACTTTTCAATAAGAATGGCTTAAAGTTTCGTAACGTATACGTATATTCGAGATCATTGTATCAACCAAAATATCGGCTGTTACAGGAAGTGTTAAAGAAAGTTAAAGGTATGGGCTATTTCGCGTACAATGACAATGAAATTATCATGGATCCCGAGAAAGCACATCGAAATTCAATCGTTTTATTTGACGATGTGGCCTGCGAAAAACAAGACAAGATACGTGCGTATTTCTCTATGGGTAGACATCAGAATATTGATGTGGCATACCTCTGTCAAACATATTCAAAAGTTCCAAAACAACTCATACGGGACAATTGTAATGTTATAGTATTATTCAAACAGGATGATGTTAATTTGAGGCATGCTTTCTATAAGCACGTATCTCCAGATATGAGCTATGAGCACTTTAAACGATTGTGTTCTGAATGTTGGAGTAGAAAATTCACTCCTCTCGTTATCGTAAAAGATTTCGATTTGAATGCTGGACGGTATCGCAGAGGGTTCGATCAATATATAAAGGTGGATGCTCATTAATCGATAGCAATCATGAGGCCACCGTTTAGCGATGCTGAGGCGGCGCGAGCGAAAAAAGTTCGGGAACTGTCTCGGTCCGTACGAAAAAAAATTTTGGCTATCAAACTAGGACGATCCGAAGATGATGCAACGTTGAGAAAATTGTTTGCCCCGATAACGAAACCTTTGACTGAACTAGTGGAAGCTACAAAAAAACCACCTGTTGAGCCTACTCTACAGTCTGTTAAGAGAAAACTGGAGAAGTCGTCACCTCCACCACTATTACAACCTAAAACCGAATGGATAAGTCCCATGAAAACTTCAACTCCACACGCGATCCCAAGGAAACGCTTAAACTTTCGAGAGCTTCCTGTTGCCAACGTCGGTACACAGATGTCTGACAAAGAAGATGCTGATGATGATGAAACAGATGATTTTACTGACGCTGAAGCAGAAGACACTACCATAGCCTCCAAGAAAGTTGCCAACAAGAAAGACTTAATCGACTCCACGAAAGGAGACTCTAAAAAAGTAAATAAACCGAGAGTTGCAGAAACGCCATATAATTTTCGTAAGAAGCGTGGAGGTATTTTACCCAAAATGCATTATAATACAAAGTCTACCGAATACGTCTACTTTGATAATTTTAATGAGTTAGTGGACAGGTTAAGACTTTTGTATGCATCCAAAGAAGCTGGTAATACCATATCGCATGATAATGAAATTCTTTCGATCATCGAAGAACTCCGAGAGGCGAATGTTATATATTAAGCGTTCGTAAGCGATCTGCACCCCAGTTGTACGATGAGTTTGGATGTATTAGGACGTCACTCCAGAAGTATTCCCACCATGTTGCTGCGGTTGCTGCTAGTTTTGTCGGTGGTGGGGGTGGTGATGTTGTCAGAAGTGCGTGCGGAGAGCCCAGATGAATATCTTCGAGAGTATGGTTACTTGATAGGAAATGGTGATGGGAATGTTTCGGAAGCATTGTCCTTATTTCAAGAACGATACCAATTACCTCAGGGTGGAGAAGTAAACAACCAAACTAGTGAATTACTCGAAACACCCAGATGCGGGTTGCCAGATCTCAGTGAATTTGCGGTATATCCCACAGCATGGCCACGGGGTAGTACCCTAAAGTGGACACTACGAACATCACGAGACTTCTATAAATGTAAACTTGTTAGTCAGAAAGCTTTCAAGGCGTGGGAGAAGATAACAAATTTAAAATTTCTATTTGTCTCTGATTTACACGCCGCAAATATTTCCATTACATTTAAAGATAAAACTCATGATATGGATGCTAGAAATCATTCATGCCCCATGAAATTGAGGACAGACGTTTATGCGCACGCATATTCACCCAATCCAAGAGCGGCACCGGCAGAAATTCATGTAAACGCCGCTTTAAATTGGAGTATGGATTTACAAGGAGTTTCTGCGAACAAAAAGAAACCCTCCTTGTTCCCTATATTACTTCATGAGATTGGTCATACGTTGGGGCTAGACCATTCGACTAATACCTCCGCTGTAATGTTTCCCTACTATCAGGGGGAAGCACTACACTTTCATGCTGATGATATACATGGAATTCAATTGTTGTACGGTCCGCCCCAGCCGACTACGACTACCACCACCACGACGACGACGACGACGATGGCGGCTACAACGTCGACATCACCTAGACCTACGACGAGGATGACGCATGCTACTACACCAAAGTCGGTGATCGAACCTGAAATTTGCACCATAAAAAGCTATGAAAAACTTTTCTTTTTGATCTTGAACGAGGAATTATATAGTATTTATGAAAATTGGGTGTGGATTCTAGATCTCAGAACTGGAAATATGTCATCTAAAGCATTGGATCTTAACAAGTTTCTACATTTTATCCCGGAACGCTTTAGCGAAATCACCGCGGTGTATCAGAGACCTAATGACGAAATCGTGTTATTCTTAGAGGAGAACATAATAATATTCGAAGTACTACCTAAACTTAGGTTCAAACGCAGTGTAAAATATACGGATATCTACAATCAGTTTGACCGAAAATTAATCGCCGTCGTAAACACTTACAGAGGTAAAACGTTTCTCTTTTATGAACAAGATTTTTATTTGGAATTGGACGAGACTAGTTTCATCCCTAGCAGATATGGATTTATTTCCAAAGATTTTCGAGGTGTACCCTCCGATATAGATTCTGTGTTTCGATATACTAACGGATTTTTGTATTTCCTGCAGGGTGATTTTTATTATGAATATAGCGAATTTACTAATAGTTTAGCGCGATCTGGAAAGTTCACATTAGATATATTCAATATTCCCTGCCCCAATCTAAGCTTGTATGACCAACTTAAAGTATTGCTTAGACAAATTATCTCTCACACACCACATTAGATAAATCGACATACTGTTATATATTGTGGGGTTCGTACGTGATCTGCTTCAGTTTTACGATGAGTTTGAATAAATTCGGTCGTCGCTCGGGAGGTGTGCACAATGTCACCCAGAGTAAAGCGGCATCGTTCTCCAGTCATTCGATTTTATCTCGTACGTCCGAGGGTGATATTAATATCGAACACGTTAAGATCAGTAATCTGAAAAGTCCTACGGAAGATACCGACGCTTGTACTAAAGGTTATGTGGATCGAATCATTGCCGAAAAAACTCATGATATCGATATACGAATCAATTTAACTAAAGCTGCCATCGCACATGGCGTCACATCACTTTCGAGGCTGAAAAAGTACGTGGATGACTCTACCAAAAATACCATCGCCCTACTTCGAAGCGAGATTCAACTCGTTGCGGATTCATTTTCTAAGAAATTAGAATCGGCTCAAAATAAATTTCTCGCAACATTCGATACAACTCCTTATGCGGTCGAGATACACACTCTTAGCAAAAGAATCGATTTATTACAAGACAAGCTCAACATAGTACCGCTACCTACAACGTCACCTACTACTACTACTTCTACTACTACTAGTAGTAACGCTCCGAAGCGACCTGCGACTCCTCTACCATCTTCTCCTAGCAGTATCGATCCTAGTATTCAAGAATCAAGTTCGCAAGGGAAATCGGCAAAAAGAAAAAAAGGAGATCCGTTAACAACCTGATAATGTCAACTGAAAAAATTCAATTAGTTAACCAGTTACACAAACCGGCCAGGAAACTGTATCCTCGACGTCGCACGATAATTAAAGGTTTACACGACTTGTGGCAAGCAGATCTCGGACAACTAGACATGCATGCGAAAGTAAATAAAAATTTCAAATATTTTTTACTAGTCATAGATTGCTTCTCTAAATACGTGTGGGTTAGAGCACTAAAATCGAAATCTGGTGTGGAAGTGACTAAAGCTTTTCGAGATACTCTACAACGAGCGAAAATATCACCACGTAATTTACAATCTGATCAAGAAACTGATTTCTACAATGCCCATTTTCGAAGCTTGATGGAACGATGGAATCAATCATTACAATTCCTATACTCATATGAAGGCTGCGATGGCAGAACGAGCCATACGAACGATTAAAGAAAAACTGTTTAAATACTTTAGTTTGAATGGCACCTTCAAATGGATCGATATCATACCGACGATCGTGGAGACTTAGACGATCTTACTTACTTACTTACTTACAATAATCAAACGCATTCCGTTACTAAAATGCGACCTTCCGACGCTCTGAGCGCAAAAAATGAGAAACATTTAATGAAAACAGTGTATACCCACCTCAAGGTTGCGACAGGCTCACGCAAGTTTAAGGTGGGTGACCTCGTACGTATTAGCAAGGTCAAGCACGTCTTCGAGAAAGCTTACACTCCGAATTGGAGCACTGAATTATTTAAAATTAAAAAAGTTCAAATAACCAACCCTATAACGTATTTGTTGGAAGATCTCGATGGACGACCCATCAAAGGTGGTTTCTATACGGAAGAATTGCAAAAAACTAAAACTCCAGACGTATATTTAGTCGAAAAAGTTTTAAGGCGAAAAGGTAACAAAGTACTCGTGCGTTGGCTCGGTTTCGATAATACACACGATTCTTGGATCGATGCTTCGAATCGCTTGTAGAATGTGTTCGTATTTTACATTCTCAACTTACGAGGGGGGGACCCTAGTAGGTTACACCCCACTCCTTCGAATTTCAACAACGTTCATCTATGTTGACTTCAGTCTATGAGTGGTAATTGTCAAAGCATCAAGTGTACGACGACGACGACATGGAGAAATCAGCTGATTTAAGTGAATTAGTTGCTCTATATGAAAGT
This sequence comes from Cryptocephalus moraei, assembly GCA_946251905.1. Lineage (NCBI taxonomy): Eukaryota > Metazoa > Arthropoda > Insecta > Coleoptera > Chrysomelidae > Cryptocephalus > Cryptocephalus moraei. The sequence goes on from OX276458.1 coordinate 34,612,076, forward strand.
ATTTCAAAAAGTGAACAAGAAGATGAATCGGCTGCGGTAACAGCAGCAGCAGCAGCAGCAGCATCTGAACAAGTCGAAACCAGCCTCTTACTCAACACTTGTTTTTCATGTGTGAACAGTGGGTTTAACGTGAACGTCGGTCTAAGTATTTCACAAGATTTCAATCCCACCATCAACATACAAATTAACGATGGGACCACTCTAAAATTTAACGTTAATGAGTGGAAAATGTTTATTAATCAACTAGCTTGGCTTCTCGATGGATATTTCAGAAGTTCTGATGAAATTTCACATCTGAGATACATATGCGGTGAGAATATTGTAATTATGAATCAACAATATAACGAAGTGCGTATGATTGTTGTTTCTAAACATTCAATATCGTTGTATTTAACGGAAAACAATGTACGGGAATTGTGTGCTTTAGATCAAAAATTTATTAATAATCAAGTGGATAGTTTAAGAAAAATTAATTTTTTACAATATTATAAAAATGTTTTAAATTTAATTAGTAAGTTGAGGAAGATTTCGAATAGTGAAGATGCAATTATTGCATATTGTGATATAACTAGTAGTATAGAAAGTTTATGTATTAAGGAAACATTGTATTATAATAAGGTTAAAATATTGAATGATTTAAATAAATTGTAAAATATTTATTTGTATATTATTTTACTTTCTAAACTCTTGAAAGAGAGAGAGAGATTTCATAATGAGAGTCAGGTTTTGCAAATATGAATCGAAGTAAATTAAAAAAAAAACAGATATTCCAATATTTTATTTTTCATAATTATTGATACAGTTTATTTTTAACTCATCCTCGTCCTCCTCCTCCTCCTCCTCCTCCTCCTCGTCCTCCTCCTCCTCGTCCTCCTCCTCCTCGTCCTCCTCCTCCTCGTGCTCCTTATCCTCCTCCTGCAGCTGCTGCTCCGGGTTCATGATGACGTCTCCTACTCCTCCTCCTCCTCCTCTTCCAGCAGTTCTCGGCAACTGTGTTGTGTCCAGGCTAATTGGGACAATTCTTCTACTACTACTACAAGTTACATTACACAAATTTTGAAATCTTTTACAATTCGTGAACACATGCTCAAATCTACTGCGAACCATTTTGATTTATAAAATACAGCAAAATGAATATTTTATTTTTCATAATTATTGATACAGTTTATTTTTAACTCATCCTCGTCCTCCTCCTCCTCCTCCTCCTCCTCCTCCTCGTCCTCCTCCTCCTCGTCCTCCTCCTCCTCGTCCTCCTCCTCCTCGTGCTCCTTATCCTCCTCCTGCAGCTGCTGCTCCGGGTTCATGATGACGTCTCCTACTCCTCCTCCTCCTCCTCTTCCAGCAGTTCTCGGCAACTGTGTTGTGTCCAGGCTAATTGGGACAATTCTTCTACTACTACTACAAGTTACATTACACAAATTTTGAAATCTTTTACAATTCGTGAATTCGTAGAATTGTGTGTGTGTGTGTGTGTGTGTGTGTGTGTGTGTGTGTGTGTGTGTGTGTGTGTGTGTGTGTGTGTGTGTGTGTGTGTGTGTGTGTGTGTGTGTGTGTGTGTGTGTGTGTGTGTGTGTGTGTGTGTGTGTGTGTGTGTGTGTGTGTGTGTGTGTGTGTGTGTGTGTGTGTGTGTGTGTGTGTGTGTGTGTGTGTGTGTGTGTGTGTGTGTGTGTGTGTGTGTGTGTGTGTGTGTGTGTGTGTGTGTGTGTGTGTGTGTGTGTGTGTGTGTGTGTGTGTGTGTGTGTGTGTGTGTGTGTGTGTGTGTGTGTGTGTGTGTGTGTGTGTGTGTGTGTGTGTGTGTGTGTGTGTGTGTGTGTGTGTGTGTGTGTGTGTGTGTGTGTGTGTGTGTGTGTGTGTGTGTGTGTGTGTGTGTGTGTGTGTGTGTGTGTGTGTGTGTGTGTGTGTGTGTGTGTGTGTGTGTGTGTGTGTGTGTGTGTGTGTGTGTGTGTGTGTGTGTGTGTGTGTGTGTGTGTGTGTGTGTGTGTGTGTGTGTGTGTGTGTGTGTGTGTGTGTGTGTGTGTGTGTGTGTGTGTGTGTGTGTGTGTGTGTGTGTGTGTGTGTGTGTGTGTGTGTGTGTGTGTGTGTGTGTGTGTGTGTGTGTGTGTGTGTGTGTGTGTGTGTGTGTGTGTGTGTGTGTGTGTGTGTGTGTGTGTGTGTGTGTGTGTGTGTGTGTGTGTGTGTGTGTGTGTGTGTGTGTGTGTGTGTGTGTGTGTGTGTGTGTGTGTGTGTGTGTGTGTGTGTGTGTGTGTGTGTGTGTGTGTGTGTGTGTGTGTGTGTGTGTGTGTGTGTGTGTGTGTGTGTGTGTGTGTGTGTGTGTGTGTGTGTGTGTGTGTGTGTGTGTGTGTGTGTGTGTGTGTGTGTGTGTGTGTGTGTGTGTGTGTGTGTGTGTGTGTGTGTGTGTGTGTGTGTGTGTGTGTGTGTGTGTGTGTGTGTGTGTGTGTGTGTGTGTGTGTGTGTGTGTGTGTGTGTGTGTGTGTGTGTGTGTGTGTGTGTGTGTGTGTGTGTGTGTGTGTGTGTGTGTGTGTGTGTGTGTGTGTGTGTGTGTGTGTGTGTGTGTGTGTGTGTGTGTGTGTGTGTGTGTGTGTGTGTGTGTGTGTGTGTGTGTGTGTGTGTGTGTGTGTGTGTGTGTGTGTGTGTGTGTGTGTGTGTGTGTGTGTGTGTGTGTGTGTGTGTGTGTGTGTGTGTGTGTGTGTGTGTGTGTGTGTGTGTGTGTGTGTGTGTGTGTGTGTGTGTGTGTGTGTGTGTGTGTGTGTGTGTGTGTGTGTGTGTGTGTGTGTGTGTGTGTGTGTGTGTGTGTGTGTGTGTGTGTGTGTGTGTGTGTGTGTGTGTGTGTGTGTGTGTGTGTGTGTGTGTGTGTGTGTGTGTGTGTGTGTGTGTGTGTGTGTGTGTGTGTGTGTGTGTGTGTGTGTGTGTGTGTGTGTGTGTGTGTGTGTGTGTGGAACTCGAGATGAAACTTGTTTGAACTTGTTGGAACTTGCAAGAAAGCATACGTCACTGTGAATAATATTCATGCTGAAACTTGATTATTACTCATCTCAAACTTGTACAAACATGATTTTTCCTTAGATTTGCATAAAATGACATATTTATGTGGTTGAAACTTTCTTGAAATACACACACACACACAGTTTTTATAATACACAGTAAAAATTTTTATAATATTTTCACTTGTACTATCGAGTTCATTCATTTTGAATACTTTCTACCGTGGAGACTTTACTACGAAATCGAGCTACCTATTTGTGTACATTAGACATAACTTAAAAATAAAATGAACACTTAATATTAATAATAAAATATTGGAAATCTGCAAAAGAAACATTTGCTATAAAATCAACACGCACAACACACCTTTGAAATGCACTAACCTTTATTTATTGAGTTCCAGTAGTAGGCACGATGTCGAAGTTCATCGTTTCGTTCTTCCCAAAGATTTCCTTAGATTTGCATAAAATAGCATATTTATGCGGTTGAAACTTGTCGAGGTTTTCCTTGAAACATGCAGTTACCCTTGCCGGTAGGAAAACCACATTCTCTTCAAGTTCAGCTAATATGGTTTCCCCGGATTTTCCTTGCACCACTCGTACCGATAGGATTGGATACGCTCTATCCAGTTCTAGAGACATTAATTTCAATTTTAGTTTTTGGTCCACATTGGCGACTTTGTTCAAACTCTGCAGATCCATTTCTATAAAATACATTAACGATTTTAGAACATGTTCAGATTCTTTAAAAAGATGCTTATAGAAATGTATCAAAATTTAAAAACAATCAGTCTTCCTTAATTAAAAGTAAAAATTTATTAGGTGAAGTGTGATAATACTTTTGAAAGATGTGGGATAATATCAAATAAATGTTCAAACTATACACCTCACCATACCTTCAAAATGTGTGAAATTATTAAACAAATTAAAATTTACTTACATGTAAATAGAACGCTCGGGCTGATCGAGATATACGATTACAACTGAAATCGTAGAAATGACGTCAATAAAACATGTTCAGATTCTTTAAATAGATGCTTATAGAAATGTATCAAAATTTAAAACAATCAATCTTCCTTAATTAAAAGTAAAAATTTATTAGGTGAAGTGTGATAATACTTTTGAAATATGTGGGATAATATCAAATAAATGTTCAAACTATGTACCTCCCCTTTCCTTCAAAATGTGTGAAATTATTAAACAAATTAAAAATTTACTTACATGTAAATAGAACGCTCGGGCTGGTCGAGATATACGATTACAACAGAAATCGTAGAAATGACGTCAATAGAACATGTTCAGATTCTTTAAATAGAAGCTTATAGAAATGTATCAAAATTTAAAAACAATCAGTCTTCCTTAATTAAAAGTAAAAATTTATTAGATGAAGTGTGATAATACTTTTGAAATATGTGGGATAATATCAAATAAATGTTCAAACTATGTACCTCCCCTTTCCTTCAAAATGTATGAAATTATTAAACAAATTAAAAATTTACTTACATGTAAATAGAACGCTCGGGCTGGTCGAGATATACGATTACAACTGAAATCGTAGAAATGACGTCAATAGAACATGTTCAGATTCTTTAAATAGATGCTTATAGAAATGTATCAAAATTTAAAAACAATCAGTCTTCCTTAATTAAAAGTAAAAATTTATTAGGTGAAGTGTGATAATACTTTTGAAATATGTGGGATAATATCAAATAAATGTTTAAACTATGTACCTCCCCTTTCCTTCAAAATGTGTGAAATTATTAAACAAATTAAAAATTACTTACATGTAGATAAGATGTACGTATGTATGTCGATATGTATGTATGTATGTATGTATGTACGTATGTATGTATGTTTGTACGTACGTAGGTATGTATGTCAGTATGTATGTATGTATGTATGTATGTATGTATGTATGTATGTACAAAATAAATCCTTAAACCTATATAATTATTTAACCAAATTACTTACATGTAAAGAGGAAGTTCAGTGTAGATGGGAAAAACGCTTGGAACTAAAATATATTCACCTGGAGTTACTTATATACCATATACCAAGTCATACCCCCACATTCACTCACACGCATGCTCCCCTTCCATTTAACTAGCAGAGTTGCCTTATCCTTCGACAAAAAACACATCGAGAGTACACGCATATATTGTGAATTTACGTTTGAGGTACTTTTATGAATGTGAGGTGAAAAAATACAAAAGATAAAATTTTTAAATATTTGCAAATCACTTTTTCTCTGTACATTTCTCAAAGATATGTTTTATACAAGAGTTGTTCGTCTCTATAAGGGTAACAAAACATTTAACATTTTTCTCTCAGACGCGAAATAATTTTTTTATTTTTTGACAAAAATAACTTTATTTTTGTACATTTCTAGAAAGAGTGTTTTATACAAAAGTTGTTCGCCTCTATAAGGTGAATAAAAAACCTAAGTAACATTTTTCTCTCAGACGTGAAATAAAAATGTTTTAATTTTTTGGAAAAAAACTTTTTTCTGTACATTTCTCGAAAAATGTTTCATTCAAATGTAATTCGCTTTTATAAGAGCAACAAAAAAAAACCTAAGTAACATTTTTCTCTCAGACGCGAAATAAAAGTTTTTTTGATTTTTGAAAATAACAAGCAACCATTTTGAAACCGCTAGACCGATTTGATACATTAACGAACTAGACTGAGAGTTTGGGTCAACTGATTTTTGTACCAAATTTCATTATGATTCTTTAAAAAATGTGAGCTAAATATCCTAAAACTCTTTTTACAACAACTTACTTTAGAGCAGGGGTGTATTGGGGGATCGGAACGCACCGGTACGCCGTTCAGGAACTTTTTTTTAGTAACCGGAACGCGTTCCAGAGCTATTTCTCTACTCACATCTGTAAAATTATTTTCTGTATTGTATTTGGCACTTGTTACCTTTTCTTTTCCAGAAACGATCAGTTATTTCACAATTTTATTTATTCGGGAAATTTTAACATCAAAATGTTGTTTAGAATTTATCTACCCGAAAGTGTTAAAACTGAAAAACAATCAGTCTAAACTCTACTCCCGACCGAATATACTATCAATGAAAGACTATAACAAATAATAAGCGACAGGCAGGTTGTGTAGAAGAAACTAAAGGAGTACAATCAAATTTTGCAGAAAATTAAACGTTTTGTTTCTCGAAAGCGTGTTTTAACAAAAGTTGTTCGCCTCTATAAGGTAAATTAAAAAACCTAAGTAACATTTTTCTCCCAGACTCAAAATAAAGTGTTTTAATTTTTTGGAAAAAAATCACTGTTTTTCTCGAAAAATGGGAGTTCGCTTCTAAAACCTAAGTAACGAGAGGGAGAGAGCAAAGATTTTGACTTTTAAAATATTTATTAGTCTTTGTATATTCTATGGAATCCCTACGAAATTAACTGAATTAGTTGAAATTTATTTTTAAATAAACACAAACTTACTAATTATTTAATATCCATAGAGCCACAAATGGCTCGAACACTTCGTACATTATCTGCCTCCACGCAAGCGGAGGCAGTTCATGCATGTTCGGTGGTATGGTATTGAGCACCACACCACCGAAGAATAATACGATTGTTTTGGTCTAAACCCGTGGATTATTACAAAGTTTGGTTGGGGATATTAAAATATAATTACTTACCCTTAAATAAACAGGTAGATATGCTCTCGCATGGGT